>CM017581.2:19161122-19238799 GCA_007844105.2 Rhamnella rubrinervis
GTTTCCATCCTGCATAATAATTTTAGCTAATTTTTTATATAATAAAATTTTACTCAATTTCTGGTATGTGATTATTTTACTGTCCATCGTTTAAATTTCACTTACCAGACCCCTTATGTATATCATTTGGGATTTAAGTAGTTTGTTTATAACTCTTTATTTTTCTTTAAAAACAACTTAATACGATACTATTTATTTCATAATTAAATTTAGTTTGTTATAAAAATTTTGTTAAAATGGAGTATTTATAATAGAAATCAAATATTTCCCAAGAATTATTTATAATAGAAATTAAATAATTATTTACAATAAATAATAAATAGTTATGTGATTTATTAATTTTTAAATATATGTTTATTGTATATTATTACATTTTAATATTAGTGTGCAAATTTTTTCTAAAAAATAGCATTCTTTAATCCTCTCGCTATGATTTTGAGTTAAAAGCCTATAAATGAAAATAACTATTGTGATTGAAAACCTAGCCTATTTTTTAAAGTTTGAAAAAATTAAGTTTACCTTGTCTACCCCTAAGCCTAATTAACCCACAGCTAATGTCTCTGAACAAGTAAAAAATGATTGCAGTTCACTGTAATATTCTTGCAAATCTTATTAATCACTTAAAGGCTCAAGTATCTTAGCTTAAAAGTATAAATGCTTCGAACCCTTAATGGGATGTTTGCAAAAACATCAAATTACGCATGAAAATGCTGTGATAGGGACTTTAATGAATACTTGCATGGCTAGGGAAAGTGTGATCGATCATTATATGGAGATGATGTCACATCTCAATCAAGCAGAATGATGAGGACTAAACTTGAGCAAAAGTCCCAATTGACCGAAATTTTTTAGAATGACTACCGAGAAGGCTTTGGTTAGTTCAAGATGAACTATAATATGAATAAATTAAATCGACTCATACAAAGTGATGTATAAGTGAGAGTACTAAACAGTCTCTTATGATCTAGACTGTGTTCATATAGCTAAGGGTTCATCTATTAAGCCCAAAGAGAAATCTAAGAGCAATAACACAAATAAAATAAAAGAAGAAGATACAAGTACCAAGTAATCAAAACTACCATTATGAAGCCCGAGAAAGACAAGTCGTCAAATGCGGACAAAAGGTTCACTAATAGCTTAATTGCCTTTGGGCTACTAAAAAGCTAGGTGATGATTTAAATGTTGTTGAAACTTGTTTAGTGGAGAATTATGGCGATAAATGGATCATTAATTGGAACCCATTAACTATATTTGTTACTTTTGCATGGTTTAAACAAACTAACTTACTAGGGAGAAGGATAAAGAAGCTTAGAACATGTCTCCATGAAGGCTATAGGAAAAGTTGTTTTATTTTTCAATAATGATAGGACTTTATTTTTGTCGTTGTTTATTTGTACAGTTTTAAGAGAAATTTAATTTTTGTTAGTTGTTTATTTGAACAAGGTTTAATGGTAGAATTTAATTCCTCTATTTCAATAAGAAGTTCAACGGTGATTTGTTGAATGAATCTTTATTATTTAAGTCATATTTCCTATAAAATAATATTGAAATTGTTGATGATAAAATATTCACTTAGCTAAGAAATGGAAAGTTTCAAATAAAATTTACCTTTGGCATTTGTGATTAGGTCATATTAATTCTAAGAGGATACATGGTTTGGTCAAAAGTGAGATTTTAAGTCCATAATTTTTACTTATTCCAATATGTGAACACTTATTGGAAGGTAAAATGACTAAGAGGCCCTTCAGGCTAAAGGATGTCAGTATAACCAAACTGTTAGAGTTAGTGCATACTAATGTATGTGGACCAATAAATGTTCAAGCTAGAGGAGGTAATGAGTATTTTGTCATCTTCAAAGATAATTGCCCAAAATATTGATGTATTTACCTAATGTACAAGTAGTCTGAAATTTTCACTAAATTTCAAGAATATAAGGTGAGGCAAATAAATAATTAGAAGTCCATATCAAAGAGCTTGATATGACCAAGACAATGAATACCTATCTAAAATTTAAGTCCTATTTAACTTAAGAAGAGATAATTTCACAACCTGCACCTATAAAATAACCTAGTAAAATGGAGTTGCATAAAGAGAAATATAACTCTTCAAAATATGGTAGGTCAATGCTTAATTATTCATATCTACCTATATCGTTTTGGAGATATGCCTTAGAAACAATTATATATCTATTAAATTTGGTTCCTTCTAAATAGTTTTTAAAACATTAGAATTGTGGAAAGGGGAAACCTAGTTTAAACCATATCAAATAAAGTTGGAATCTCATATAAGAGTATTTTTGTTTATTAGATACCAAATGGAATGAGAGGTGGACTCTTTTATAATTCCTCTAACAAGAAAGTTAATGTGATACTTATTACTTTCTTAGAAAAAGAGTATATTATCGGTTTCAAACCCAAGTGTAATATAATTTTTATAGAGCTTACCTCCGTTCAAGAATAAAATAAACTATTGGTATCTTAGCCTATAATACCCTTTGTTTCTTTTGCATGTTCAAAGAAAGGAAAACATTATGTCGAAGGTGAACAAGTATGGGTAGAACTAATGGAACAACAAGAATTAATATAAATGGAACATACATAGGAGGAATTTCCACCTCTATAGGAACTAGTATAGGAACATGCACTTATATAGAAACTAGAATAGGTAGAATCACTGCTAGTAGAAACTCATAATGAACATGATCTTCTGTAAAAGCCTAATAACCAATGTAATTGCTTTATAGTAGGAGAATAAGATGTAAGCCGGTGAGATATATTTTGTTAGGTGAATCTAACAAAGTCAACATTGTTGATAGAAAAGGTGATCCTATTAATTACAATAAAGCACTAGAAGACATTGATGCATAGAAATAACACAAAGCCATAGATCAAGAAATGGAGTCAATGTATTCTAATTCAATCTGGTCTCTTGTAAAAGCGTCCAAAGGTGTAAAATCCATATAAATGAAATATTTGGGAGAAGTTAACTATATTCTTGAAATCAAACCTACGAGACCGAAAGAATAATTTGTTGGCACTATCTCAAACATCTTATATCAATAAAATTCTTATCAAGTTCAATATGAAAAATTTTAAGAGGGGAACCTTACCCTTCAGATTTGGAATTTATCTTTTTAATGAGCATTCACCAAAAACTCCTGAGTAGAAAAAAAGTATGAGTAGGATACATAATGCCTCGGGTGTAGGTAGTCTTAATACAATGTTATGTATCAGATTGGATATCTGTTATGTAGTAGGAGTTATAAGCCAATAGCAATCTAATCCCAAAAATATCCTTTGATTGTGATAAAGCATATATTAAATTTTATTTCAGGAAGAGCGAGATTATATGGTGGTATATTATAATGGGAGGCTACAAACTATTAGTTTCACAGACTCAAACTTCCAAAAGGATATTGACTTTAGAAAATGCACCTCTAAGTATGTGTTTATCCTAAATGATGGAGTCATTTGTTAGAAGTATTAAACAAACATATGTTACAAACTCCACCATTGAAGCTGAATATGTGGTTGCTTTTAAAGTAGCAAAAGAAGTTGTATAGTGGAAGAAATTCATTTTAGATTTTCAAGTGATATAGAGTGCAGGTCATTGACTCATTACCTTTCACTGCAATAACAGTGAGGTCATAGCACAATCCAAAGAACCAAGGAATCATAAGAAACAAAAAATATATAGAGAAAAAGTACCATTTGATCTTCAATATTATGAGAGAGAAGTCGAATGATCCAAAATAATATAGAGCAAAATTTAGCAAACCCATTTACAAAGGCTCATATGTATGAGTTTTCAAGAAACATGTAGATTTGTATGAGTTTTAGGAGATTACCAAACTTGCTTTAAAGCAAGTAAGAGTTTATTTTATTTTATTTGAGCTTTTGGAGTTAGACAAATAAATATTTGTATTTTCTATATTTAATAAAATTTATATGAGGTACTTTTTATATTGTTGTACATATTAATATTTTACGTATAAGGTTCAAATTAATTTTACAATATTTTGATCATATGAATACGTCTATAGAAAACATAATCATATGTTTTAATAATTAATGAATTATAAGATCATGATTGTTAAATAAAGTTGAACTCTTTATTGAGATTATAATATTTATGAAATAATCTATTTGGTTATTATATTGGTGCATATTCTATTTGGATTGATAGAATCAAAGTGAAATTTAATTAAGGGTTCTATACATACAACCTCCCGAAATTTGTTCAATTTCAGTCAACATATACATGTTTAGAAAATTATATTAAAACTCTCATGTTAGTTAAAATATCATTCTACCCTATAAGATTAATGTTCATCAGTTAAAACTTTTATCTTTCCTATATGACATGCATAAATAATATTTTTACCCTTAAAATATATTAAATATTTATTTAAAAATTTTGAAATATAAAACTAAAATATTAATTTAAAACTATATAAATAAAAATAATTTAAAAAAATTATCATTTTTATTTTACTCTCCTCTATTCTCTTTTTCACCCTCACCTTCATCCCATCTTTTTATCTCTCTCATCTAAGCACTCATGAATTTTCTTCTTTTTTCTCTCTCTTCTTCCCTTCTTTCTTTGGCCAATCCCTCATTTCATCACCTTTAGCTTTGGTTATTCTTTTTTTATTTGATTGATGGGTGTACTAGATTTGTTGTAGGTTTGGTAGCAAAATAATACCATACTTAATAGTTGAGATGGATATTGGGGTAGTGGTGCAAGAGAGTTTATGATAGTGAAAAACCACCACATTACAGCCAATAAAAAAAGCACGCCAACACCAACATGCTTCCATGCAAGAAAAATTCACACACACACACACACATATATATATATATATATATATATATATATATATTCAATGCTATTTATGTATATCTCCAAGGTCTAGTGTCTTTCCATATTTTTTTCTTCTTATCTTTTTCTCTAATGATCCTATCATCTTATCTTTAGGTACAATAATTAGCAAAGCAAAAGAAGCTAATTGGGTTTATGTTCCATGTAATGGAGTTTGATGTATTTGTCTTTGCTGTAAACCGCCACTAAAACATATAGATTTATAGTTGTCACATTGTCATTATATGGAATGAGAAGGAAAGAAATGAGATGATAGAGATAGGGAGGAAAGAGAGATTGAGAGGAGAGAAAATAATTATTATATTGTATTGTATTTATATATGCAATAATTATATATATATATATAATTATATATTTTATTTTATTTTTATTTATAAAATAAATTAATATTATATCATATTTTTATACTTTTTAAATTGTATATAATTTCTAATAAAAAAGTTAATTAAAATTAATTTAAATGACATGCACATGTCAATCGAGGAGAAGGAAAGAGAAATAACATATTTGCCCTTTAACTTGTAATTTAAAGGTAAAACAACAAGGATTTGATGATTTTTCTCAAATCTATATAAGTTGACTAAAAATTGACCAAATTTAAGAGAGTTTTTTTTTATAATAGTTGTTTAAATAAAGTTAAATTTATGTAAAAGAAATTAGGGAGAATTTTTAAACTATGTCCGATGTTGGGGTAAATATAGTTCATAGAAGAATATTAAAATTATACAAATACTACTCCTGACAATATTAAAGTTAACAATTTGACTTCATTGACTCGTTAAATATTAATTTTGCCCTCGAGTGCTGTTATAATAGTATGAAATGTCTTATATGCCCTCAAAGAACTAATTAAATACCCAAAATGAATGACATATGGATGAATTTTAAAATGACACATGGCAACATAAATATATATAAATTAATATTTTTCGACAAAAAAAATATAAAGTAATATTTAATTTTTTTTCTTTTTTTTTTCTGTCGCTTTTATTCTGCCTTTCCTTTTCTTTTTTCTTTCTTCTCTTCTCTGTCGCTTTTCTTTTTCAATTTCGGATTGTTGTCCCCATCCACCTACCACCATACACTTAAAGTCCGCGTGGCCGCCCACCCATTACTAGCCATTGAAATGGCCGCTACCTCCCATCCCAATACCATTGCTAGATTTCACTTTTTAGTCTAGCGATGCCCATTGCAATCGTCCATATCTCACTTTTTTAGCTCATTATTTAATCAATGAAGCTTGGATTAATTTGCTAATTTTTTGTGCGGTTTTTTCTTTTTAATTTTCTACTTCTTGGTTGTTGAATGGGGGTTGATTTTGTGGATGAGAAAAAGATGATGATGTTGATAATTGTAGAAAAGTTGTGGTGTTGCCAAGGGCGTACTCGAAGGGTATTTTTGGTTGAAAGGCAAAGAAAAAAGAGATCATATCAAAAAGAGTGATGGAGATTTATAAACTTCTATAGCCATTAAAGTAGCATAGAAATAAAAAGAAATACATCCTTCTATGATATTAGCTTCTTAAATGCAGTATGGTGCATTACTTTCAATGACCATCGACCCGCATCATAGTCTATGTTGAATTTGGTGCATGTAGTACATATTCAGATAAACTAAAATGTAATGTTCATCTGGGTAGCAAGCAGGTAAATAGTATTTTTGAAAAGGTTATATTATTTTGTGTCCAAGACTCTAGATACAACAGTCTGATGAAGTTCAAACCGCTAAGACCCAATCGAGAAATCAAGCAATCCATTGTAGAAGATGGGCCCATGAGTACTAGAGAAGAAAATAGAAAATTAAGGAAAAGAAAACAAAAAAAGAAAAATTATTTAAATAAAAATTGTTTATATTTTTAAGTTGGCACGTGTTATGTTTTAATTTGTCCATGTGGATTTGATGTCTCTCATGTGTTCCAATAAAAATAATAATATTTATTTAGTTAAAAAGTTTAGAGTGATAAAATTATTCTTTTGATTGTTACCTTTCACAGTAAGGGATGTCACAAGTAAAAAGTAATATTGTTGAAGTTTACCTATACTGAGAACAAATTTCATAGAGAGGTAAATGATATTATCCCAAAAAATTAAATCTTAAATTATATTGATTATTAATTTTTTCCCTCAACTATGAGTTTATTATAGATAAGTATTTAAAAAATTACTAAGCTTTAAGTTGTGAGTAAGTAAGGTATTTTTACAATCAAGACTGTTAGATGATTTGGGAACATAATTATTTAATTGTCAATATCTATGAAATAAACAAAATGAAATTTATATGAAATATCCTCTTAATATATTTAGGTACTTGAATGTAATGAAGTTACTATCAGTGGCATTTGATCCATTAGAAATAATTAAATTAAAATAATAAATAATTAATTGATTAATTATTGATATTTTACCAAAAATTGATATTAATATTAATATTATTAAATTTGAAGTTCAACTTAGGACTTTTGGTGAAGTGGCACTAGATTAGATAATTACTTTGCAATTATAAGAAATCTTAATTAATAATAATCGTTGGATAATCGTGGATCCTCAAAGCTCAAACTAAGTGGTGGAGCACACTTATCAATTATGAGATTATAGAACACAAGAGTTTAGTTACATGGCTTTTAGTTTATGCTCAAGTTTGTATTCAAGAGCAAGTAAGAGATTGTTAACATATTATGCTCTTTGGATCCTACTTGAAAGCGATATTCAAGGAAAATTTAAAATATGTATAAGATAATTGTTTTAACTCTCGATTTAAATAAAAGTTTTTTTATATAGTTTTATTATTATTTGTAGTTAAGATTTTAAATTTATTTTACTTATAAAAACCTAGAGGTTTTAGTTTGAAGGGCTACAACTTCCTAATTATTATTTTCCCAGAAAAAAAGACCTTTTTAGTCTATCAAAGAAAGAATATATATTTTTGAGAATCTGAGAGATGAATAGAATTTGGAGAATACATTATTTCTAAATTTCAGAGTGTTCTTGAATTCCATAAGAGATATACAATGCCCACACTTGAAGATAAAAGATAAGGTTTTATCAATTTTAAAAATACATATTATTTTATTAAAAGAAAAACCAAAATATTTTAGTTTGAAGGGCTATAGCTTCCTAATTATTATTATTATTATTATTTTGTCTAGAAATAACTTTTTAGTCTATCAGGAAAAGAATATGTATTTTAAGAATACATAAAAGAGTAGAATATGGAGAATATATTATTCCCAATTTCACTGAAAGTGTTCTTGAATCTCATAAGAGATATCTGAGGCCCATACACTACTTTGAAATCATTATGATAATAGATTGGAAGGTCGATGATCTCGATTATTGATCGAATGGTGGAGATCGTGATCCGCAATGGAAATCGTGATCTAACAGTCGAATGGTGATCATACGATGGAGATTGTGACTGAAGTACTAACTATTGTCCTAACAAAGTTATGCGTGGAATTTGCACTATAAGAGGTATTCTTATTAAACTATGTAAACATATAGTTTTTTAGCTTCCACTATTTGTTCTTGTATTAAGGACATAGAATCAAACTCTTACCTTGCTAATTCAATATTTTAATCTTATTTTTTATTTTATTTCTTGTTTTTGTTATACATTTTGAATAAAGTTTTACATACTACTTTTACACTCTTATATTTTTTGAGAAAGTGAAATATCACTTTCTCAATGAGGATCCTCTCTATTTCCTATTTGGCTTTATAAAATGGTGTCATATTCATACTAATTAGATCTATTGATTGAAGTTATGTCATATCTTCTAAAACTATAAAAAGTAATGATAGGTAAATCCAAAAGATGCATGACAAGAACCTAAATGGGTCAGAAATATCTTAACCATTAAAATTTTAATTGTTGATGTATTATTCATTGTTTGACCTAAATTGAAATCCTAGAAATGGAGAAGATTCAAATTTCACTTTCTCATTTGTTTTCTCCAACAAGATGGTCAAAATATTGAATAAAAATTGATTTATCATTTATTATTGGACCAAAATTGAGATCCTAGAAATGGAGAAGATCCAAATTCTACTTTCTCATATTTTCTCTCCAGCAACATAGTCAAAATATTGAATAAAAAATATTAAGAAGGGACATCTCTATCTTTGTTATTAGAAGGAACCCTCTTCATTGGAAATAGGGGTGGACTTGGTTTTGAGCCTATCTAAAACAAACTCAAATCTCGATGTAGCATAATTATAGCCCAACCTACACCAATGATGGCCTATAACAAGTTCATTCAAACCAAATGGGCTTGAGTTGGTTTAGGTGAGTTGACGGTTTGAGCCAAAATTAGTTTGAGTTTTAATTTATCGTAAAAATTAAAGTTCAAACTTTCACTTTATCACACTTCATAAAATAAGCATGGAGGTTTAAGAATTCCTACTAAACATATACAGTATATAAGTATAAATCAAGTTTAAAAGGCAATTATTTATTTTGCTCTATTTGATACATATATATATATATATATATATATATATTTATCTCAAAATTATATATACATAAGAATATTTGGATGTCCAAGAATTAGCTCATGGAAACATGGTACATGTGAAAAAAGTTTTAAGAATTGTCTCATGCTCGAGGATTGGTTGTATCAAAAGTCAAAAGAAAAGAAATACTATTACTAAATGGAGTAGCAGTTAACAAATTAACATCATACTAGATAATCACTAGTTTTGGCACTTAGTATCTTAACACTTGGAAGCTTGAGGAGTGGTGCAAGTCTCAACATGAGCAAAGGAAGGTGGGTTGTGCTGATCTTCTCTTTTGGTAAGAAAATATGGATTATAATGTCTTCGGCATTAGCAAAAGATCGAGGTTAGTGTGTCCTAATGTTCGATTCAAAAGAAAGAGAATGGTGGGAGAGAGAAATAACATATGATAATGAAGAAGGAAAAGTGATGTTTTGAAGATTTTCTGAATTTATAATCATGTGAGGATGGATGCAATATACGGGTATAAAACTACCAATTATAACACAAAAAATATATGACATTATTAAATATCCCATGTGGGTTGAGTTGGGTTAGTTTTGCCTACTAAACTTGTAACCTAATCTTAGCTGCAAAATACACATAAAATTAAAACTCAAAACCGAATTCCATTGAAAACCCAACCCAACTTGTATAAATATGGATTGAGTCGAGCATGTTGGTTAGTTTCGTGGGTAAAATGCCCACCCCTTAATTGAAAATTTAATAGGAGGACAAGAGGAGGCTTAATGGACTGAAAATGTAACACCCCCTACCTAAGCCTAGGTTCCCGAGTAAGGTGTGTTAACCTTATAAAAAAAAATTTTTCTTTTTAAATAAGTATTCAAAACCATTTGAAAACTAACACAATTTCAGGCAACTAAAAACCGATATTAAAACTCCTCACTACTCTTTAGTACCATTTTAACAACCCACAATTACTATTGGTAAAATAAATAAGTTTAGCAGTAGTATAAAAACCACAACGTAGAAAGAGTATTTAATGAAAAATAGAGTATCTAGCCTAAATGCGGTAAAAAGAAAAGCGGAAGAACTCTGTACATTGCTGCACTTCTCAAGTCCCATGTCGCCACCAATCCCTATTGAGGAATTTTGAACTTACACACAGGACAAACAACTGTGAGTAAAAACACCGAGTAGACAACCATATGCATATACGATGTCATGTCATAAAGTATAACACCATACACCTAAAATCAATATTTTTCCCTATTTATTTTAAACCGAACAACCCACTCTCTTTCCATATTTTGTACACAAAACACCACACCTCTGGGGTATAAGGACGAATCACCATTCTGGGTGACCTACTGCTATGTGTAGTCAATGATTTATAAAGCGACTACAAACCAGGGTTTGAAACTATGCACTTCGTCGTGCAAATCATTTTTAAAACACAAACCCCTAAAGAAAAGTCCTTCATTTCGCATAAAACAATAAACCTCATGAATTTCTATGCAAAATATACCCATGCCATAATGCACAAGTGATATCAAACCACAACAAAATGCATAATTACCAAACCGCACTATTCTTAAAACTATAATTACCGATTGCCCTACTCGAATCAATGAAGTCTTTACTGAACCGAGATGTAATTTCCAAACTGCCATTAGTCATCTAGAAATTACCAACATACCCCTCAAGTAAATAAAAAATTACCAAAATACTTCTTAATAGGTATATGATTAATTACCATTCTACCATCAGTAAAAATAAATACTTACAACAAATTTCACGAACACATACGTCTGATCAATCCACGAACACATATGCATTCATACATATACATATCCATCCATGTACATACTTACAAATACAATTATAAATATATACACATTAATACATATATAAAATACACACATATAAATACTTGCTCACATACACATATTTATACACAAACACATATTTACACACTTATATATGTATACGTATTTTATACATACATACATGCACACAAATACCATTTATACATGTACATATATACACACCCCATGTATAAATATACTCACAAATATATATTAATTTAATACTCAATTTAATATATAAATAATTATTTTATACATAAACCTTTACAAAACACTTCGATATATTAAATAAATAAGTACATAAAATACATATATTTTGTAAAGTATATCTATATTTATTATTACACAAACACATATATACTTAATTGTATTTATGTAAATATAAATAATTGTAATTGAAAATACTCATATATATATATATATATATACATATTAATTAACAAATAGAAATTTAATATATATACTAAAATAACATGGAAATTAGAAAATATCACAATACCCTCCAATTTTAAATATTTTCAACTTTACCCTCATATGAAAAATGAAAAATAACCTCAATAATTTTAAAAATTATATTTAGGTCCCTATATGTCAAATGACCAAAATGCCCTTGACCCTTTTAAAAATTTCATTTATATTCTTTACATACAAATCACTAAAATGCCTTAAACATTTTCAAAAATCCCATTTGAGTTCTTTACATGCAAAATGACCTAAATACTCTTGAATTTTTAAAAATTCTCAAAATACCCTTTACATGTGAAATGACTAAAATGCCCCTACATGTAAAATTTTTCACATAGATGGCCTACAATGGTTGGCCCATATACATATAAAATTCCATTGATTTCTTTACCAAATCACCAAATTAAGCATGCCAATATCAAATCCACCAACCAATTCCATAAATTCATATTTTAATTTAATAAATTCAAACTTTAAACACCAATTTCATCAAATCTTAATCCTAACAATTGGGGATTTAATCAATAAACTCAATACACATGAAACTAAGCTCAACCCATCATAAATTCAAAGATTCCAGTAAGAATTCATCAAATTATCAAACAAAAATACATGAATTTGCAAGAAAATCAAAAGGGTATAGTTGTCTACTTCTCTTCCTAGCAAGCAACCACCAAACCAAGTTTTGAAAAACCAAATAAACCTTGTCAAATAGCTCCCCAAGCAATCGGCCACTTCCTTCAAACTTTCTCTTGAAATTTCTTTGAATTTTGTGAAATTTTTATTTTCTCTCTAGAATGAAGCTGGAAACAAACCTAATTGAAGAAAATGGAAAATTGGCTAACATGGTGAAATAAACCCAATTGGCATAATAAAATATTAATTAAATAAAGCAAAAAGTAAAAAAAAAATATTTTACTAAATTATTAAATTAATGAACTCTACGAGTCAAACTTGGTCAAATTTTAATAAGGGCAAAATGGGTAGAAAAGGTTCATCGACTTCCCGAGGGTAGTTTTGGCCCTCACAAAATGTCGGGAACTTCGAGAGTTTTTCGTTTCGGTGAAAAGGATGAAAATACAATAAAACTAAAAATGCGTCCAGAAATCGAGTTTTAGAAAAATAGCTTGGTTATTATAACTCTCACCCCCTTAAAAGAAATTTCATCTCCAAAATTTTATTATAGAGTAAACATACTACACCAATAAAAATAAATACTTGGTTATCATCACCTCTTCACATTCCCAAGTAAACTCTCTACCGTGATTCCACTAAAGAACTTTAACCAACGGAATCGCTCAATTCTTAAGACCTTAGTCCTTTCGATCCAAAATTCTTACTGGTTTCTCTTCGTACATTAGATTTTTAAGAACCACCAACGGCATATATTTGATAATATGAGAAAAATCATACACATACTTTCATAGCATTGAAATATGAAAAACATCATGCACACTAGATAGATTAGGTGGTAAAGCCAAATGATAAGCCAAAACCCTAATCCTTTCCAATATTTCAAAAGGTATGATAAAATGAGGACTTAACTTCTCATTTTTCCCAAACCTCAGCACATCCTTCAAAGGTGCAATTTTAAAAAAATACATTCTCACTAACCTCGAACTCGAGATCTTTCTGCCTCACATCTGCATTGCTCTTTTGTCGATCTTGAGCTACCTTCATTCTCTGACTAATCTTGTTGATAATGTTGCTGGTTTGTTGTAAAATTTCTGGGACAAGTAACTTTCGTTCACCAACTTCATCCCAATACGACGGAGACTTGCACTTACGTCCATATAAAACCTCATATGGAGTCATCCCAATGAATGCATGGAAACTGTTGTTGTAAGAAAACTCCACCAACGGTAAATGCTTTTACTAATTTCCTTCGAAATCCAACATATATGCTCTCAACATGTCCTTTAAAGTCTAAATTGTCCGCTTGCGACCATCATACGCTAATGAAAAGCTATACTAAAGGTCAATTTAGTCCTCATAGCTTTGTGTAGACTTCTCCAAAACGACGAAATGATTCTAGGATCTCGATTCAAAACAATCAAAACAGGTACACTATGAAGTCATACAATCTCGTCCACGTACAATTGAGCTAACTTCTTCATCGAATGAGTCTGCTTTATGGGTAGAAAATGAGCCGATTTCGTCAAGTGATCCACTATCACCCAAATTGCATCGTTGCCTCTGGGCCGCGGTAAACCTACAACAAAATCCATCAATCGCACTCCCACTTTCATTCGGAATTACCAACGACTTTCGTAATCTAGAGGGTCTTTGGTGCTCGATTTTCACATGTTGACAAATCAAACACTACTCTATGAACCTCCCAATGTCTTGCTTCATACCAACCCACCAAAAGCTTTGGAAACATCCTTGTACATCTTAGTAGACCAGGGTGAATTGAGTAAGGTGTACAATGAGCCTCTATCAAAACTTCTTTCTTGGTATCCTCGGCGTTTGACACATACAACCAAGTACCAAATCTCAAAGTCCATCTCAGGTTAGATTGAACTCTAACTTCTTCCCTTCAATGACTTCAGCTCTAATCTTCTGAAGAATTGCATCACTAGCTTGCCCTTTCTTTATCTTGTCTACGATCGAAGGTTGAATTGTGAGCGATGCCAACATAAATGAACACTGGTTAGTAACTAACTCAATATTCATACTCTGCAAATCCTCCAAAATACGAGGTTGTGAAGTGATTAAACAACCACTAAACCCCGCATACTTTTTGCTCACCGCATCCGCCACGATATTTGCCTTACTTGGATGATAGTTGATAGTATAGTCAAAGTCTTTGACTAATTCCAACCATCTCCTTTGCCTCATGTTTAGCTCATTCAACTCTTTCAATTCTGCTGGTGCCATTCAATACGGTGCCTTGAAAATAAGTGCAGTTTCCAGAACTAAGTCAATAGTAAACTTCACCTCTCAATCCAGTGGTAACGCATGTAACTCCTCTGGAAAAACATCTAAAAGATCACGAACGACTTTGACGTTATGCGGTTGGAGAGTATCCGATTCCTTGTCAATGACACTAATAAGAAATACCTGACACCCTTGACGCAAGCATTTAAGAGTTTGCATCGCCGTTAGCAACTTAGGCCACTGCCTAAACTTCGTACTTGCAAACTCAAACCTCTAACCATCTACAGGGCTAAATCAAACTTTTTTTTGTCCTTACAATCGATGCAAGCTCCACACTTAGATAGCCAATCCATGCCGAATATCACATCGAAATCTGACAATTCCAATATAATCAAATCGGCACGCAATGTCTCGTTACCGAGGCGCACAATATAGTCATCAAGCAAGGAAGAAGCAAACATACCCATATCTGAAGGTGTAGCAACAGATAAACCACAACCAAAACTAAGAGGCTTTCTAGCCAATTTAGCAGCAAACTGATTAGACACAAACGAGTGGGTAGCACCCTAATCAAACAATACAAAAGCATTTAAACCATACAAAACAATGGTACTTGCAACAACCATGGCATCGTCTTTCTCTACTTCCTCCTTAATCAATGAAAACACACGACCCTATGTAGATTGCTACATCTTGGCGGTCTCTGAACAATTCCTTTTAATGTGGCCATGTCTACCACAATCGTAGCATATCACCGTTTTTCCCCAACATTCCCCATAATGCTTAGCTTACTTTCTACTTGAACACGGGTCAATTATCACCCACCTTTCCTTTCTTGTTGGTATCACTACGGCTACCACTTACTCCCGGCTTTCCATTGAACTTCGGCTTCTACTGGAAGCCTCATTTCCACTACTTCTTTGTAGGAACAAAACTTGATCCTGTAGACATGCCTACCTGTGGAACAGGGTCTTTGGCGATCAACTGTACTGGTTGCAAAATTACCGAGTATGAAGAAAACTAAAATAAGGTGACAACATTGTAAAGCTCGAGTTGCAGCCTTTTCTCAAAACGATGAGCTTTGCTTTACTCATAATTCACCAGATACGGTGCATAATGCAAATGTTCACCGAACCTCCTCTCATACTCCACTAGGGAAAGATTTCCCGGCTTCAGACTTAGGAACTCGGCCTCCTTTTCCTCCCGCTTGACTCGAGGAAAATACTTTGCATAGAATAGGTCTTGAACTGCGTCCACAATATCGGGCTTTCATCAGAACGGTAGGCTCTTTTGATCATGTCCCACCAATAACTGGCTCCCTCCTTCAGTATGAAGGAAGCACAAATCACCTTATGATCTTCTGAGCAGTCAATAAGAGCAAAGATTTTCTCTAACTCTCGAATCCAACTTTTAGCCACCAGTGGATTCGTCAATCCATCAAACTCCGAGGGAATGAAAATCTCTGAACTGCTTCATTACCACATTAATCCCAGAAGATTGATGTAGTTGTAGGGGTTGTTGTTGTTGTTGCGCATTCTGCGCCACCAGTCTTTCTATGACCTCTTGCAGTCAACCCGTGGTATTTCCCGAATTGCTCTCGAGTTCAGGATGCACATTTATCGGGAGACGCGACATCTGCAATAAATGAGCAAATAAATCTTAAACAAATTATTCAATAATAATTTGATAAGATACACAACAAAGCAACACTTCATTTTTACAATAAAGCATTATATAACAAGCACACCATGCATATATTATACAATATATACATAGTGCATATATACCTATATACACATATACTATATGTATAAGATATAATACATATAGACAAACAACAGGGTCATCCCAATGGTTGAAATCCTCAGGATCAACTGGCTCAGGCATGTAATCGTGAGATACGTAGTTATCAGTACCCAATGAATCCTCATCTGAGTCCTCCTCGGTATCATCCTCAAGTGGCTCAACAACCGCCACGGGTGGCCCACCATACCCTCATGCCTGTACATATGCCCTCATGGCCCTCTACTCTGTAGGATCCTCGTCAAACTGGTCTAGATACCACATATATATGTCGTGGAAATGATCCTCCTACATCTACTGGAATCATCCGGTAGGCATATAATAGTGGCCTCCTCCTCTAATCGGTATCATAACTGCCTTTCTACGCAAAAATATCGCCACCTCCTGCCTTCGACCCTCCAACTCTTGACGGGCAGAGTCACTATCTAAACCAAAGTCCCGATACCTCCCCCCCAAGGTGGAAGGAGCATCACCTCTACGAGACATTCTACCGGTGGAAGACCCGATGATGACTCCCCTCTCAGGGTCACCCCACACCCTGCCACTGACTCAACCACCTGTATATCATGCCGTCCACGAACCGCGCAAAACAACAACTGAACAACTGCCATATCTAAGCAGCACAGTTACGTAAAGGAAATAAACAAATATGCAATACTAAAAATAAATCCAAAAGACAGTCTACCTTGACACGCAGATGGACACTGAAGCATCATCAAGTACGAGTTCAAAAACCTAGAGCTCTGATACCAAAATTGTAACACCCCCTTACCCAAGCCTAGATTCCCGAGCAAAGTATGTTAACCTTATAAAAGAATTTTTTTTTCTTTTTAAATAAGTATTCAAAACCATTCAAAAACTAATGCAATTTCAAGCAACTAAAGACCGATATTAAAACTCTTTGTTACTCTTTAGGACCATTTTAACAACCCACAATTACTATTGGTAAAATAAATAAATTTAGCAGTACTACAAAACCCATAACGTAACAAAGTGTATTTAATGAAAAACAGTATCTAGCGAAATGCGATAAAAAAGCGGAAGAACTACGTATATTCTTTGCTCTCTCCGATCCCATGCCACCACCAATCCCTACCGAGGAATTTTGAATTTACCCGCCACTTGAGAAAACAATTTGAGTGAAAAACACTCGATGAAACCATATATCATATGCCAATGCTATATCATGAAGTGTAACATACACCTAAAATTAATATTTTTCCTATCTATTTTAAACCAAATAGCCCGATTTTTTCCGTTTCATGTACAAAACACCACACCTCTGTGGTATGCAGATGAATCACTATTTCGGGCAACCCACTGCTATGTGTGGTCAGTGATTCACAGAGTGATTACAAATCAGAGTTTGAAACCATGCGCCTCGTTGTGCAAATCATTTTGAAAACACAAACCACTAGGGAAAAATATTTTATTTTACATAAAAGAATAAACCTCATGAATTACTCTATGCAAATGAATGTTCATGCCACAATATACAAGTAATATCAAACCATGCAACAAAATGCATAATTACCAAACCGTTTTATTCCAATAGCAAATTATAGAATTGGTCTTGCTCAAACCAATGAAGTCTCATTGCCAACCACAAAGATGTAATTACCAAAATACCATTGACCATCTCGCAAATTATCAAAATACCCCTCAATAGGTATATGGTTAATTACTATTCTATCCTTGGTAAAAATAAATACCTACAGTAAATTTCACCAAACACATACTTACAATCAATCTTGAACACATGTACACATCCACGCATATACACATCCATCCACATACATATTTATAAATACAATTATAAACATATAAACATAAATACATATATAATACACACATCTAAATACATACTCACATACACATATACACACTCATATATGTATATACATAT
The DNA here is from genome assembly GCA_007844105.2 of Rhamnella rubrinervis. Lineage (NCBI taxonomy): Eukaryota > Viridiplantae > Streptophyta > Magnoliopsida > Rosales > Rhamnaceae > Rhamnella > Rhamnella rubrinervis. The sequence continues at coordinate 19,179,380 of CM017581.2, forward strand.
TTTATACACATATACATGCACACAAATACCATTTATATATATACATGTATATATATATACATACCCTCATGTATAAATATACTCACAAATATATGTATTAATTTAATACTGAATTTAGTACATAAATAATTATTTTTATACATAAACTTTTATAAAACACACTTAGGTATATTTAATAAATATGTATATAAAATATATGTATTTTGTAAAGTATATCTATATTTATTATTACACAAACACATATACACTTAATTGTATTTATGAAAATATAAATAATAATAATTGAAAATACTCATATATATATATATATTAACAAATAGTAATTTAATATATATATCCTAAAATAACATGGAAATTAGAAAAGACCACAATACCCTTCCAATTTCAAATATTTTCAACTTTACCGCTCATGTGGAAAATGAAGAAAATACTCTCAATAATTTTAAAAATTACATTTACTTCCCTACATGTTAAATGACCAAAATGTCCTTGACCTTTTTAAAAATTTCATTTATATCCTTTACATGCAAATGACCAAAATGCCCTTAAACATTTTCAAAAATTCCATTTGAATCCTTTACATGTAAAGTGACCTAAATACCCTTAAACTTTTTAAAAATTTTCAAAATACTCTTTACATATGAAATGACTAAAATACCCCCACATATAAAACTTTTCACATAGATGCCCTACAATTGCCGGCCTCATATACATGCAAAATTCCATTGACTTCTTCACCAAATTAAGCATGCCAAACATCAAATCCACCAACCAATTCCATAAATTCATGCTTTAATTCAATAAATTCAAGCTTTAAACACCAATTTCATTAAACCCTAATCCTAACAATTGGAGATTTAATCAATAAATTCAATACACATGAAATTAAGCTCAACCCATCATTAATTCAAAGATTCCAAGTAAGAATTCATTATATTATCAAACAAAAACACATGAATTTGCAAGAAAATAAAAAAGTATTGTTGCCTACCTCTCATCCTAGCAAGTAACCACCAAACCAAACTTTGAAAAACCAAATAAACCTTGCCAAATAGCTCCCCCAAGCAGCTGGTCACTTCGCTCAAATTTTCTCTTGAAAATTCTTTGAATTTTTTAAAAATTTTTATTCTCTCTCTAGATTTTCTCTTTCTCTCTAGAATGAAATGGAAACAAACACAATTGAAGAAGATGCAGAAGAGTCAGCTAACATGGTAAAATAAACCCAATTGACATAATAAAATATTATTTAATAAAGTAAAAAAAAAGATATTTTACTAAATTATTAAATTAATGAATGGTACAAGTCAAACTTGGTCAATTTTTGACCAAAGGTAAAATTGATAGAAAAAGTTTTTGGACTCCTCACGGGGTACTCTAGGCCCTCACAAAATGCCCGAGGAACTCAAAAGCTATTTGTTTTGGTGAAAAAGACGAAACCGCTATAAAATAAAAAACGCATCCGAAAATCGACAGTTTCGGAAAAATAACTTGGTTATTACATGAAATCTAATTAGAGAAGCTCAATGGGCTAAAGCCTCAATAGACCTATAAACTCATATCCCACTCATAAAGGGTCTCTGCGTGCAACCCAAAAGTTTGTAGTTTGGAGTCAATGGTCAGTAATTGATAGGTATAGAAAATACATCATAACTACCAAATACAATAGCATCTCTAATAGAAAATACTAAAATAGTATGATCATTTTTAAATTTTAGTATTGACATGTCATTCCAATACTAAATTAAAATGTCAACGCAAATTTTGGTATAAAATACATTCCAATTACTAATCTTAATATATTTAAAAGACTTTTTTTAATATTATTTTATTATTTACTTTAATGTCAATATTAATCTTTCAAATTTATTATTTTTTGTTTGTATTTTTAGTTACTTCTTGCACAAGTCTTTAAGAATGGCAATGATGTTTTTTGTGCAAAATTTAACACAAAAAATAATAGTGCTACAATTTAGCATAAATATAGCATTTTTGTTGGAGTGCAAAAAGTAAGTGTCAATATTAAAATTTGACAATGCCACCCACCTTTAGCACTTTGTTGGAGATGCTCTCCGCTTCCCTCCATCAAACCACTTAGAGAAAAACAAGATAAAGATATTTTTCACTCAAGACTTACAACACCAACCTCCTTCATTACTTTCGATGTTTTTATTCATTTTCTTAGAACATAAATAGGTGATAATATCAAATTTTAGTATTGATATCCACTTTTATACTCCAACAAGAATGCCAAAATTATATCAAATTATAACATTGTCATTTTTTTATGTCAAATATGCTACAAAAAAGCACTGTCATTCCTTGAGAAATGTGCCCCATTAATTTAAAACCCATTAATATATAACTTTTTCATTTATTTATTTCAACAATAAGTCAAACAATAACTCTAAGTAGGGGTACATTGGTTGGTTTTCATCGATTTCAATTGATGTCAGTTTTTCACAGAAATTGGCGGTGGTCGTTTTTATGATCGGAATTTTTTTTTTACTAGGAAAACTGAACATATTCGACTATTCTATTTTTCGGTTGATATGGTCAGCTTTTAGATTTTGGGTCTAGGTTTGGAATGCTAATAAAAGCCTAGGCCCAAAATCAACTACTTCTGAGTTCACTAATAATCTTCATCTTGCAACTTGGCACCTACAATTTAAAAGAAAAGAAATAATATAAAACAAAGGTAAGTTAATTGCTTGTTTTTGGTTACCAAAAAAAGTTATTAACAATTAGTTAATTAAAATTATAAGGTTTCAAATTTCATCTTTGTATGAATATATGAAACATTCAAACCCTATCTAATATATAAAAGTGGAAGCTAAAATTTAAGTCATCTTAAGTAAGACATTTGCATGCAAGAGATATAAAATTATAAATGGCATCATATAAATATAATTTTAATGATCATAATTGGTCTCACATAATTATGAAATACCAATAATATTATATTTATGCAAGTTTCTATGCTCCATTAAATAAACAATTCTAGACATATATAGTTAACTTCATATAAATTGAAGTTTGTTTGATTTTTTCCTTCTTATAACATTTCTCCAAATTTCTATACTATATTATATATATACACACACACACACACACATGTGTATTACGTAATTTAAGGCGTAAGAGAGCTTTCTTATCTTGCTCAATTCGCTCATCCAAGTACCAATATTAGTTTTGTTGATAGTGCAAGATTCATTTGTATATAAAAGTAACAAAATAAAATAAAAACTAAATATTAAAATCACATATAATAATATATATTTTTAATATAAGTATTTCATGTAATAAAATGTAAACCAAATGACAAATCTTTAAAAAAAAAAAAAAAAACCCCCACAACCTTTTGGCATAAATTGAAATACTCATCAAATACATAGATGTCTAATAGAAGAGGATTGATCTAACCCAATTTTGAGAACATATTAATACGTACAAGTATTTCATGTAATAAAATGTCAACCAAATTACAAATCTTGAAAAAAAAAAAAATACCCCCACAATGGCATAAATTGAAATACTCTTCAAATACACAAATGTCTAATGGAAGAGGACTGGTCTAACCCAATTTTGAGAACATATTAATACTTCCACTATCTTTGAAGTTAGATAGCTTCTATATAGATCTAAAATTAGGCCTTCAGTGTTAAAAATTGATTCTGAAGCAATGATAGACAATGGAATAGTAAAAATATCTAGAACAATCAAAGACAAAGTCTTATATTTACTCTCATTACATTTCCACCAATCCAACATATTAAAATAAGGATTGTTCAAATCCTCATCCAGCTCTAATAAATAATTATGAATCTCATCTTTGTTATGAAAGCCACTTGATAGTTTACTCCTCTTAAACTCCTACAAAAATCAACACCACCATAGTTACTAGAATAAAGTTGAACTTGAAGATTGGCTTGAGAGTTAAGAGAAGAATTTGAATTATTATAGAACTCATGCAACCTATTTAGTGTATCCTTCACTTATTTTACAACTACTTTACAAATCTTTTCATCATATAAGGCATTAGTAACATCTTTAATGAAAGCAAATTTGTATTGGGAATCAAGAACTTGAGCAACAAATAACAACCTATTAATTTCCTTAATTGATCCCCAATATTTATTGATTTTTGACTTCATACTCTAAGTCATGTCATTCTACACCTTATCCTTATCCATCATCTCCAATATCAATGCCTCCTCTATCTTTGCAAATTCACTAAAAAAACAACTTAGAAGAAATATTCAATGAGGAACTAAATATAAGTGTTACCTCATAACAAGTTTTTAAAAATCCAACAAATACATGAGCCTTTTCCCAATCTCTGTGTCGAGGTGTAGAAGTATAATCTTTAAAATAATTTACATAGCCCTCATCCTCCTCCAACCTATCAAAAGCATTTTGAAACTTACAACCATACTCCAACATCAAGTAAGTGGAATCCCACCTCATAGGTACATTCAAAGACAAAAGTTTCTTAGACTTTATCTTCTCCTTCTCATTCTCAACACGTCTAAAACTTTTATAATTCTGATAGAGACAATGTCACATATTTCATTGCTCTCTGAATTAATTCAGTTGAGTTATTTTGCTCATTCAATTCATCTATCATTATCAAATTATTGATATGAGCAAAATAACATAAGTGAAGAAACTCACCGTCCAAGACATATCATTTCTTCTAATCCTTCAACCTCCTCTTCAAGTAAGTTACTGTGGAATCATTAGTTTTGGCATTGTCCATGAAAATAGTAAAAACCTTCTTAGTGTGCCATTCAATTAAACAACTCTAAATTAACCTTCCTATTGTATGACATTTTTTATTAGCAATTTGACAAATATTTACTATCCTCTTTTGAAGCTTCCAATCATTATCAGTAAAATAAGCGGTGAGCACCATTTAATTAAGATTTTTAATTGAGGTCCATTTGTACGTAGTAAGGCTAAGCATAATGCTATTTTTCATAAAATATCTCCTTAAATTCTTCTTTTTCTCCAAGTAAAGTTAATCTCTTGCCATAGGTCCATGTATCTTATTTCTCTTGCTATGGTTGTTCAAGATGGTGGATCAAACTTTGGACAAGCCTCGACACAAAATTCTGTAAACTCCTCCTCCTCCTCCCCCTCCCCCTAAACAAAAATAAATAGCAACTCATCTTTAATTATTATCCTAGTGTAAACGGCTCTATATGCTTCTTTACTAAATGTCTTAGCCAAAAGACTAGCACATTCACCATCATTTCTAACTTTAAAACTAAGAACCTTTTGGTTAGAATCTTCGAAATTCTCAATTATGATTTACATGTACTTAAGTGGTGGCGCAAGTTACTAGTTCCATTCCTTTTGTATCACTTGCATAAATCTTTCTGCAATAATTAAAAAGAAGATTTAAGATCTTAATGATTACCCCCTTTTATCTTTGTGAATTACTCCTAAAAATCTAAAACTTGTCTAGGTCTTTTTTCCTTTATATATCTTTATGGTAGTAGTAGTAGGAGGTGGTGTTTTGGATATTTTTGGTAAAGAAGTAATTAGTGGTGGTATACTAGATGTACATATTTAGGGCGCATGGTGGTAAACCAAAGTTTTCTTTTTTTTGGTAACTAGTAATAAACCAAAGTAGAATGTGAGAGTTGGGATAGAAGAAATGAAGGCTGATGTATTTAGAGCTTTTAAAGTAATTTAATGATCATTATCAAACATCCATTTATAATGTTAGTCCAAAATAAAAATAAAATCAACCAAACCATCAACCACTTCATGTTAAGCAAGCATAAAAGAAAGAAGTAATAACTTTGATTATGAAGTGATAACTATTTTTACCAAAAAAACAAAAAAGATTATGAAGAACATAAACATCATTTGAGGTAATTGGCTTCTTTTAATAATTATCCATGCTAATTCTCATTAATGTTGCCGAAGTATTTATTTTAGTTATTTCAAATTAATAAGAATAAGATTACAACTTCAAGTCTTCAACATTTTATTAAAAAACAAAAAAAAAAGATTAGAACTTCAACATATACATATATGTAGTACTTAATTAAGAAGCTTATCAGTAAATTAATTAACTTATTACCATAAACATAAAGAAAAGAATGTTTATTAAATGTTTGGAAACATTCACAATAACATTCACAATATATAAACATATATACAAGAGATTAGTTTTTTTTCTTTTCTTTTCTTTTTTTTTCCTTTTGAAGCTGTTTGTCAAAAAAAAAAAAAAACTTTGATACTTGTAATGGATTGAGCCGTTTAACACTTTTAATTTTTACACAACAATCCACCTCCATCCATATTTATGTTATAGAAATCGAATTAAGAATTGAGAATGCAATTTTTTTAAAAAACAATAATTTAGTAAAAAACCATTGGCAAGAGAAAAGAAAATAATGACATAAATACAGAGAATTAGAAGGTAACAGAATATTATGTCAAAAGAGAAAAAACAAAATTTAAAATTCTCCATTCAATTTCAGAAGACGGAAAATATAGACCCTAAAACTATAAAACCTAAAATTAGCCACCCAATTCCATAAATTAATAAAATTTTGACAAAATCTCTATTTTACTCTATTGCTATTACATCATATTTGAAAAGGAAGCAAAAGAGCAAACCTTAAGGAGAGTGAGAGTAAGAGTAAGAGGGAGCTTGACTGCAACCGGTGGAAATGAAGACTGCAAGACCAACGAACAACTCCAAGATCGATGGGCAACAGACGATAGGCGATAATGTTGGTAGATAAAGACGATGGCGACAGGGTGGTATGAAGGAGAGGCTGAGACATGGAGAAGAGGAGAACAAGATTAGGCTGAGGAGCTAGCCGTTTATGTTTAACTTTATTACTCTTTAGTTTTACTTTAACTACTTTTATTACTTTTTATTTATTTTATTTTATAAAACAATTAAAATTTATTTTGTATAAACAAAAATAGTTAAATATATATACACAAATATATCTTAGTCAGTTTCAGTGACCATATTCAGCACCGAAACAAACTGAACTTTCTTCCTAAGTTTCGGTTAACTAGTCGATCAATTGGTGGTCACTAGGAAAGTCAATTTTCCTCTAGTCGGTCAGTCAATTTGCATAATTTTATGGTCAACATACACACCCCAATCTCTAAGAATAATTTTTATACATCTAAATAAAAGTATAGTAATAAAAAAACTTTATTAAATATTAATTTAATTATCTCCTTTTTAAATATATATATATATATATATATATATATATAGTCAAGTCTTTATTCATCAAAAATAAAAATAATTCCATTAAATGCTCTATTAAGTGTTTAATTACAATAAGATCTTCTTTTTTATTTGGATGCCACTATTGGGCACACCCTCCTAAATTTTATGGACAATTATTCCGAGTACAATTATATCACAATATATAAGCCAGATCAACCTAAAATGGTCTTCACTACTAATTGAGAGCTCTACTATTACAAAGTCATGCCATTTGGCTTGAAAAACATAGGCGTAACATATCAATGCTTGGTAAAGAAGATATTTGTAAAGAAAATTAGAAGAAATATAAAAATTTATGTAGACAACATGTTAGTGAAAAGTTTGAAGGTATCTTGTCACTTGAAGGATCTAGAAGATGTCTTCTCCATCTTAAGAAAATACAAGATGAAACTCAACCCGGCTAAATGGGCTTTTGGCATATCCTTAGGAAAGTTTCTGAGATATATAATCAGCAGTAGAAGAATTTAAGCAAACCAGAAAAAATTAGGGTTGTCCTAAATATGGCTTTACCTAAATCTATTAAGGATGTCCAAAAATTGGTAGGAAGGCTCGTTGCCCTCACCAGATTCATTTCGTTGGCCATGGACAAAAGCTTACCTTTCTTCAAAAATTAAAGGGAATAAAAAAGTTTAAGTGGACGCCCGCTTACAAGGAAGCCTTTACCTTGTATCCAGTCCATTTTCTCCTATTATCCAAACCTAAGATGGAGGATCACTTATTCCTGTACCTTATTGTCTCTCCTATCCCAGTCAGCATGGTTCTTGTCAAAGAAGAGTATGAGAAAAAATTATCTATTTATTATGTCAACTGTACAATGACATTCACTGATACAAGGTACTTGACATAGAGAAGCTGATGCTTGCCTTATATCCTTCAGGAAGCTCAAACCTTAGTTTGAGTCCCGCGTGATCAATGTGCCTACAAGTTTACCTGTTGAGGCAAGTCCTTCACATGCCCGAGACTTTTGGAAAGTTGATTAGAGAGTCTACAAAGATAGGCCACTACGACATAAGGTATAAGCCAATGACTACCATTCGAGCTCAGGTAGCCGCTAATTTTATAGTAGATTTCACCTTTGAGTCGAATCTGGAGAAGAGCCCAAGGTCCCACTTAACATGGTCGAGGAGCAACCTTTTAGCCCCTTGTCGCTTTTGTACATGTATGCTGATAACTTCTTCAATGAATATGGATATGGTGTTTGTCTTATCTTAACCTTGCTTTTACTTAAGTACGTGAAAATAAAGTATGCAACTCGCTTGGGATTCAAAACCTTTAACAGCGAGGTCACTTGGATAATTAATTGTCAAATTGAAAAATCCTAACCAATCTATATCTGTGTGATTTCATTGGGTAAACTGACTTTTTTTCCTCTACGCTATTAATAGATTGGACCTAAGATATGTGTAAAAATGTATTAGTTGAAATTTCTAATTTTTGGATTTTTCTGAATTAGTTTTGAATTTTGGAATGCTATATTTTTATTTTTGGAATGACAGGACTATTGCGGATTTTTATTAAAAGCCCATAGTTTTCTTATATGGAAATGTATGATTAAATTTATATGACAATATATATATATATATATATATATATGTATGTGTGTGTGTGTGTGTGTGTGTATTCCCTAGTTAATTCTACTGGTTTTAGCTTAAAATTATTTTTTTAGTTTTGTAGAATTAATTAAAATTATTTGATTGTCTCTGGTTTATTGAAATTTTATATGACAGTCTGTGATTTTTTACTATAATTAAATGTTTATTGAATTCTGTAAATTCTGAGTTATAGGCAACCTATAGGTAGCTCTAATGCTTTTAGAATTAGTTCATTTAACTGAGATTTTAATTAATTATAAAATTTTCCATACTTTTGTGTATGAATGATGACTATTCACTTAGAAATTTATAAAATACTTATTGTTGTTATGGTACTGTGGAATGGATAATTATGAAAAATATATTGGTTATGTATGTTTTTGTTAAGTACTAGGCTGTGTAGTTTAAATAATTGACTACTAGCTAGTATATGCATAAGCAAAATAATATACAATAGACTATGAATGATACATTGCATATAATTAGTATCTTGAAAGTGCGGTATATAAATATTTGAGTTTGATCATGATGAGCTATGTAAGTTACAAGTTAGATTGCAATGCTAGAAGTGAGACTGAAATGCATGTACACTTTTGATATGCAAAGAGGCTACAAGTTAGATTAAAGTGTACATTATATAAAATTCAACTATTTTGTGTTAAACTCATAATTCATGAATGCATTTGTAAGCTTGATATGATCATGCTATAAGTTTGTCATGTATTATGGTATGTTAAGACTTTGAATAAGTGTGGTCATTTATGAATAAGCAAGTACGTGTTTGATTAAATATAATATTATGAATTGCGTTAGTGATTATAATGCATTTGATTGTTCTTGATATTTTGTTTGGTTTTGAAAAGCCTGTTGAGTTTTATAAACTCATGCATATATTTATTTATTTTTCCCAGGTAAGAGAGTTTAGACTGATGTGCTAATTGTCAACTTGTGGAGATGGTAGACTTATGACAACTCAAGAGGGAAATCTTTTGAGGTATTAAATACAAGTTTACACTGTTGACCGTGAGTTGCCATTTTTTTTTTCTTTGGGTTTTATTTATTGTTTTATTTCTTATTAAACTATAATGATTTTATTTAATTTGGAAAGAGTGTTTATGACTAGCTATATTATTATAAATTATCTTTTTCCTTTCTTTGAATTAAATTTGCAATTGAGTAACAAATATTTTAATAGATGTTTGAGATTATTATTTAATCTAATTTGAAATAAGTATGAAAGTAATCAAAGTATGGACTTTGACTGTGTATGTATTCATGGTTGAAAAGTTTTAAATTTTTCGTAATTTTCATAAATTTAATTTTGGTAGCCACCATAATTTTGTTTGATCAAAAGAAATTAGTTACGGTGAATTACATCCTCCATATAGATAACCATCCACTGGATAAACATGTCGATGTCTACCTACTAAGCACTGGATGCTACTTGGATAGGATGAAGAAGGACTTTTTGAAGGAACCTCCTCGCTAATGAAGGGAGGGGCACCCTCAACCCACGGAAGAACATGGGGCCATTTATGGTAATTTTACCCTTTTAGAATGATTAGGGACCTCATTTATCTCATGAACCTTAAAGGTTACATTCTCGGGAATCCTATACTCCTTCCTTAAGCTCCTCAAATTTCTCATAATCACAATCTACCTAATCCTATCGATCCTGCCCATATGAGCCTTATTAGCCAATAATACTTCCCTGACCTACCTATCTAAGAGTAGGCCTCCGTTGGCTTAGCCTTCACTGACCGAACTTTCCTTGGTCTCCATTTCCTCAGCCTTTACTTCATCTTTACCAGGTTATCCACATCTAGCCTTCTTACTCAATGAAGGCAGCCCCCTCCAACTCCTCTCATAGAGTATCTTTCTCCTCTTCATGCTTGTCAATTAGAAAGATTTTTGAATGTCTAGTGTATAAAGGTGTCACTTAAAGGTCCCTACGTAGGTATTATTAGACCTCATTAAGGGTTTGCTTACAACAGGAGGTTAACCATAACTCCCTCGTCATCTAGCCATGCTGACGAAAAGGGGAAGTGAAAGAGATAGGGTTTGGATTCAATACAAGACCTCCCATAACTATTTGAATTGGCATGAGATTACTCCTATCCAAGTCAATGTTCGAGGAAAGCTCTATCGGCTCCAATTAAGGAGGGGAAGGCAACTTGATGTGGCCACTTTGTCTACGAATTCTCACCGTATCTAAAAGAAAAGGGATAAAGGAGCATTAGCTTGAGCCTTTATCTTCAAAGTGGATTATGTCACACTTAGGCCACTAGGCTGTACCTGAGGTCCCATCTCCTTCAAGGATAGAGACTAACCTTTGGAACAAAACCCGTGGGCGTAGGTCTCACAACCCTAACTCACATTACCTTTTTTCTTCCGTTTTCTATCCTTTAAACACACCAGTCGACTCAAACCCCACCATTTTTTCTCCTAAAACCAAAATAAAAATCTCAAATGCTAAAATATGAATAGAAGCCAAGCAATATGGTGGGCAAAGAGAGAAAAATAAAAAACAAAAGATTAAAAAGCTTACTTTTGAGTTTGGGTATTAGTGCAAAAAAAAAAAAGAGGATCCTTTAGTTTCTTTGAACACCTTTAACAAAGATGGAGTCCATGAGCAGGGAAACGAAAGATAGAAAAATAATTTTTGAAAATAAAAAATTTTTGTGTGCAAAGGCAAGAAAAAGTATGTTTTTTTTTTCTTAAAAGAGCAAGGAAATAAAGAGTAAGGGTGCAAAAAATGTGATCTCTTTTAAAATTTTTAGAATTATATGGAGCTCGATCTCAATTGTTGTCCTAAAGGGAAAGAGATGATAGTTCTAATTAAAAGCCAAACAGACTACTAGGAAGAAACCATAGCCATTCATGATAATCCAAGGGGCCAAGCCTTGCCACATGTTTGATGCCCAAAAATCACCTAAAATTATTTGCATTTATTGACATGTGGCACTCTCATAATTATCCCATGTGTGGGAAAGGGAAGCGTGTGCACTAATAATGGGGAACATCCTTTAATTGTCCCGTCTATTGGAGATTGAACCAAGGCATCGCTCAAGTCTGACAAACTTCAGAACTTTTAATTAGTATTGTTTTAGATGCCAACTCACAAGGTCTGTTTTCAGGCTTTGGTGTGGGGTAGAAAAAATCTCATCCCAGGTGGACCACCAGTAATAGAGAGTAATTTACAAGTAGGCCAAGCTTAGATCATACTTTTTCGAAACTTAGCCTTTCTCTCCTATTTCGACGGAAGAAAATGGATATGGGCAACTATTGTAGGATAATATTTACCCTTAACTCAAGCTCAAGCTCACCTTTAACGGGATTTGATGCATTAGTTTTTAGCTAAAAAATATGGAGCCCAATAAACCTACAAATTAGGTTTAGTCAAAACCTTTTCCAATGAAATATCCAAGTTGCCCTTAAAAGCAAAGGAAGGTTGCTCAATAAGCTTGTTGACTTGCACAAGGACCAAGTCTAACCGCATTTGATGCTCTGAACGAGTAAGCGTGCTAAGACAGGTTGAATTTTACCTAAAGTACTCATTGTTGTAGCTAACCATATCAATAACACAGGTCCAGTCTTTCACCGTGACACAGGTTCGACCCAACCTCTTGGGAAGACAACACACCCTTAACCTTATATATGCACATCTTCCCATCACATAAAGATGTAACTCATCATCCTTGTGTCACTCCAAGAAATGACCCCTACAAACACCACGTTAGCATATCTGACATATTAGACTCTAATTCCAAGTCATACCTCCCAATCGTAAACCCCAAGTGGGACTTAAGGATAGCAGTCGACATCCACAAGGGTTTAGGGGCCATGTTTTGTCCATTCGACCCTACATCATCTCAATATAAAAGGGGATTGGCTTTTGAATATTTAGGGGACCCTTCAGTTCACATTTGAGCTTTAAGAGACATTTCATAAGATTTCTTTGGTCTCTTAGCAAACATACCCATGCTTAATTATTTCAAGAAATACCAAGGGTCCAAGAAAAAAGCCATTGATCCTTTTCATTAAAGAACTAGAGCCTGAAGCACCTCTGTATTTATTATCTTTGATTATTAGACACAAAATGGTTATTTGAGTGTCAGAAGGTGCGCACTAGTGACCACACCATGCCATCTCTAATCTATTTTCCTTGGTTGTAGGAAAAACACTGGCATACGCTTTATACTCTCCCACAACGATCTAAGGCCATGCTCAGTTACACTATAAGGTCACGTTTGGTACGCAGGATATGAGAGAATAAGATAAAATGAGATGAGAAAGGATAGGATGGGATGAGAGGGGATGAGATGAGATGAAATGAAATGAGATAAGAATAATGTTATACTGTGTTCGGTATTGACTGGATTAGAAATTGAATTACATATACTGTATTTGGTACACACCGGGTTAAAAAATTTATTATTTAATATTTAAATAATAAAATAATTTTTAAATATATATATTTAGACTATATAATATATAATTGTATTATATATTTTTATTTTTTAAAAAATATATATATGATAATAATTTTTAAAAAATATGTTATATTTTTTAAAAAATATATAGAACTTAAATAATTTAACCATAAAGATATTATTGCATTATATTATATAATACATATTTGTATTCTACAATTTCATTTAAATTTTTAGATTTTTTCTTACAAATTATTTTAATAATTTTATTAAATATCGATTAAAATTGAGCAAAAAAAATTCTAAATAAAACATTATTAATAAAAATGAAGTGGCATTAATCCCTATATACAGAAGTTTTATAAAATTAAAATCATAATTTGTATATTATATGCATTTTAACATAAATATGTTTACATATTAATGCTAATTTCATAATTTATGTGATAATTTACAACTTTGCCCATAGTTTAGGAGGCATTGAGAATCAATTAATATTAATTGTATATAAATTTGTTGCTCATCCAGCCAACCAAAAAAAAAAAATGGTAAGAGATAAAAACCAAGACCAACTTCACCATGAAGACATTACAATAACTACGATATTGAAATTTCATAATCGAAGAATTTTTACACAATTATTTATGAACATTATAATGTATATTGTACAAGCAAGCCTAATAATGCCATTACTCAGGTTTATTTTTCATTCAAAAACGCAAGATGGTGAACGAAGAAAATATGTCTTGTGATACAAGCACTTCTAATTCACTGTCCTTCTTATATTATAATTAAGAGTCAGACCATCATCAATGACACATCTTGGCTATAACCGATGTCTTTGACTTACAGACATGAAGCATGGTGCATATGTTAATTGTTTCTAGGAACTTCTCTACATTTGTGAGCATTAGGGGTCCATATTTGAAAACAACCCTCTTGCACTGCCAAAGAAATTAGGTTTTTTGCGAATTAAAAAGAGTTAATACAAGACTAATAAAATTCTCAAAATGAGATATGCACTAACCAGTATCAAACTATTATAATTCTTGTTCACATCATCAATGCTAACCAGTATATTAAAATAAGCTTAATGCTTGTATTTACCTAAAACGAAATATGACCTACTACTTAGTGAAATTTCTCTCATATAGTGTATTTACATGAATAAATATGATTGTCAATGGTCAGCATTACAAGTTATAATTATACTTAAAACAGAACAGCAGTAAACTATCCATAAGACATGTAATACTCTTGGGAAAATTAAGGATTTGTACTAATGTTGATTATGAAATATGAGAAATACGAATATGAAGAAGCACCATAAATAGCAATATGTTTGTCATGGTTAGAGATAGGATGGTAAATATGTTTCTTAAACATGTTTCACCAAACAGAGTTCCACCATACGAACCATTGGCTTCATCTACTGATGTCATTGCAAGGTACCTTCAAGCTCAAAACAAATGCATTAATCAAAATACCAAAAATACTATAGGAATTTGGACAAAATGAAAAAAGTAATGAAGAAAACAGAATACTATAATTTTTTGCTAAGCACCATGAATACCAATTAAATGAACTAAACATGTGGGAGCCTAAACAGCCAAGGTTTCCTAATTATAAACAAAATACTATATATTCAGAATTCAAATCTAATACTAGAACAACCACGTTCTTTTTGGCTAAACACAATTGTTAGTTATAAGATTACTTATAGTTAAGCCTATATAAATTACAAACATAGATACCTCTTCTTAGCCCTCCATTAATGAATTATAGTCCTGTTTTAAATCCTAATTCAATCATATTCACACCACAATTCTTCAACTATAGCTAAACACAAATACATAATGCCAAGACAATCTCAATAACATACTTAAGTATTACCAACAAAACACAAACCACTTTAAGGGCTTAAAATAAATGAGTAATCTACGTTAAAAATTTGAGATAAATGAGTAATCTACACTAAAAATTTGAACTTCATTACATAATAAAGAGACATACACATACATTTCACTCCAACTCAAGCTCAGAACTAGTACGCATGACCACAGTCTAAGAATCAAGCTCGGCTACCAATGGCAAGGATAAGTACCCAGAAGGAAAGAGGGAAAAAACACATATGAATTCTAGAAAAATGATGAAAAACTCGGAGGAGGAAATAGGAAAGGCTATAATGAGGGTGTACAAGTCGAAGTTTTTCCATCTGGGTTCTGAGAAATACCATGTTTTGGATCTATATTGAGATGAGTTTTTGAGATATAGAAATGAAGAGCAAAGCAGATGCCGGAGGCCCGTAGAAAAGAGAAAGACAAATGCTAAGAAATGGCCTGCCAGTGATGCCATTTGTCTATTAAAAATTGAGTACAAAATAGGATTTGCAAAGGATCGAAAGTCTCAATTGATGAGCTTTAATGTGGAATAAAAATTAAATAAGAAATATAGATAAACAACAAAAGAAAAATAGTAGGAAAAAATGGAACATACACGATCCATATCCTTGGTGAACTTCAAAGGCTTCACGAATTTCTTCCCTACCAAAAAAAAAGAAAAAGAAAAATAGTACCATCAAATTCATGTTCTGAGGGTACACATAGAGAGAAAGCCGGTACCTTTGCAAGTAATAAGGGTGCTCGAGTGGTAGGAAGGAGATGCCCACACCTTAAAGTTGTGGGTGTTAATCTCACTAGCCTCATTTGTGCCTTGTGGTGGAAATGGATCAGGACACCGAGTTGGGAGTGAGGCTATTTAAGACTCATGAATAACACTAAAGCCTTCAGTTCTGATATGCTCCAAAGGTGTGGGCTACTATTTAAGACTCTCATGTGGTTATTAAGCTCAAATAGTACTAAAGCCTTTAGGTCTGATCTGCCCCAAAGGCTAATCATCTCAACAGTAGGCCTCCAATATATACAAAAAAAAATAGGGGCTTTATCATGGCGATTAGGAGGAATATTTTTCCTCTTCTATTAAGATTGAATCTGTGTGGGAAAAATGCAAGGAAAGCAAAGAGGAAGACAAGGTTATAAAGAATTAATCAATAGATGAACTGATCTCAGGCAACATGTGAGCGCGAATGTGAGAGCAAAATGTTGGACTATTTATATGTGGAGTTAAATAATCAATATAATTTCATAATTTTACAATTTATATGTATTTGATATTTTAATCCATAATAAGTTAGATATTAATTAATATTATTTGAGATTTATGTGCTACTTTGTTTAGATTTTGTTGACTCATTAAACTAAGTTATCCATTTTGTAAAACCCATTTGAATTTTATAAAGTCCATATTTTTATAATAAAGTCTATTTTGATATAATATAATAATATTATTATTATTTTATTAATTAAAGATATATAAAGGTATGTGGACTGTTTGACTTTAATGGTGACATATGGTTTTGCTTTCAAAATATACAGAAAAGTAGGTTTTAAGCGTTAAAAGAGAAAATAATAGGTTTTAGCATATATATATATATATATATATATATATATATATATATATATATCTCTTGCATCATGGTTTTACAGGCTCAAATTATCAAGTATGTTCATGCTTTAATGCTAAATGAATTTTTAATCTCAACACAAAAGGGAGAGAAAGATCAAGATGTGAGAGTGAATTTTTTTTTATTTTCAATTTCCCCACAGTATCCCAGGGTTGTGGGTGAGATATCAGGTATAACTAAAATAATAAACCTAATTGGATATGGGCAAATCTAGGATTGTATATCCCATGTCTTTTCTTTCCTTATCAAACACCGGAAATCAAATTTTGGATTTTATTTCGCCTCCCGTCCACCCTTATCCCAGCTATCAAACATGACCTAAAAGTTCTTCTCAGACCTTTGATCTAGTTAAAAGGTCATACTTAACGCCCAACTCATTTTCATATGTACAAAAACCCCATGACATTTAGTTAATTTTTAATCAACTTATACAACTTTGAAAAATAGCATAATACTCCCCTTCCACCATTTAACTTAACAATTAAAGAGCAAATAAGTCACTTCAAATAAAATAAATAAAAAATATTAAAATTTATAAAATTAAATATTTTTTTAAATTTTTTTCTCCCCTTTTTCTTACCCCTTCCCTTTGATTCACATGTGCCATCTACAGATTTTTAAATAAAAAAATGTTTTCATATTTATAACCCTTTTTATTTTATTTCCTTTTTTTCTCTTTCTGCGACCATCAATACAAATGATTTCTCTCTTTTTTCTCCAATGACAAAATTGATTGTCCATATAACCCAATTGTTTCCCTCCACGTCGGTTGCGATCTTGTGGTCATTTGCTCCAACATCGGATAGCTAACCTGCCAACCATCTGAATCTCTTATTTGTGGTTAGCAAGTAATCGAAATTAGACAAGCTCGAATAATCTCAACCATCTGTAACTACAGAAGCTTCACAAATTTGGATTTTTTAAATTTAATTTTTTTTTTGGCTTGTATTCCTATCATTTAGAAGCATGAAAGAAGGAAATTTAGAAAAATTGAATGGCATATAACACCAGAATAACCACTTGTTCCGTTCAAATTCACCAAATTGTTGGATTCAGAAGCTTCATGGTTAAGGTATTTGTGCTCCTCTTATTCTTTCAATTTGCAACTACATATTCATCTATCAAGCATGGCTTTTTTGGGTGTGATTTGCTTTTGCTTTTTAACTTAGGAAAGAACGAAGAGGGAAAAGGGAAGATTCGGTTTTTGACTTTTTGTTTTTTAATGGATTATGGACATTGAAAGTTATTAGGTTTAAATTTTGTTGGTTTTTTTTTTTTTGGAGAAATAGGGGTTGTGTTTAATTTTTTATGGTTTTGTTTTCGAGAAATAGGGCTAAAGCAAAGAGAGAAAGAGAGGTAGTGAGAGAGAAAGAAAGGAGAGAGACAAAAAACAGAGAATAATTAATAAATTCTTTTAAATTTTGTATTTTTTAGATTAATATTTTAATATTTAATAAAATTTAAAGACTAAATTTTTTTTTAACTAAAGACTATCAAATATAGGGGGCAAAATGATATTATTCATAGCTATATAGGTAATTTCAAATAAAAGCAAATAACATGATGGTTTCATCTATATATCCCATATATATACATATTTTATTTATCCAGTTTTGATAAAATTTATGGATCTAGGGTGCATTCTGAATTGATATTAATGTCTAAAGAATTTATTATGTTGAGCTATCTTTGTAATTTAGTAGCTCGCCAACCATTAGCATTGGGAAGCAATTGTTGTGGCTACTATGTGTATGCTTATGTAAATCAAAGTACACAAGCATTTGCTTAAAAAAAAATAAACTTATTTTATCTCTCAATAGATATGGGTGTGCCACTATGATATAAATTAAAGACTATATAAATATAACTACCATGAGTTTTACAAAATGGAGTATTCAACTTACAATTTAATTCAAATAAATGAAACAAATTACTTGTTGAATACTTGTTAAGACATTTCAACTTACTATAAACATGTATACTGTGTCTAAAAAATAAGGTGACACAACACTATCAAGTATACCCAACAGTCTATACAACAGTTGATTCATAGCCTCTATACAAAAGACAATATTCAATTTATAATTTAAAATGAAACAAATTGCTAGTTGAATACTAGTCGAGACTAAGATAAGCAAAAAAATAACAACCTAACCTTCACTTCTTGACATAAAAGCTTATATGCCTCCTAACTAAACATTCAATCTATTGTTCCTGATGTTGTTGCTGACATGGTTGTTGTTCCTGTAGTTGTTCTTTCTTATAATGTTGCTCCTGTTGTTGTTGTTGTGGCATTAACCTAAATAATATACAACACAAATTAAATATAAGACAAATAAGTAAAGTGGATTAATTGAAAAAAATTAAATTTAAAATGAAATAGTGAAGATAATAAGTTTAAAACATAATACAAGTTAAGGTTTAGCAAAAAGAAAATGAATACCTGACTATTTCTAATTTTCTTTAAATTTGTTGTAAGATTTGGACAGGATCTTCTATTATACCCAATAACCTTACAGATTCCACACTTAACTATGTTTGATCTCTTTTCCCTTTTTGATTCTTCAGTTTCTCTTCTTCTTAGCACCTTTGACCTACCAGGTTTCCTTTTTACAATTGGAGGCATCATATAATCGGCTTCAACTCCAGGCCATAATGCTTTATCAGGAATACAATGCATCATAGAGTTATAAGTCTTCAAGTATATCTCCTCATTCAAACTTTGATCTACATATGCAATAGGGCCATATCTTTTGATTATTATATGGCACAGGGCATATTTGTAAGGTATGTCACTTACTTGCCAATTTCCACATTGACATTAATATTCTTTTAAGTTTACCACAACAGACTTTGTTTCCACCAACACCTCATACTCTTCTTCGTCCCTAAAGATAATTTTCAGACTCCTTGAATCCCTTCTATTCTTGTCAAAGGCATATTGGACTCTTAGGAGAACTAAACCTATCCATGTGAGTGCTAACTATTTTCTCTTTTAAATATTCCTCATTACGTTCTTCCCTAAATAATCAAGCATTGTCAAAATGGGTTTGGACTTGTGCTTGTCAATTTAACTATTAAAAGACTCGATCCTATTATTTGTTACATGGTCCACTTTAGCACTCACATTAAAACTATGTCTGCTCTAACAATAGCTTGGAATGTCCATTCAATAGTTGTATGCTTCCTCATTCACATCTTTTATTTCTTCCTTCCTTGCTCTAAAAGCATGTGCACTTATGGCTCTTACTATTGCTCAATATAGGTTTCTAATCTTCACACTTGGATACTTTGTTTTAAAGTTTGCATAAATATATCTTGCACAGAATATGTTATTTTGCCCTAGAAATATGTTGGCTATACCTTTTAGAACACCTTTTCGTCTATCCATCATGAAAGTTATTGTCCTTCCCTCTTCCACAATGATATAATCATGTAACAACGTTAAAAACTATGACAAACTCTCAACGTTTTCTATCTCACACACACATACAAAAAGTGAAAATAAACTACTATTTGCATCTAATGCAATATGTAAAGCACTCCACCTTAGGGCCTTCTTAAATGGCAACCATCTAAATCAATTAATGGTCTACAACACTTCAAAAACCCTTATTTTTGTATAGATAAACTAATAAAAAATTTCTGAAATGTGGGATTCTCATTCAACTTATTTCTATCATAAGTAATCTTCACTATTGTTCCAGGATTTATTGTCATAAGCACATGACCATACTTGTGCAATTTATGATAACACTCAATATGATCACCACTCAACATCTCTAATGCAATCTTCTTGGCCCTATTTAATTTCTAAATGTCCACTTTCAATGCAAACTTCCTATACAATTCATATTTGATCAGTATTATTTTCACCTTTGGATTTAACTTAAACAGATTAATGAATTTTGTAGCAATCTAATTAGTAGTCACCAATTTATTTTTCTTTGGCTATTTACAAAAATGCTCACCTCTTAGTGTTTTTATCTTAAATGTTTGACCATCAGATAACTCTGAAGCATGAATTCTCCATGTACATTCTCTACTCTCACATATGCATGTCACCCTATTCTTGTCATTGACGTCATATTTATAAGCAAATCCTTCTTACATAGAGTAATCTAACAGTGTCAAATACATTTCCAATTTCAACACTATTTGACCATCTTTCCTGGGCTTAAATACTTTTTCTGCCATCTATAGGATGCTCTTCATTTTCACTGGTCTTTTCATAATTATCATTTGATTTATACCCTTCATACTCAGCAATATTAGATTTACCAACACTTTTATCATCATGCATTTATGGATTGGTCACTGTTTCTCTTTTAGGTTTAGGTTCTTCCTCACTTATATTGGGTTTAGTTTGAGGATCTATTTGTGGTTCAGTTTTTGGTTCGGGGTCATCTTCAGTTGGATTGAAAAATGTGATTGGGGATTGGGGTTCATTTAGAATTGGATTTGGTTTTGAGCCTTCTTGTATGGGTTAAGGTGCTGATTCCAAATAATATATATCTTTAGAAAATTCATATGCTATAGGTGACATATTAACCCTTATATTAATTATGTCAATCTCATTGTCTTTATATATCTTGAACATATTCATTATATCTTCATTAGTATTCAAAATAATCAATTATCCATTATATAATGTAACAATCCCTCTTCTATATTAAAGAATTTAGCATCCTTAAACAACAAAATCACACTGTATTTATCTTCATAAACCAAGTAAGGTTCCAGTTCATTCCCATATATGAGTACAACAATTTCGAAAAGTATTTTCCCTAACAATCCACATATAGGAAGCAGCAGCACAAATGACAATTTATTTACATAATCACCAACAAACTAGTTCCTTAGTCACCAATATCTTTAGTCACCAACAAAATATATAAGATAATACATAGTAATCAACAAGTAAAAAAAATATATGGCGCAGTGTGTTGTTACACCAAACTTAAGTCAAATATTTAAAAAATTATTCTTTTGGGTTGGGACTTGGTTTCCAACTTATATACCATGTAAATCAAATGAAAAATGAGGATGCAAAACACCATAAAGTATGATTATATGCATTTACATTACACTCATATAATCAAGTCATTCATTCAATCTAAATATCTATTTTCAACACCCTAAAATACAAGAAAATGTCAATAAAAGCATGTACAATCATGTATAAAACATGTGATGGTTTGAAATGCATTTCATTCCACTCAATCATTATTTACATAATTACCAACAAAATAATTCTTAACTCACCAACAAAATATATAAATAAATAGTTTTACATAGCTAAAAGTAGCAATGACAAACATATAGTTTTACTAAAAGTAGTAATTATAAACATATAGTTTTACACGATACAGTGCATTGTTATACCAAACTTAAGTCAAATACTTAAAAATGTATTTTTGTTTAGCTTATATACTGTGTAAATCAAGTGAAAAATGAGGATAAAAAACACCCTAAACTATGATTACATGCATGTACAATACAAGAATATGTCATATTATGCATAAAGAGAGCTAACATATGTAGTTATTTGCAAGCCTTGAAATCAACCCAAATAATAATCTCTACATCCTTGGCTTCTGTAACATGTTGAAAACACAAACACAAACATTAAATACAAATACAAACCTTATTAAAATAAATTTAAATGTAATAAACAACATCAACTCAATAAAAAACTAAATGAAACCCCAAAAATACCTGAATATAGAAATATAAATCTCAATATGAAAGCCCTAAATTTGTTTAAACACCCTAAACAAAACCTTAAATCTAAACAAAATCCTAAACATAACCAAAACCCTAATCCTAACTAAAACCCATAAACATAATCAACGATTAAACAAAACCAAACCCCTAAAATCAATATCCCCAAATATGAAACCTAAATATAGAAATACAAATCTCAAACCATATTGAAAGCCCAAAACTTGTTAAAATATATAAACAAAACCGTAAACCCATATAAAACCACAAATATAACCTAAACCCTAAACCTAACCAAAACCAACTCCATTAAGTCATTGATATAAAACATCCAGCAATACGATTCTATTCATCTTGCACCTCATCATCCTAGCATTTTTATTGTAAAATTACCATTTTGCCTATATTCAGCGTTGCATCCTATATATTTGGCCAAATTCTATTTGCTCATTCAATATCTTCATACTAATTAATCATTCGACTAACCTTTTCAATAATGTATTGAACCTAAATATTTTTTCACCCATTTTGGCCAATTTCCTACCTAACCTATCAATTTCTTATCCAATGTGTTTGGTCAACCCTTTCAACCGACATTTTCTCTTGATCCTTATAGCTTTTTCGAATATTCTCAAATCTTTTGCATCTGCCTGTAATTTTTATTTATTTTATGACTATAAACTACCACAATTTAAGAAATAGTTTCTTAATTTTGTATCTCACTATCTTCTTACCAATCTAACAATTTCTCATTACACGAATATTTTTATCTTTTACCAAATTTGGCCAACCTCTTTAGTCAAGCAAAACCAAAAACTAGGTGAAAAATATGCTTTGAAACATTGCCCTCATTTTACTATTGTATTCAAAAAACTTAGAATAAAGTAGTAAAGTGTACCTAAACTTGTTCTTTTTAAGACTCTCAACATAATTTTTAGATAGCCAGCTAAATGTGACTTAACTATTGTGTGGCCACTTTAGGCCTACACTTGATCGTCTTCTGCCAATTTTGTCAACCATGCGGTGATGGCGAACTTTATAATATTGGCTTGGTTATTTCAACTTTTTCAACCCTGAAGTCACTTCAAATGAAAGTTGGCAACATGGTCGAAGTTCCATCTTATCTTAATCGATCTCGGTAACTTTGGTCGTAGGTCGGCCACATTAAATTAAACATCCTCCATCTCAAACGTGGTGGTGGGAAATCATTTCTTTAGCCCTAGCCACTAATTGCTTAGCCTTATTCTTGGCCAATGCCTTTTCAAACTTAGTTTGAATTTTTTTTTCACACCATTGTTGAAATTCTTTTTGATGTTCTCTTGATCTTTATTACTTTTTTAGATATTCTCTTAAATCTTATCATAAATCTTATGCATCTGTTTACTATTTTTAATTGACCAAAATTTGAGAAGTATTTTTTCATTTTTGATATCTCCATTCCTAATCACTTGAATCGATCTCATCACACCTACAATCCTAAACTTGATTATGATGGGAGAAACACATAGATTCTGGCTATAATAATCACCATGTAATACCCTTATAATCGATTCTGACATAATAACATGCAGTAGTTTTAGCTATCATAGTAGATTTAATGATGTCTTCAAACTCAAACCTCATTTACATCTAGCCTACCATGAGACTGACTAGACAAATTACCATTAATGCTTAATTAACTCTAGCTGTAAGGATCGGTTTGATTATCTTGTGGGACTGGATTTTGGTTATTATAATCGTAATCCCATTTTTGGCCATAGTCTTGGCCACTCTAACTGTAAAAGTCATAATAATTATTTTGGCTATAGAATACCATTAGAAATTAGTATTCATCTTAATTTGACATTATAATTTCAGCAATCAAGATCCCACCACACATGGTAAAACGAAGTTTGCTATTTGAATTAGTATCATCATGCCCCCTACTCTGAATTTGATTCTTGGTGGGAGAAACATAAAAATTTTGACCATAATAATCAGCCTCATAATACTCCTAGACCTAATTCTAATGTGTGGCAATACCATAACTTTTGGCTAATCCAAATAGTTTTGGTGATACCCACAAACTTAAATTTCATTTTGATTTGGCCTACTGTGGAATCGACTGACCTAATCACCATTGATGCTTAATGAACTTTGACTATATAGATCAGCCTGATAATTTTATGATGTCGAAATTTAATTATTATAGCCGTAGTCCAATTTTGGCCATAGTCTTGGCCACTCTTGCTCTAGAAGTCCTCATAATTGTTTCGGTTATAGAAAGTTATTAGAAATAAAAAAACATAGAGATTTCAACAATTATATGTATTGGGTGTGCCGCTCTAATATAAATAAAATTTATATTAGAAAAAAAGATTTCATTTTAAAAAATTTGACTTTAAACAAACGAATCTACTTGATTGTAGAAAATGAACAACCTATGGATGCAATAAAATGTCCTATACTAAGAAAGTCATATAAGTTTTCAAAAATAGTGGAAAGCAAAGACTGATTAACACCTACAGATGAAAGAAACTATTAAATTCTACATAAGCTAGAGAAAGCAATCCTAAAGTAGATTAGTTGAGCCAATGAGGGGGGGCTTTCACGTTAAGTTTGATGCCCTGTCTTATAGACTTCTAACTCAATTGATGATCACATCATGTTTTGATTTTTACACATCTTATTCAACCAATTACATAATATAAATAATAACTATACATACCGTCTATCAAACATGATGACTTAATCTTCAACAAATATCCTATGTAACCTAGCTATCGTGAATGATCTGGACACAATAGCTTTTTAATATTTTTATCATTTGAAAAATTACCAAAATAGCACTAGTCAGCCTAATTGGCCCAAAAATACTCCATTGAATTGTTGATGCAAAAATCTAACAACACGATTCTATCCTACACCTCATCGTCTAAACATATTCTTTGAAAAATTACTATTTTGCCCCTGTTTCTCCATGTATCAAATCTATTTGGCCAACTTCCATTTGTCCATCCAATCTCTCTATATGGGTTAATCCTTCGGCTAACCCTTTCAATCTTTGTATGCCCAATGTGTGTGGCCAAAACTATTTTTCACTCGTCCTAGTCAATTCTTCACTTAAATAGTCAATTTCTTGTACAGCCTGGCAATTTCTCCCAATTTTAGGAATTTCTCGCTATCTTAATTTTTCCATCCTTAGCCAGCTCCTTTGGCCATTCAAGATTGAAGGCTAGGTGAAAAAAACACATTAAAACATTGACCTTGATTTTTATTTTATTTACAACACCTAGAATAAAATAGTAAAAGGCATATGAACTTGTTTTTGAGATAACAAGCTAAATGCATCCTAACTATGGTGTGGCCACTCTAGGCCTACACCTGGCCATCTTTGGCTTATTCTATTAACCACGCCGTTGGTGTTTGCTAAACTCTATAGCTATCAGCCTAGTTATTTCAACTTTTTTAAGCCTCAATTTGGACCTCCATTTCAAATGTTTGTAACCTTTTAATGTAAGTTTAGTATGACATGAAGATTGTTAAGGTGAAAATCTTGGGTAGCCTTTTCCCTTTGGTTTTTAGTCGTTCAAACTTTTTGGTTTTGATAAAAAGTAGCTTGGAATGTCTGAGATTCTACTTATGTCCTGACCATGTTTTGACCTTTTTTTATTTCATTCTCAGGATTAATTTCAACCATGAGATCATTATTAGCCTTATCGGTGGCTACTTCAGAATCAAAGTTGGCAACATGGTCTAGGTCCATCTGATCTAAATCAATCTTTGTAAATTTGGTTGTGGGGTTGGCCACGTCAGATTGAACATCCTGCAACTTAAACTAAAGCTTATCGGTTGATATGTTTTCTTCAACCTTGGCCACTAATAGATTGACTTTGTTTTAGGCCAGTGCCTTTTCAAATTTGGTCTGAATATTTTCTTCACATCATCTTTGAAATTCTTTTCGGATGTTTTCTGGATCATCATTTCTTTTTTGGATATTCTCCTAGATCTTCTCTCAAATCTTTTACATCTGTTCGTCTTTTAATATTATTTTATGACTATGGTCTACCAAAATTTGAAAAATATTTTTCTAACCTTGGTATCTCTAGTCCTGGCTACTTGAATCGTTATCGTCATGACCCCACCTTAAACTTGATTCTAAATGTGAGGAATACATAAATTTTGACTCACAAACCTAAACCTCATCCAAACTTGTCTTCTCGTGCGATCGGCTTGCAAAATCACCATTAATGCTTAAGCTACTATTGTCGTAAGTATCAATCTGATCATATTACATGATTGGATCTCGATTATCATAGTTGTAATCTCAATTTTGGCTATGACCCTTGCCATTTAGGCTGTAAAAGCCGTAATAATTATTTGGCTATAGAAAATCATTATCAATAAGGATTCATCTTGATTTGGCATTATGAGTTCAACAATCAAGGTCTCATTGGGTGTGCCAAAAAAATATATTTGTTTTAGAAAAATAAATATATTGTATTTTGTGTATAGATGCGAGTGTATCACTTTAATATAAATGAAATTTATAGAAAAAAAAATTTATTAATGAAAAATCAAACTCTAAACAAATGATTGTATTAGATTGTAGAGAATGAGTAACCTATAGGATTGATGAAATATGCTAAACTAAGAAAGTCAAATAGGTTTTCAAAATGCTAAAAAACAAAGACTGTACTAGATTATAGAGAATGAACAACTTATGGAATCAATGAAATATCTTAAATTATGAAAGTTAAATAGGTTTTCAAATATTTTAAAAAATATTGACTGCTACAGATGAAAGAAACTACTAAACTCTACATAAGCCAAAGAAAGTAATTTTAAAGTTAATCTAGTGTGGAGTGCTTTATGTTGATCGGTCCACCCTTTTGGCTAACTAAGGTTGAAAGCTAAGTGAAAAATATGAGTTCAAACAATAAGAGTTTATAATAAGTTTTTTGTCATTTTAAAAGAAGAATAGAATCAACATTTAACAAGTTCAGACAAATATATAAGAGCATTATTATTCTCAAATTTTGACATTGGCATGTCAGAGCATCTTCAACAACGTGTTGAAAGTGGATGACAATGTCAAATTTTAGCATTGCCTCCCACTTTTTCCATTCCAATAGAAACACTATTTTATAGCAAATTGTAACAATGTTATTTTTTATGCCAAAGATAGCAATACTATTTCTAGGTATTTGCTACCCACTTTTTGCATTACAATAGAAATGCTTTGTTTATGGCCAATTATAATAATGAAATTTTTTATGCTAAATTTGCAGAAAAGATAGCATTGCTATTTCTAAGAACTTGTTACATTATAATATAAAAATCATTCAAATAAAAAAGTAAACTTATTATCTTATACAGCTAAATAAAAGTTCAATAATAAAAAAGTTCTATCAAATAATAATTTATTATCTCTATTTTTTTTTGTGTATTTATCAAAAATAAATAAAAATATTAGTGAACAAAAAATTTAAAAAATATGGTAGATGAACATACATACATACATACATATGATAGGCTTTTTTTTTTTTTTACTAAACAATATTGCCTTTTCGATAAAATATATGTAAATGTGATATTATTATATAGTAAGCAGAAAAATATAATCTTCATTCTATTATAAAAATATTTAAAACAGTTCATCTTCTACAATATATATATATATATTTAGTGAAAATGTCGTACAACAATAAAATTATATATATATATATATATATATATACATATTAGTAAATTAAATCAGCCTTAAAATATGTTAGATTAATAAATTTGATTAAAAATTAGGATAAATAATAAAATAATATTGAAAATGTCTTTTAAAATATTAAATTTGATATTGCTGTATTAGAGTGCTATGCTATAATTTAACATTGACATTTTAATTTAATACTGAAGATAATATACCATTGTTAAAATTTGATAATGATAATATCATTGCCAAATTATAATATAGAACTCCAATACGACATGCTAAAATATGACAATGCCTAATTTAATATTTTTAAAGACTTTTCAAAATTATTTTTTTATTTACCTTAATTTCTTAATCAAGTTTATTAATTTATCATATTTTAAGACAAATTTAATTTATGAATATATATATATATATAGACTTTTTAAGATTTAATTGTCGTTGAACATTTTCATAAAAAAATTTGTAGAACATGAAATATTTTGAATATTTTTGTATGGACTCCTATTACAGATCTATCCAGTAGAAGAGAAGAGTCTTTAACCCTAAAAAATAAAAAGCCATCAAGCAAGATGAGGAAA
The DNA here is from genome assembly GCA_007844105.2 of Rhamnella rubrinervis. Taxonomy (NCBI): domain Eukaryota; kingdom Viridiplantae; phylum Streptophyta; class Magnoliopsida; order Rosales; family Rhamnaceae; genus Rhamnella; species Rhamnella rubrinervis. The sequence continues at coordinate 19,208,192 of CM017581.2, forward strand.
AACTCAAGAAAGCAGGCTTCATAGAGTAGGTGGTATACCTTAACTCGCTCGCGAATGTGGTCTTAGTAAAAAAGGCTAATGGACTGTGGATAGTGTGCATGGACTTCACTAATTTGAATAAGGTAAGCCCAAATGACAGCTTCCCCTTCTTTGGTTTGTGCATAATCAAATGGCATCGATGTCTGCATGTCCTCATAGGACCAAATGAACACTTGATAATTTTCTCTCAAAAAATTTTCAAAGGAAACCCTAACTTCGGTGTGATAAGGCTCCTATCTTTGTTGTATTTTCTAGATTGGCTGATCTAGTTGAACAATCATGTCCTCCTCTCTACGTTGTTCCATTCCGGGTAGGCTATATTATAACTTTAAGCAGAGAACCTCCTACCCTTGCCCCTGGGCGAGCTCAATCTTAAGTATGGATAAGTCAAATTGAATCGAACTTTCTCATTGCTTTAGAATGTCATAGATTTCTTTGCTTGGTATGACCTCTCGACTCTATCTCCCGTGTTTATGCCTTTTTTGTTCTTGCATCTCGTACAAGAGTGTATTATATTTTCCATTTCTTGCTAATGTGTTAAAAGTTTCTTTAGAGACTCACCTCGTGAAGGTCAAATACTACTCTCGATTAGATCAACCAATGATGTAATCCTTAATTAAGGCCCCAGAGGAGGTTTGAATAGGAGAGGATGGTGCTTATTCTAGCTTGTTATTGTCGATATGACTTGCTCTTGGACTAAAAGATTGTCCTTGTGTGATGTACATCTATATCGAGCAAGGTTCTTCCAAGTATGAGCATCTAATGCACTAAAGCTCATTTCTCAAAGGACGAAGGCATAACATCTCCTTGCCTTGTACTAGTTTCCCTCGACTTTTCCTATGTTATTACCAATTGGTAATTTCATGATAGTGACAAGTAAAGACAACAGCCTTAACCGCGCTAAGGGTAGACTGTCATAAAATGATGTTATAAACAAGAGTTATGTCCACAAGTAAAAACTTGATTATCAAAGCCTTTTGATAGTTTACATTTCCTATATAATTTGGTACAACCTTGTCCCTAGTAAAGCCATATAAAGAACTATAGGGAGGATTAAGCATAGCTCGGTTAGACCCATCATCATACGGCTGGTGGACTTAATTAGCTTCTATAGTGGTGAAAGTGATGACATGAGTGTCACCTTCTAATGCATCAAATCTGCCTTAGTAGGTGTTGAGGACCTGTCTCCCTTTGTGATCATTGTGCCAGGTCTGGTGTGCATAGACCTTCTTGGCAAGGTTGGATTCCCCAATATAATTTGAAATGCCTATAATGGTGCGAATACCCAAATATGAGGTCGGTTCAATCTTTGGGGTATAGATTGCGCTACTCCTCACGCCCCGGCATGAGGTTGGTTCCTTGAATGGTTAGGTCTAGTCATGTACTCTCTAAGATAGCCCTTTCAAGTTAAAGTCTCGATCTCTTCTTTTAACTCAAATTACTTGTCTATCTTATGGTCGTAATCTCGATGGTTCCGGAAGTAGTTATTCTAATTCCTTTTGATAAATAGTGCCTTCATCAACTCAGGTTATTTGAAAATGTTCTGATATTGGATCTGGATCAAGATCTCCTTCCTTCCCATGATAAAAAGGATGTAAGCATCATAAATGCTTTGTCTTGCCTTCGTGTTGATTGCTCGATGTTTTTAGCATTCTTCGGATTAGAGGTCTATCTTTTCATGTCCTTGCCATGATTGTCATCCTCGAAGGGCTCTGCTGAGGTATGGCATCATCCGTGAGCATCGATTCTTTGACTATTACATGTTTTTAAGCTTTCTCGATAAACACCGAAAGGGTTTGGGAGTATTTTTGGCAATATTCTACTTAAACACTCAGGCCTCAAGAAAATTAGGATGGTTTGAATGGCAGTCTAGTCCATAAAGTCTTCGATCATTATGACATTCTAATTGAATTTCTTAGGGTAAGACTTTAAGGATTTGTGTTCCCCTTACTGGATGGACATGAGGTGGGTCATTGGCTTCTTGATGGATTTAGCTCCATTGAAGTGAATTGTGAATAGCATAGCTAACTGCTCGAAAGAAAAGATGGACCTAGGTTTAAGTTGGTTGTGCCAAGCTTAGACAGCACCTAACAGGCTAAAAGTGAATGCCCTGCATCGAGCAAGATTGGAGACTTGTTTGAAGTCCATCAAGGACTTAAAAATGTTCATGTGTTCGTTGGATCTCCTTTCCCATCGTATATGATTAGATTCGGCATCTTGAACATTTTTAGAAGTGAGGCCTCTATGACTTTGTCACTATATGGTGGCTCCTAAGATCTAGTCTCCTCAAAGGTCTTTCCTTTGAGTTTCCTAGAGACCTAGTTCAAGATTTGCTCCTTAACCATATATAGATAGCCTTTTTAGTATATGTCAAGAGAAGCATGTCTGAAACCTAGCTTTCTGGAAGGGGTAGCCTTCGGAGAGGATTGCTCTCCCCGAAGGGGTCCTATAGAAGGCTCATTCTATAGGTTATTCCTTTTATCGAAGGAGTGTACAAACTCATCCACATACGGTCTGTGAGCTTCTGTTTGTGCTCTTCCCTTATTAGGAAGGCATTCATGTATGGTAGCCAGGAAAGCTCTTAGCAGCTTTGCAAGGTCTGACTAGGGTTAACTTCCAAATTGTAGCTCAGTCTCTTCCTCAGTCCTCATTCTTTTATTGGTCGATTTGCTGCCCCCAGATGGTAATTCATTTAATGTGTAATCTTCTTATCGTTCCTCTATAGGGCTCATTCGAGAAAGGCTCAGATCTTGCCTGGCTTGACCTGGTTGAGGGATCAATGGCTTGTGGCTTAAAGGTCAAGTTGGTAAGGTGGTTTTTAGTCTCGCAAGTTCTTTCGGTCATCTCTTAGAGTGACATGTGGCTAAAGGCCACATAAGAGTGATAATATGAGTGCGTATGTCGCTTGATGAATGTAATGGTAGAGTATGTATGTTAAGTTTTCCTTGAATGGTGCCAATTGTCATTTTTTGTACATACAAAAATGGTTGGGCCTTCAGTAGGCTTTGACTAATTAAATGAAAACCTGGTTGGGCACGCCTCGATTCATAACGAGAGTGTAGACCTTTTGACCGTACAACCAAAGAAAATAGATCGGTAGGTATGAACCTTTCAAGTCAGTCTAATAATCAAAGATAATAAATAATGAGGTGTTTCAGGAACATCAATGGCTTTTCTTGGATCTCTAGTATTTCTTAGAATTATTGAGCATGGGTAGCTAAAGACCAAGGAAATTATTTAGAAGCTTTCTCAATGCTCTCCCAAAGATCCAAAAGCCAAGATTTTCTCTTAAATGCTAAAGTTACCTTTTATATTAGAATAGTATGGAGTTAGATGGGCAACACGTGACTCCATGCCCTTTAGGTCTCACTTAGGGTTTTCCATTGGAAAGTGTGATTAGGAATTGGCTATTAATGTAATGTTTGTGGACCCTTTCTTATAGTGACATGTGAATGATGAGTTACTTCTTTAAAGGATGACAAGGTGTGCATAGATCAAGTTGAAGGTGCAATGTCTTTCCAAGAGGTAGTTGACTTTCCCTCATGATGGAAGGTTAAACTTGTATCATTGATGTGGTTAACTGTAGTAATGACTACTTTAGGTAAAATCCAATTTATTCTGGAGCATCTACTCTTTCAAAGCATTAAATACGATTAGACTTGACATTGCTCAAGTTAATAAGCTCGTTGAAGAAGTTTCCTTTGCTTTTAAAGGCATTTTAAATATTTTACCGGTTAAGTTTTAACCTTTATTAAGCTTATTGGGCTCCTTATTTTTTAGTTAAAAACTAATAAATTGAAACTCATTAAAGATGCACTTGAACTTAAGCCTAAAATGAAAATTACCCTACAATATATATATATATATATTGGAGTGTACTTTTATGTGCAAGTGTCTAAAATGATCGAATATTTAAGAACTCTACTTTCAATAATAAGTTGAAAGTTTTGAACGAAATTTATTTATACTTGATCAGAACATAAACTACTGAAACAAAAGTAATCAACTTTGCCAAAAGTGTAGACTTTATTTGGGTCTACGACCGACATTATTGGTGATGTAACATGGTCTGCATTTTGCAATCCATCAGTCTATGTATATTATATATATATATATTTTGGTCGAACTATGTATATTATATATATACATGCATGCAAAGACGCCAATCATCCTGTCTCATCAGGTGCATTGATGGCCAAAGCATTCCCGTCGTGGCGTGTAACTATTGCCAAACCGAGCTGTAGGACCCAAAGCTGCATGCATGTTTGTATGACAGCTGGCGGGACCATCTGTAGTGCATGCTGTTGTTTTAATTTAATCTCAGCAATAATCAAGATCAAGATATATAAATGGTGTGACAAGTTCGTAATTATTCAACTAACAAGGAAAAGACTAGTTCATAAGGGAGTTATTGATGACTTTACTATGAATTGTATTACAGGATTAGAAGTGAAAAAAAAAGAAGAAGAAGAAGAAGAAAGAATTAGATTTTTTTCTTAATCTCTTTGAAATTCCATGTCTATGTAAAGGAAAAAAAGGAGCCGGCTTGTGTTTTTACACCATCAAATTTTTGAATAAATGTTTACTATTAATTTAAATTTTTATTAGATGACTGACTGCTGTCCATTTGATTGAAAATGCTTGGCTAGATTGAAAAACAAACATAAAACAAGCAGAAGATCCTAATTCAAGAAAAAAAGGCAATAGGTTTTTTTTTGTTTTTTCAAAAATAAAAGCATTTGGAAAACTATTTTCAAAACAATTATAGTGAAAACTTTTTTTTTTTTTTAAAATATATAAACATATAAAATTAAAGCTCTGAATATAATGCTTCTATTATCTCTTACTACTTTTTAAAAACCAAGACTTTTATGAGATTACATTAATATTAAATTCAATTTCTAAAAATTGCAATGACCAACACATTAAACATAAGTCAATTTTTTTTATGTTGATATAAAATAATTTTTTTCTCTAATTTTTCAAGTTTTGCCATTACGATTTATAAGACTAAGACGATTCCTCTCTTATTTAGTCTTAAATATAGTATTATTGTGCATCTTAAGTATACAATATAGCTTTACCATAAGGATATGTGGGACCCATAATTTTCAAATTAATTTATACAGTTTTTAAGGCCAAAATTATAGGTCATTGAACATTGTAGTTTTATACAGATGAACACATGATGTATGAATCTATATTACATGGGAACAATTTCTATTTAGAAAGGAAATGGAAACAAAAATATCAGAAATACTGCATGTAATTTTTATTCTATTATCATATTTTGATAAAATAAAGCATGATATTAGGAGTTCATTTGGAAACATATTTATTTTTATTTTTATTTTTTAAATTGTGTATAATTTACTTAGTTAAGAAGTTAGTCAGAGTTCATCAATATTAATTAAATTCTAAGTGTGAAGGAAAAAAAACACAAATAAAAAATATTTTTTATTTGTTATATATTATTTTTCTTTTATTTATATTTATAATAAAATAAAAGACTAATAAATTTTAATTAACTCTTATATTAATCAAACTATATACATTATTATTATTATTTGTAAATAATGTATAATATAATATATAAATGAAAACAATGCATATAATTAATATGTAATATAATACGGGTTTGCGAATCAGACAGCGTAACCAAAGCAAAATCTAGGTGTAGTTCCGGACCACCCTCCAGTCTATCAGTGTCATTATTCCCACGTGCACATGCGATACGTGTAAAACAGTTATCGCAGTCACATGCGTAAAAGTCGTACTGCCAAGTCTCACAGTCTTGTCATAAAACATTGGACGCATATCCCGATACAAAAAGTCTCAGCCAGATTCTCAGCAAAATACCAACAGTACGGCGTTACCAATACGGAGACTACATGGACTTTTACTAGACCTTCACCTACTCGATAATCTCTCCCTATAGTGTACGGGTCAAAATCGCATCCGGATACCCGAGTTGTTATACGCAGGCCACGTAGGTTACGTGAAAAGAGGCAAAGACTAAAACCCCAAACCTCTTTCCCTCTGTCACTTCTGTGCGATAATTTTTTATTTCTTTTGTGTACGCAAATCCTCCCCAAATCTGTAATTGGAGATTTCTAGGGTTTGGAGTATGATCTCCGTCGTTTTTTCGCGGAATCCGCTAATATTCGTTCTCAAATATCTCCTATAGTCGCGGATTTATGGCTTCTCATTATCTCATTGATCAAGTCTGAAATCTAAGGGACATTGACCCAGATCAAAAGGTTGGTTCTTCTCAATGTCTTCTTGTTGTTTTGCTTAAAATTTTGGTTCTGTGATGGTAATTAGAGAGTAATTGCGGATTAGATTTTAGGTTTGTTTTGCTTGTGGTCGCTGATAAACAGAGAGCAAGTAAATTGATTTTCTTTATCTTACTTTTTTGGCTTTGATTTTTCTGTTCTTGATATTCTGGAACGCGGAGAGAGCTGGAACCTTGATTTTACTGATGTCCATCTTTTTCTTAATGAGCTGCATATTTTGTTTTCCTATATTTTTTGGGGAACAATTAGTCGACAGGATTTTATTAACTCAATATGTGCTTATTTTAGTTTGAAGCAGAACCCATTAAGTGTGTTGCCCAAATTCTTTGGGCTGTTGATGTTATTATAGAGGGAATTCAGCGTTTGTCTGATTTGATGAGGAAGAAGAGGAAAGGAAGTGATACTGACCCATGTCAAAATCTGGCGGACTTTCTATCTTCGACCCACAATGCACGATCATCGGTTATTACCTCGCATTATTCTCTGGAAGACTACACAAGGTTGAAGAAACGGTGCAAAGAAGATGCTAATGACGAATCTGGTGTTTCCTACAAAAGTAGACTTGCCGGCATTGCCACCGCACCGCCTTGCGGGACTTCGGCTTTAGTTACACCTGGAAGAGGTCTCAAGAGGAAGATAGGGTGTATAGATGTCGCCACGCAAATGGGTAGGAAAAATAAAATTGAGAAGGACTATGTATCTGGCGCCACAATTGGACATGGAAAATTTGGTTCAGTTTGGTTGTGTCGTTCTAGGGTTAGTGGGGCAGAATATGCATGTAAGACTCTGAAAAAGGGGGAGGAGACGGTTCATAGAGAAGTGGAGATAATGCAGCACTTGTCTGGTCATCCCGGAGTTGTAACATTGCAAGCAGTGTATGAGGAGACGGAGTGTTTTCATCTTGTGATGGAGTTGTGCTCTGGGGGACGCTTGATTGATAAGATGCTGGAAGAGGGGCGGTATTCGGAGCACCGCGCTGCTAATATATTGAAGGAAGTGATGTTAGTTGTGAAGTATTGTCATGATATGGGGGTTGTTCATCGAGACTTAAAGCCTGAGAATATTCTTCTTACAAAATCCGGAAAGATAAAGCTTGCGGACTTTGGACTGGCCATGAGAATATCTAATGGTTAGGATCCTATACGCATGCAATACATGCATTCATATCATTGCTTGTGATTGCAGTCTCACCTGCCCAATAAGTCTTTACCGTTTACAGTGTATTATTTAACATTGTAGATATAAAATAATGAAACTTTGGAATTGTTTGACAATGTTTTCTAAAGACTGTAAATGTTCTTTTGAGTTGTTTTCAGATCTCTTGTTTTTAATTGAAAACGTAAAACAGTTCTTTTTAAAAAAAGTTTATTGTGTTAAAGTTTGTTTTTAGAAAACGTTTTGTTTTCACTGTTTCTTCTTTTAGTTACATGGATGAATATGTTATTTGTAAAAACCTAGCTGTCATTAAACTTTATGTTTTTTCTCTCCAGTTGATTTCATCACTTTCATGTGTAGTTGTGAGAGATCAGTAGGTGGTGCCATAATTTTGCTATTGCAAATTTTTTGTTGATAAACAATTTCAAACATCTTCAAAAGTTGACATATTGATTTTAAAGTGGTGATTACAATTTATGTGTTCTCTTTTGTACAAAACATATGTGGTAAAGTATTTTTCGTGCTTACTTCAGGTCAAAATTTGACTGGTTTGGCTGGAAGTCCGGCTTATGTTGCACCGGAGGTTTTGTTGGGAAAGTACTCTGAGAAGGTGGATATCTGGAGTGCTGGAGTCCTGCTACATGTGCTCTTAGTTGGTCTTCTTCCATTTCAAGGAGACTCCTTAGAAGCAGTTTTGAGGCAATCAAGAATGCTAAGCTTGATTTTCACACAGGCATATGGCAGTTGATATCTAAACCTGCACGAGATCTTATTGGAAGAATGCTGACAAGGGATGTTTCAGCTAGGATAACAGCTGATGAAGTACTAAGTAAGTTGTAGTGCTCCTTATATTTTGAGCTTGTTCGTTATTTTATGCTACCTGTTTTATTAACTTTAGCTAAAAGGTATTTACTTCTTCTTTTGGGATCATAACTCTGCAATTGTTGTTTCGGACTAAGGGTCTTACTCATTGAATAAACATATGTAAATATAACTTAAATACTAATCTGTTTCAATATATCACTTGGCAAGGGATCTTAAAAGTTTATAGGCCCATGTGTGTATTAGAATTTGTAGTAGGATTTCTTTAGCTGTTTAATTTTGTGGCACTGATCCCTAGCCATATCCTAATTATTACCAGCTGCTTTGATTACCTTCTGTAATTTCTTGATCTTTCTTCTTGTTATCAACTTCTTCAAATTACTAGCAAGCATGCCTTTGTGCCATGAGTGAATATTTTCTTTTGATAATAATTTAATTCTGCATTATTGTTTTAGTTTCTTTATTAGTATGATGTTCAGACGGTTGATACTTCAGGACATCCTTGGATTTTGTTCTACACTGAGCGCACCTTGAAGACAATTCCAATCAAGTTGAAAATGAAGAACCAAGGAGGGCATTCCCACCAACTTGCCATTGCACCCAAACTAAAATCTGATCAAAGCCGGACCAAAATGAATCTTTGAGCGAGGGTTCAAGCCCACTTTCATCGTCCGATAGTTGTGAGTCAGAAGATCAGGATGATACTGGTTTGATAGATGCGCTGGCAACTGCAGTTTCGCATGTGAGAATTTCTGAACCAAAGAGGAGTAGGGTGTGTGGTCCTACAGGTCCAATTGAGCAGCAGTGTTCATCCAACATGAAGGCTAACAATCTATGTAAAGCATTCTGATCTTGCTGACAAAACTGACACCAATGTCATTGTCTCCACTCTTTTAAGCTGCTTGGGAACTGAACGTAACTTGCCCCGGCGGATTCACATTGAGCAGAGAGGGCTATAACTAGCTGACGGCTCCAGATCAAAATGACAATTAGGTGTCATTTCTTATTAATGCCAGTTAAATTTGACTGCAGTTATCTTTTTACCTTTATATAATGTAACCATATAATTGGTTCTAACCTACTGAACTTACTGAGAATCACGTGTACAGAATGTGTAAATAGAATGGAGTATCGTGTTTTCTTATCCCTTGTCCCTTGTATAGTAGGTGAGCGTTATCAATGAAAGCCAAATTAGTGATTTTTGTCCTTGTAGATTAACTACGATCATTTTCATTACCTTCGGTCCATTTTAAGATCACATCGATTAGTTTCTCTGCAATTTTGCTCATTAATGCTGTACCAAACAATAATCTCTCTTTTAACAAATAGCTAATAGTTAATACGATTGACGCCAACACAAACGCTATCAATGAAAACAAACAGCAGCCCAAGTAATTGAAGCTTGCCTTTTGCAGGCAGGAGCTGTCCCCAAACGAGGACAGACAAGCAGCGTGAAAAAGCGCAATGCTTACCCATAATCAAATTCAGATTTCTGTATAGCCTAGTTTGTCAATTTTTAATCGACTAGCCCTCAAGCCATACTGGCACCAATATACTCTTATTCTTAGTAAACTCCTTAATATGGAGTTTATTCTTTAACAAAATACTGGAAAAAAAACAAGTTGTTCAGCTGTTGAAAGAAAAACCATGGGAAGGCTTTTTTTTTTGTTTTTTTTTACAATGAAAACAAGTAATAATGCTTACCTAAAATATAATAAAAGGTCAAACCAAGGTTTGTCAATATGTTCTACTGATAAAGGGAAAGGATATACAACAGAGCAGTATCTACTTATCCAGTTACAACAAATCTCTTTTGACCTTCTAATGTATGAGGCACAAACAGCGCTCAAGAGATCTTCATCGTCTGGAAATTTTGGACCAAAGGTAAACCAAAAAGAAACAGAAAAGCGCAAAAAGAACCACATGTACAACATTGTTTGAGCCATACTGGACAATGCTCTTGTTCAATCTCCTTACATTGCTCTTGACCCCTGCTTGAGCTTTGATCAGAGTCATTTGCTGTAAAAGCACCAGAAACAAAACAACTTTCAGAAAGCTGCCATAATTTTTCAGTCAAGAGATAAGAACGCAAAGTGCAGAAAAACCACAATGCATAGTACATTGTACAAGTAGTCATTAGTTAGGTCCCAACTATAAGATAATTTGCCTCCAATAAAACTCAAATAGAAAAGGTAATAGATGCAACCCTGACAACACTCACAGATGAATTAACATGAGGGGGAAAAGAAGATAAGGAAGACATCCTCCCCTCATGTTCACCCTTCCCATATTAAGAAAAACTATTCCCATCTTAAAGCCCTTAAAAGACTGGATGCTGACCATAGTATCAGAATTCCTCATCTCTTTTAACTTCATAATTTCAAGTTAATAATTCATATAGTTTACTCAACAAAGTTAATTCAGACAGTTGAAGATTAAATAAATAGAACTTCACCCCATATAAGCAATTATTAAAAACAGGATTCTTTCCCATACAATTCAGGAAAACTTCTTTCAAGCAATGATACTCTAATTAACACTTAGGTTTACCAGCTGATCAATGAAATCATTTTGGAATCTTGCTTCTGTCCCTATCTCTTCAGCCACCTGCACCAATATAAATCCAGAACTAAGTGAATACACGAAAATTGTATAAAACTCTGCTGCGATCAAATAGTTGGAACAGTCTTGTAACTGCCAATGCACTGAAATTAGGTTACAAAACATGATTAAATCACTTTCCCAGAGAAAAACATGCACATTGAAAAGCACCCTAACATAATGCAAGCTCATATAGATTAACTATGCAACAAAATTTTGGATTTTATGCGAGGAAAAAACATCTAAAAGGTATCAGCAAGGTTGCCAGGACATGACTGTAGCCAAGCAAAGGAATGGAACATGCACATGTTCAGCTCACACGTCTCAACTATCATTTTCAGGCACAAAATATTACATAGTTCATATAGAACCTAACTTGGAAAAGTTTTCTATGTTTTATGCGAATATTTATTGGATATTACGAGTGTTTGATTGACATTTCATAAATGAATCCATTCTTTGAATAACGATTCTCAGTGCAATAATTGTTGGCCCATACTAGATACACCTTATTTTTTAGCCAATATATATATATACTAGATAGACCTTATAAGTTAGTAACTTAGTATATAACCTTTTCGGCATCTGAAAAGGATTATTTTTCCAATAAAAGGATAAGAAACATTTTTCTAATTTTATTACTTTCCCAATTATGAATACTAGTATGACTTAATTGTTAAGTAAAACTATAGCACACATCACGAAAGAAACGAAAAATTTATAATATTTAGCCCATTTCTCAAAACATTTCAAATAGGCATCATCTCATATGATCATGATCATATCCACATACCAAATTCCCCTCAGTACTTCCAAGAAGATCACACTTACGAGAATGAATAGAAACTGCATTAAGCACAAAAGGAGGCTTACAACCTAAGACCATTACTAAACTGATCTTGGAAAATACCATCTAAAATACAACTAGGCAAGACAGGAAACAATTACGAGTAGCTTATTTCATAGTATTAGATATCAAATTCAAAACAGATAATGGTTCTCTCATTCATATCTTTTCCAATCGCAACCAAAAACAATAATACATCTCCGCATGTACAATTGCACTTCAAGATTAACATATTAAGGTACTTTTTCAAAAACAGAGAATAGCTAATCCGAACAAAATTCACAACTAGAACCTTAGCTAGGCCCGCCTTATTGTATATCATACATTAATTCTGCAACATTCGGACAACATCAAACGCAGGTATCTTAACCCAGAAAATAGTTTCATTCATAGCGACCAAAACCGAATTTATGAACCATCAAGATAAACTATAGCCATAAAAGAAACCTTTAACCAACTACCAAAAGCAACGCTTTTTCTCTGGATTGCTCCATTAGTGAGATAATCAGTAATTTTTTAAAAAAAAGAAAAGAAAAAGTGAAATTTAAAGAACATACGTTTCTCAATTTCCTGACTTGGCTACGGAGACCAGTGATCTCGTCGTCTAAGTCGGCGTGCATCGGATCAATCCTCAATTGAATTTCATCGGAACCACTCACCGGTCTCGTGGTCAGACCTTCCCTACACAATATTCACGAAAATGAATCATTTCTAACAGACGTCACTTTTGTCAATTAGACATCGTTGTGAAAACTTTTTAGAAAAAATTGGAACCCTAAGAGCCTAATTTGATCGGAAATTTCGCAGGCACTGAAGAGGCCATAGCAATTACCTTGATCTGTAGGGAGCAGCGCCGCCGTAGGCCGCCATCGAAGAAAGAAGGAAGGAACCTAAAAAATAAAAAGGAAATGAAAGAAGGAGCTATGTGTACGGAATTGTGTTGGTTTTGAGACTTGGAGATTCAGCGGCGCCAACCAAACCAGAATGTCCTACGCGTAACGGCTTCCGTTTCTGCTTCAGACCACACGCCACGGACCTAATGAGGTTATTCGAACAGGCATCTACCGTTGGTTTTGGATCCTCGACGATCCGACGGTAAAAATTGCCCCAACAAATAATTACTTTTATTTTATAGCTTTTTTATTTATTTATCAAAATTTATAAATAATCTTACTAGAATTTCTTAAACTAGCCATAATGTCTGAGTTAATCACAGTCCACACTTAATAATATTAAAATTATACAGATATTATTACTGTCATTTTTATTGTTAATGGCTACAGCTTAGGAGTTTATAGTTAATAGTTTAACTCTATTGACTGATAAAATATCTTCTTCTTTTTAATAAAAAATAAGTTAAGATCTTATATTTGTTTAAGAGAGTAATTTGGACATGTTTGAAAACCTAAGAATAAAAAAGAAAGTGAGAGAGCAGTATCGTTGTAGTATCAGCTAAAAACACTCTAATACTCAAATTAATAATTATGGTGTCTTTTGGAGTGCATATAAAGGGGCGGAAGAGTGTTCCAGTTCCCATATTTTGTACTCCACAGTCCACTACTCCCCTACATATAATTACATAGGATGTAAGAGTGTGGACAATTATTATTACTCATGAGATGATGAGTGAGAGAGTTTTGTGGAATGTTGGAGTTGTCTTCTCCATAACATTTTATAATTAAGCTTTTATCATAGTGGGGCACAGACCACTTTACGACTAGATCTTCATAGAGGGCCTTATCACTTGGTCTCAACTTTCAAGGGTCCTTAGGTCTTGAAAGTATTGGACCAAAGTTTTAAGTAAGGCATTGGGCCTAGTGGTTTAAAAATAATATTGGACTTGATTAAAAATCCCCTTAACTATATAATATTTAGTTTTAAGATTGTAAAAGATCCGGTTCTTCAAATTTTAATCTAAAAATTCAGCAAAAACAAGTAAGAGTTTTTCTTCTCCCTTTTTATTCGTCGCTTTCACAATCGCATATATTTTAGCAAGGGCACAAACTAGTTTAGACTGTTAAACTTGTGTGAAATAGATTGTTTTAGAATTATACATATGTGTTTAGGCTGTGTATAGTGGAGGATTTGTGTACTTGTGATGTGTCACTAGAGTAGATTTATACAATTTAAAATTATAAAATACCCATAGTATTGTTAATACTGCGTAAGTGGTTTGTGTGAGGCTGCGCGTTGGCCACCAGACTTGGTGTCGTGCCTTGGTAGCAAGCAGGGCAAGAATGCCTTGGTACAGCACGCTCAGTATCGCATGCTAGTCGTGCATGCCCTAGTACAACGCACTGGCCACATGTGCCCAAGTACCGTGCTCCCAGTGTCGTGTGTTGGCCACGTGTGCCCAGGTACCTCACACTGGCCACGTGCCCTATGCCAACTACTGGTCGTGCAGGCCTTAGTGTCTCATGGCATTGGTGCCGTGTGCACAGGCTGCAAGCTTTGGCTGTTGGGGCCACATCTGTGTGTCTACTTATATTGTATTTGCGCTCTTAGACTTGACACAATGAACTATTTACGTGCATAAAGAAGAATATTAATATATTATAAGGCCTATTGATTTTAGTTTTATTTTTTAGAAATTTCTTCTAGTCATATTAACACTTCTTTCTTCTACAGTCATGTCTAACAGTCCTTCGAATAACAAAGAGATAGAGTCTAAATATGAGGGTAGTGAAATTAAATTAGGAGAAATATCTACCATTGGTGGAGTTCGCGTACAATAATAGCTATCATGCAACTACTGACATGGCACCTTATAAAGCTTTATATGGCAGAAAGTGTCGATCCCCAACTCATTGGGATGAAGTATGAGAGAGAAAGCTACTTGAATTTGAGATTCTACAACAGACAAGAGAAGTCATAAGTGAAATTCAACAAAGAATGAAGGTTGCTCAAGGTAGACAAAAGAGTTATGCTGATAACCGACAGAAGGATTTGAGTTTCAATATAGGAGATAAGTTATTTCTTAAAGTAGCACCGACGAAAGGTGTTATGATATTTGGGAAGAAAGCAAAGTTAAGTCCACGATACATTGGACCGCTTGAGATTTTGGAAAAGATTGGTGAATTGGCTTATCGACTGGCTTTGCTGCCAAACTTATCAAGTGTGCATGATATGTTTCATGTATCTATGCTGAGAAAATATATGCATGACCCATCACATGTGCTAGTGTTTGAAACGTTGGAAGTATGAGAGGATCTTACATATAAAGAGAAGCCGGTGGAAATACTGGATCGACGAGATCAAGTGCTAATGACTAAGACCATTCCTTTGGTTAAAGTTCTTTGGAGAAACCATGCTGTGGAAGAAGTAACATGGAAACGAGAAGATGAAATGAAATCCAAGTACCCGAATTTGTTTTCTAGTAAGTTTTATTTCCTATTTAAGTAAATTTAGATGATGAAATTTCTTTTTAGGAGGGGTGAACTGTAATAATTATAACACCCCTTGTAAAATAAGACCAAAATTTTTATTTTTTCTTTTTCCTCTTTACTTGGATCCATAAAACAATACTAACTTTAAAGTTAATGTATTACTAATAATAATAATATTAATAGTATATTCAATTCAAAACCACATGTAAAAAAACTTAACAAATATCTTGGTCCTATATACTTATTCAAACAAAGTAAGCGTGTTTAAAACAACGCATAGGAAACATTTTACTAACTTGGATCATCCGTAATATCATAGCCAAATACCACCTTGCAGATTCCCCAAGTCCACGTTCTATCTAATTAGTTTTTAGTGTCATTACCTACATACATAAGCAAATAAAAGTGAGTGACAAGTCACCCAGCAAGTTCCACTATGCACACACACACACACAACGTGGAATTCTTATGTTTATTCATGAATCAATGCGTACTTACTTACTTTCAAATAGATCTTGCATAGTTCAAACCGAAACCTATTTATTTAGTTTGAAAAAACCACCATTGTAGGACTTTCGCATACACATATACATGGGAGTTATTACCCGTCGGTAATCCATACAAGTATCCTTGAATAGCTGAACAGATATCCCAAAGACTTCAAACTATAAAAGGCATATGTGCATAAGTGAGGTAAAGAGACAACTTGCATCCTAGCCATGCAAGTATTAACCGATGCCAATAACTCCGGTCAAAGAGCATTAGTCATGCCCTCATTGTGATCTTTAATGAGTCCTCCCACATAACAAATCCGTCTACATATGCCTATGTAAGTCCTACAAACTTGGTCAAATTCAACAAAATCAAGCCTTCTCTTATGCGCTCCATACATGCATACAAAAGCTCCATATTAAACTAGTCAAATTTACCTACATGATGTTCCTTTGAAAACATACTTTGCTTTTCAATAAATCTTGAAAATGTGTATTTCTTCTAAAACCGAATTTCATATTCATGTTTGAATGCACATGCTCATACTTTCATACCTGTGACCATGCATACTTGTTTCACCAACTAAAAAACTAAGTGTACATGCATTTATCAATCCATCATGTTCAAAACATATATTTCATAGCAAAACAACTCAATTAATGCTTATATAGGTTTTGGCTAACTTCAATCACAAATAATACATTCCATAAAATGCATACCATACAAATTCCATATAATTCCATAAGTTCCAGACAACCTAAATTGCAGAATTATTCATATATATGTATACTAATGTCCAAAAATTCCAGCATTTATAATATAAATCCAAGCTCAATTAAACATACATATTTGATGAATTAATCAAACTATTATGCCAAGAATTTTTAGCAAATAAAATCTCTTTATAAATTGAATTAAAACAATTTTTGACTTAAGAAAAATTGTTGCTTGAAGTCAATCTAATTGAGATTAATCAAATCTATACATTAACATGCATAATCAGCCATGACTTAATGATAGATCAAGATAAAAATTCTGTCTTGACACTTGTACATGGATCAGTCATGAAGAGAATAAGGATTCAATGTGTATTTTTGTAAAATCAACAATTTTCATGTAATTCATGTGATTTTCGCTAAAACGATAAAACCCATTCTTAGATCAAAATTTTCCAGCACACACTAATCCATATTGTTATGCATAAATCATTAAATCAATCCATAGAAATTGTTGGAGAAGAAGATATATTCAAACAATTAAAATAAACAACAAATAAACATGAAACTTGCCTTGAATCTTCAAAACCTCGAAAAATCCTTGTTTGATCACACAAAATTTCTCTCAAATTTTCTCTAGGAAATTTCAACACTAAAAAGAGAAGAGAATTGCAGAAAATTTTCCTCTTAAATGCCTCTTAATTTAAAGACAAAACCCTAATCAAAACTTATCTTATTTCATAGCTCTTACTTTCCTTATTTCATATAAGAAAAGTATCAATCACTTAATTGTCAACTAATGCCAACTAAAAATTATAAATTTAAATATCAAATACACACATAAATGGGTGTCAACTTTAAAGACATGCACATGCGGATACATCTGCACAAATCAAATTGTACTCACATTCACACTCACGCAGCCCTAAATTGACTGTACAATTCTATAACATGTTAGGCACACATCCTTTGACTATGCGGCCGACACGCGGGTTGCGGAAATGCCAAGCTTGAACAATGTCGGCCTATCATTGCTTGACTTGCACTGACACCCACGAGTTTGCTCGCCAAAACTCATCCAATTTTTGTTCAGATCTTTACTTTACGACACATGTCGGGCCCATGTTAGGCGACATTGCACTGACTTGCATTGCCATTGTCGATGTTGAGCCTTTCCTCGGTAGCATGTCAGGTCCAATTGCAGGTGCCTGACTTGCACTTGACATCAAATTCAAGTCCAATTTCAACCTTAATAAATCTAGTATTTCTCAAAACCCAAATCACAAAAGTTGTAGAGCTTTTACTTCCCATTCCATAGTACCTTGAATCATCTCAATCGGAGCTCAGATGAGAGAGTTATACTCAAATTACAAAGCGGTGTCAAAAATATTCAAAATTTCAAATTAGCTTTATTTTACACTTAACTCCTCTATGTGCATCCTTGCACCTGACATAGAACCTATCATTCTCAGAGTTTGTGTCCTCGTAGTGCTTCACAAACTCATTCGAATATACTCGTGCTCAAGCACACAAGTGAAAATTTCACAAATAAACACATTAACACACATATTTTGGAGGCGATTATTACAATAACGACCTCCAAA
Source organism: Rhamnella rubrinervis (assembly GCA_007844105.2). NCBI lineage: Eukaryota > Viridiplantae > Streptophyta > Magnoliopsida > Rosales > Rhamnaceae > Rhamnella > Rhamnella rubrinervis. Next base: position 19,226,150 of record CM017581.2, read on the forward strand.
ATTAACATGATGGAGCATTTATTTGTAAATTTTCACTTGTATATGAGCATGAGTGTACATGTGAGTTTGTGAAGCACTACGTGGACACGGGTTAGAGGATGTCGTACAATGATAGGTTCTATGTCGGCTCGATATGGTTCAAACTTCGCTTAGTTTTTCCTTCAAACCCAAGTATCAGGTTTAATGTCAGCGTAATGATAGGCGTCTGACATGGTTTGAAGTTTTGCATTATGCAACCAGTGTGTGTCAGGTGCAGTGAAAGCCGCTGACATGTTGCCAAAGTGTGCACTGATTTTAGGTCTCTGTGTATGTACATGAGTGTATGTACAATTCATTTAGTGCCAGCACGTATGTGTACATGTGTAATTATATGATTGACACCCATTTATGTGTGGGTCTGACATTTGAATTTATGATTTTTAATTGACATTATTTGACAATTATGTGATTGATACTTTTCTTATATGAAATCAGAAAAGTAAGAGCTATGAAATAAGATAAGTTTTGCTAGGGTTTTGACTATAAATTTAGAAACAGTTGAGAGGAAAAATTTTCTGCATCCTCCTCTCCTCCTAGTGCTGCAATTTCTTATAGAAATATTGAGAGAAAATTTGTGTGATCAAGTAAGAATTTTTTAAGGTTTTCGAAGATTCAAAGCAAGTTTCACATTTATTTATTGTTTATTTTAATTGTTTGAATCTCTCTTCTTCTCCAACAATTTCTATGGATTGATTTAATAATTTATGCATGACAATATGGATTGGTGTATATGCTGGAAAATTTTGATCTAAGAATAGGTTTTATCGTTTTACCAAAATCACATGGATTTACATGAAAAGTGTTGATTTTACAAAATACACATTGAATCCTAAACCCCTTTATGGTCGATCCTTTGAGGCATATCAAGATTGAATCTTTATTCATATTAGACATTAAATCAAGACTAATCATGTTTAGTAATGAATTTTTTTTTGTAGTTGTAAATTGTTTTGAAAAGAACAATGATTTTCTTTACGATACATGTGTTCTAAAATAAATTATGAAGGGATATTGTTTGCTAGAAAATTCTAGGCATTTTAACTATGTTAATCTATTGAGTATTTATGTTTCAATTAGGTTTGAATCTAAATTATATTGCTAGAATTTTCTGAGCGTTTGTATACATGCTATTATGTTAAAATCATGTCACAATTATATTTTGGATTAAGTGATACTTGCTAGAAATTTTGGTACTTCATAACATGAAATCATATATGGCGAGTTTGATTAATTGTGGTATAAATTTATCGTTATACATGTACTTGTGAATTTCTCTATGAAAATAGCTTGCTGGAATTTATAAAAATAAATAGAAATACAAGTGTATGCATGGTATGGATTGTATTAGTTGTGATGGAAGATTGCCAAAACCTATATAAGCATTTATTATGATAATTTGCCATGAAATATATGTTTTGGATATGATGGGTTGATGAATGCATGTACACTTAGTTTCTTAGTTTGTAAAATAAGTATGGATGATCACAAGTATGTAAGCATGAGCATGTACATTCAAACATGAATATGAAATTTGGTTTTACAAGAAATGCACATCTTCAAGATTTATTGAAAAGTAAAATATGTTTTCAAAGGAAACACCTTATAAGTAAATTTGACAAGTATAATATGGAGTTTTTGTATGTATGTATGAAACCGCATAAGAGAAGGCTTAGTTTTATTGGATCCATCAAATTTGTAGGGTTTACATGGGCATGTGTAGCAGATTTGTGTATGTGGGAGGACTCATTGAGGATCACAATGAGGATTTAGTTAATGCTCTTTGGCGGAGTTATTGGCATCGGTTTATACTTGCATGGCTAGTATGCAAGTTATCCCTTTTACACCACTTACGCATTATATGCCTTTTGAGGTTTGAAGTCTCTTGGGATCTGTTCTCAGCTATTCAAGAAATATTTTCATAGATTATCGATGGCTAATAGCTCCCATGTATATGTATGGAAGTCTTACAATAGTGATTTTATTTTCACACTAAATAAAAAGGTATTTAGTTTGAACTATATAAGAACGGTTTATAAGTAAACAAGTATGCATCGATTCATGAATAAGCATAAGCATTTCATGTTGTGTGTGTGTGCATTGTGGAACTTGCTGAGTGATTTTGTCACTCATTCTTATTTGCTTATGTGTGTAGGTAGCGACACTAATAATTAAATAAGTGGAACATGACCTTAGGTAACTTGCAAGGTGGTGTTCAGCTAGTTGATCAGATCCAAATTAATAAGATACTTTTGCTATGTTATATTTTAATCTCAATCATTCTGTTCAAATAAGTTTATATGACCAAACTATTTATCAAGTTCTCTTTACATGTAGGTATTAATTTGAAATACTATTGATATCAATATTACTGGTATTTTGTTAGTTTTAAAGTTAATATTATTTTATGGATCTGAAGTAAAGAGAAAAAAAAATTTGGTCTTATTTTACGTCAAGTGTTACATTCTTCAGAGATTTCTCCCTAACTTCTTCTATTGCTTCCTCAAGTATATCTCGAAACTTTACACACTTGGCGACCATTGAATGATGTAAATGTTCTCCTGCAAAGGTTGCTTGTAAACCAATTGGTCGATATTAATCCTCCCGGTTATTTCCTCTAACATGACTAGATGCACCTTGAGAGCCTTTAGTACTCTAATAGTCGTTATAAGAACCAGTAGCCTGGCCACTATGAGTGGTCTAGTACGTGCTATGTACATCTGCCTCGAAAACACACATTGAGGATTTTGCATTCTTTGATTAGGCCTCTAACATTCAGTAGCATCTTGAGGAAAGTACTTGAGGACTGGTTCAACACTTTATGCAAGATTTCCCACAATATTTTTTAGGTTGGCTAGACATGAAGCCATAAGTGCTGCAATACAATACCCACATGGTATGTTATATATCAAAGTTACAAGATGTAAATGTTAAGGCCTAAGAGGAGGTGATTTATCCCCGTTTGGGCAATTGAAGAGCTTGATTTGGATACCATTTGTTTAAAATGTGAAAATTGTGGTTTCCACAAACAACGCTAATTTTAATAAAAAAAACACAGGTTAAGGTCTTACACATACTTAAGAGGGTAATTTGATGTTTGGAAACTTGAGAATAGAAAAGAAAGTCAGGAGCTTGGGGTACCAGTGTGATACCGATCAAAGGCACTCTGACGCTCAAGTTAGTATTAAGAATATAAAAGTAATGAAAGAGCAAGGTTTGTAGGGTCATAATAGCATACCTGAGATGAGTGCCTTCCAAACTACCCACCACCTATTCAGTCTCCCTCCACTTCACCCACTTATATCTCATCTCAAATTTCAGAAACACCTACAGTGTCTTCCATGTCCAAACTATCCTTACTCCACTTAATCCCCTTCACGGCTCAAAAATTAAATATTTTCTTTTTTCTTTTATTGGTTTAATTTACTTAATTTGTGTACGTCTTGATTTTCTTTTCTTACTAGTTGTTGATTTTTGAAGAAAAAAGATGATGATGATGATTATAATGATGAAAGGATTATGGTGTTGCTAGGAGCGCCGAAAGTATTTTATCCACAAGAAAATGAAAAGAAAAAAAAGAAAAAATTAAATTAAATAATAATAAAATTTATATTTTTTTATAGTGCCACATGTCTTTTTCTAATTCATTCATTTATGTTTTAAAAAATTCAAAACTATTCTTAAAGGTGAAAGAAGAGGGTAGATAACTTATGTACCCTTTAACTATTAAAATTTATAAATTTGAATTCATGACAATGAATGTTATAAGAGAAAAGTTATTAAGGTCTACTTGTATTTATGTCAAACATCGAGAAAGGTTAATGATATTTACCTAATAATCTTTTATTTCCTTTTCAAACGTTGGCCTATATAACTCTCATACATCATTCATTCTTAATGAATTAGTTTTTTTAAGATTAAACATGTAATTAATTATAAGGTTCTTGGTAACAAATGGCTCCTAAACTTTACTGCCCTTGAACTTTAATTTCGGTATCATAACACTTAAAATTTTTATTTTAGTGTTGATTTACCCCTACTATCAATTCTGTTAGTTTTTAGATGTTAGTGTTACATGTGGCTGATGGTAAAATTGGAATTTTAGAAATTTATTATTCTTCCTTTTTTAATACAGATATACAATTCTTGAGGCAAAACTATTGAGTGCATGAGTTTGAACCTAAAATTTCTCAATTTATTTGTTTACGAAGGGCCATAAATAGACTAGAGTGAGATAGACTAAAGACAGACAGACTAGAATGTTGGAGTAAGATAAATTATAATGGAATTGATCGGAGTGAAATTGATGGGTCAGAATAAATAGGGGCAAATTGGAAATTTTATAAAAAAAATTATTTTAACTAGTGATTTATCAAGATAAATGGAATAATTGGCCAAACATTTTTTGCAACAATGGCTTACATGAACTTTTTAGTCCAATTAGAATGGCCAAGGACATTTTGATAATTTATTCAGGCTTAATGGATTTCAAAGGATCGTTGCATTCAAAATTAATTATAAAAGTTGGGGTTGTGAAGGCTAAGAAGAAGTTTAATGATAATGCAAGAAATTGGATCCAACCAGATTGAGTCTATCTTGAATATGTTAAGTGCTATCAGTTGATCATAATCCTTACCTCACCAATTATATTGATTATGGGTATGTCATGTTAACCCAATCAATCATGAAGGCTATAAGAGGAGGTGACACTTCAGCGTGAAGGACCCCAGGTGCACATTGAACCTCATAGAATTATTTTCTCTAGTTTTCTCATTGCTTTATAGAGTTTAGTAATTCTATAGCATGTAATATTAAATAATTTTAGAAACTTGAAATCTTTTGATAAACTAGTTTTGTTTAAAATAGTTCATCAAACTTATAAATTGTTTGTTCTCTGCAATATAGTATAGTTGTTTTGTTATAGTCGAATCTTTCAATAATCAAATTTTCTTTTTCTCTATATAAATTCTATTTGTATTTAGAGTGGCATGCTAATCACAAAGAATACAATATAGTTATTTTTTAAGCAAATATTTTTTTTTTTGCATACCCAGTAGGATGTACTGCTAGAATCACCATGGTAGAATCCAAATCAACCACAACAACTAAAAAATAAATTGGGCCTATGGCCGTCGGTGGCACCTTTGGTGTGAATGAGAAGAAATCGACTTGCAGCCATTGGTGATATGAATGAGAATAACGAGACAGATGAACCTATCATGGCACTAGATAAGTCATCAATCATGCCATCAATCAATGATCTTAGATATTATATAGGAGGCCTAGGGGAACAAATGGTTGGAATTGGAAAAAATATTAAGGGAGTCGGTCAATCGATTGAATGCTCTTAGGGAAATATAACAAAAAGTTTAGTGTGTCTTGAATGCTCTATGGAGAACTTAGTCAATCAAGTGCCCCAACAGATATAACAACAAACCCAGCAGACATAGCAACAAACTCAGCAAGAAGTTGTTTTCATAGAGTATTTACAGTAGGTCATTCCAGGCCGGTTAAGGGCGATGTGATGAGGCCATTTCACTATTCATCACGCCATGGATACTAGCAGCCATTTTGGTCACTGATCAAGGACAATAATAGATTTTTTGAGCCACTACAGACAATACCAGGGGTATGTTCCACCTCCAACTCAGCTTGATTACTAGCATAAGTATAGCCAAAATAGAAGGAATGGTTAAGGTGAAATTTATGTGGCTAGTGAGCGGCCAAAAGCGGTAGGAATGATGACGCCGTCTCATCAATGGCAGCAAAACCTATCTATCAAACTAGAAGATATTGATTATTTGATTAAAGAACGAGTCAACCCGATGTACAAACATATCGGTCATCATATGTATATAAGACCTTATCCAAAGGCCATTGAATGCATGAAACTACCTCGAAATATCAAATCTTCTCACTTCACCCTATTTTACGGAGGAAAAATCAAAACACTATCAAGCATATCGACCAGCTGCACAATTCAACGTGGTGAAGTGGCAACCAATATTTTGAAATTAAAGCTTTTGCCAACTCTTTTATTAGCTTAACTTTTACATGGTTCATCAATCTACCGACCAATTCCATTCACACATGATAGGAGATGAAAAGGAAGTTTCATGAGCAATTCTATAGAATTGAACTAGAAGCATTGATGACGAGACCTTTATCGTTTGTACCAAAGAGAAAGTTAGGCGGATGAAAGTTTTACGAATGTTTCAAATGATTTAGAAAGCGGTGCTATCTAGACATTCTAAAGAGAGTTCATGAAATTGACTATGTGTGACTGAGTTACAAACTCGAAAAAATTCATTGGAATGGAATTTTGAGACCTTTTGAGTTGGCCATAAAGGCTACTAGATATGAAAACATTATGAATAAAGAATATTAGTGCAAGAACTCATCAAAGGAACATATTACAAGGATTTAAACATAAATTTGGTGGAGTCGAAGATCATGAAGAGGACAAGTATGATTGAGGTTGGATTAGTTGAAGTTGTGGCCACAAGGTCATACATGTGAAGAGCCTTAGTTAACTCCACGGAATCCGAAGACACTCTAGTTGGCTAAGAGACTAAACCAAAGTGAGCGACCACAATGAATATTTTCTTCCTATATATTATGAAGGCCGACAAAATTATTGACTTACTACTAGTGTAACACCCAACGAATCTCACGGATCAGATCTAGAGGATGTTACTTACATAGCATGTGACATAAAATAAGACCATCTTTTTCTTTTCCTCTCTACTGGATACATAAAATAATACAAAATTTAAAATTAACGGATAACTAGTAATAATGTTATGATGGTATCTCAAAATCAAACTCACATGTAAAAAGAAACCTAACAACCATGGTGACATAATAGAGAATTTTAAAACATGAAGCACTTAACACCATGCAGATGCTCACAAAATTTCATCTACACACAGGGATAAGTGGGAGGCCGAAATCATTCAGCAAGTTTCACAAGACACACACACAAATTTCATGCTGCTTCGTAATCTTTTCGCTTTGTCAGATGCAAATGTATTTAAAAAATTTCAATGATCTTTTCATACCAATGAAAAATCTGGTGTATCCATTCCATTGTTTCCATCTTGTATATGGCATGGCTTGTAATGGTTCCTTTACTTGTGCCGGCGGTTACCATCTAAAAAAGAAAGCACATATAACTTAAACATAATCACCACATGCAGCCAGTATACATATACAACATATATTTTCTTTTAAAAACAACCATATATAATTTGCACATAGTCATAAAAATAACCATACTTTATTAAGAAGCCAATAACATTTAACAATGCTTATCACATCAAAGTGATTCAACTCAACACATAAACAGCTGAAAAGAATGCTTCAACTACAATAGGAAAGTATATCCTAACACCTACTCCTCACTAGAGGAATCACCATGAAACTCTTCACTATGATAATGAGGGTCTTAGTGTCCTCATCCTCATTCCTTCTTTATCTCAACTCATAAATCATCCACCTCGATCTTCTAAGCTTCTTCGTATTTCAAGACTAGCATCAAATGACGAGCATCGGTAGAGTCTTCTTCTTCTAATTCCTTCATGACCTTTCTTCTACTTTTCTCATACTTGAGCATTTTTTCTTATTCCTTCTTATAGTATTCTTCACTAATGAACCAGTCGGAAGAGGTTTTCCTTCTCAATTGGTAGTCGCGTCTCCAAACCCATACACATACTCCCAAACTAAAATCAGTTGTTCTTCATCAAGCATCGCATTGAATGTAAGGTCTCATTTCGCTTATTTACCTTCCAATTCATTTTCTTAGTCAACTTCCTCGAGTCACTTACTACGATAGAATGGCCCTTCAAACCTTTATTAAAAGGTTCATAATAAGACTCAACATCACTTACCTCATATGAGAATGAACAAACTTTCCTACCATCTTTACAAAAGTAAAACATATAATCTCAATATATATTCATGTAAAAATAATCAAATAGACAAATATAAAGCATGTACTTGGCGAAGGTTCTCGGCTAGCATGATCCAAATACATTTTAAATAACCACAAGTGTTTTAGAAAAATGAGGTTTGATATAAGCGAGGCTCTAATACCAAACTCTGTAACACCCTTAACGAACCTTACAAATCGATCTAGGGATGCTACTTGCATAGCACGCGTGGTAAAAATAAGATCATTCTTTTTTCTTTTCCTCTTTACTTGAATCCATAAAATAATATAAACTTTAAAATTAGCGTAATACGGTAATGATATTAATAATAGTATCTCAAAATCAAAACCACATGTAAAGAGAAACTTAACAAATATCTTGGTCTTATAAACTTATTAAATAGAGTAATTGAAAATAAAACATAGCATAGGGAAGCATTTTATTAACTTGGATTATGCAAATCAACATAGTCAAACACCACCTTCTGATTCCACTGGTCCACGTTTTACTTAATCAATTTTCATGTCATTACCTTCACATAAGCAAACAAGTGAGTAACAAAATCACTCATTAAGTTTCACAATATATACACACCAACATGGAATGCTTATGCTTATGCTCATGTTCATGCATGAATCAATGCACACTTACTTTTGAATAGATCTTGCATAGTTCAAACACAAACTTCTTTATTTAGTTTGAAAAAACCACCATTGTAGGACTTTCATACTCATATACATAGGAGCTATTACTGATTAGGTAATCCATACAAGTTATCCCTTGAATAGCTGAGCAACATATCCCAGTGATTTCAAACCACAAATAGGCATATATGCATAAGTGGGTAAAGGGACAACTGCACATTTTAGTCATACAAGCACAAACCGATGCCAATAACTCCGTGAAAAACATTAGTCATGCTCTCATTGTGATCCTTAATGAGTCCTCCCACATACACAAATATGTCTACATATGCGTATAAAACCCACAAACTTGGTGGGATCCATAGAAAAGCCTTCTCTGCGATTCCATACATACATAAGTCCATATTTGCCTACAAGGTGATTCTCTTCAAAATATATTCTTATTTTTCAATCAATCTTGAAGATGTGCATTTCTTGTAAAACTAAATTTTATATTCATGTTTGAATGCATATGCTCATGCTTACATACTTGTGATCATGTATACTTATTTAAGTAATCTAAGAAACTAAGTATACATATATTCGATAATACATAAGTAGCCAAAAACACATATATTTCATGGTTTACAAATCCATAGAAGCTTGATTATCAATAATAACAAGTAACAAATTTCATATTATGCACACATCTCATAATTTCATATAATTCCACATTTTCCAACAACTTATTTTTGTAGAAAAGTTCATAAGTAGCATGCATATAAACATTTAGAAAATTCTAGTAATATAACATAGACTCCAACTTAATTAAAACATGAATTTTCAATGATTTAACAAAGTTAAAATGCCTAGAATTTTCAACAAAACAATATCCCTTTATAAAATTGAATTAAATCACACATATCTTATGGAAATGCGTTTATTGAAAATCAAATTAAAACTATTCATTACTAAGTATGATCAGTCTTAATTTAATGTCCATTACAAATAAAAATCAATCTTATCATGTACATAGTGATCAGTCATAAAGAAATTAGGGTTTGGTGTGAAATTTTGTAAAAATCAAACTTTTCTTGTAAATCCATGTGTTTTCAGTAAAACAATAAGATCCCATCTTATATCTAAACTTTCCCAGCACACATACTTTGTATTATCATACCTAAATTATTAAATCAATCCATAAAAATTATTTGAGAGAAGATAGATTGAACAATTAAAATAAACAACAAATAAATATGAAACTTGCAATAAACAATTGTGAAACTTGCCTTCAATCTTCAAAACCTTGAAAAAAATCCTTACTTGATCACATAAAATTTTCTCTAAATTTTCTACTAGGAAATTTTAGCAAGAGAAGAGAAATTGCTTTTATTTGGGTCTCTTAATTTATAGACAAAACTCTAGTCAATACTTGTTAAATTAGGTTTCTTAGTTTCAGTTCTCACTTTCCTTAGTTTATATAAGGAAAATATTAATACATAATTATCAAATAATGCCATTTAAAAATCAGAAATTCAAATATCAAACCCCACATAAATGGATGTCAACAACCATAAAGACACACAGCATACAGGGCGTGCTTTGTACAAGGCGAATGCATTACCAAAATCTCAAAGAATCTTGCATAGGATTCGCAGCATATGGGGCACTTCCTTACATGCATGATGTTTAGCCTAACACATGCTGGCTAGAGGCTGGCAAACTTGAACCATCGCGTGCTTCCAAACTTGACTGTCATTGCATCGACATTGTGTCCATGCATTACTTCACAAACTCACATGTATATACTGCGTACAAAGCAACAAGTAAAATTTTAAAATAAACACACACACACTGAAATTTTGGAAGCGATTATTACATTTGGCCTATAAAGTAATCAAGTTACAGACGACCACAAGATTCCATTTCTTGAGGAGATTAAGAAGAGGCAATATTGTAAATGGCATCAATTATGGAACCGCGATATAGTAAATTGCATTGGGTTAGACACTCTTTAAGCGTTAATCAAAAGGAACTTTGAAGTTTCCAAAGGAAGAGCGATGTTGAGGGGTGTTAACAATTATCCTTTCGTGGTAGGTATAAACATTTCCATGGCTAATATTTCAAATTGGCTCGACCTAAAGCTAGGATGGATTTGAGTTTATCAGCGGACAAGAATAATAAGCGATAGAGACCAGAGAATTAAAAAGAAAAATATATTTATAAGGAGAAAACGATTTACACATGCAGCGTAACATGAGATAGAGTTCGAGATATGGCTAGTGAAGGACATTAAAAACAAAGTGAAGCCACTTCTACAATCACACGAGAGCATGGCCCCACAGTCTAAAAAGAAATTCTAAAGCTAAGTCTATTTTCACGAACTTGGCGATACGATTGACCAAGTCTTGACTAAAACTTCGAGGTTAAATAGAGAGCGATTGGCAAAGGTAATGACATAAAGATTAGTCAAAATTTAGAGCAGTAAAATGATCAAAAGATATGTTAAAAGTCAATATAATTCTAGGGAGATGCAAACTAATCCTAGTTTACAAGTTACCATTACTACGTGATGATCGACATCGTATAGTATCCACTGCTTAATAGAGTTTCCATAAACTCTTATAAGAAAAATCAAGAATGGAGATCCTAAAGTTTGTTTGCTAGGTGTACCATCTATAAAGTTGAGTACTATGTTTAATATTCAAAACCTGATTAGCTATCATCATTATCGATTGAACCTCTTTGGATAGGAATTGAAAAAAGGTAATATGATATACATCCAGCGTCAAATATCTTAAAAGACATGATTGGACAGCGGACTTTCAAGTCACCTATTATGGAGGTTGTGGAGATGGTATCTAGTGAGACCAAGATTGTATTATCCCTTACTTGAATACAAAAGAGCTGAAAGGAGGCATACAATGGCTCGAAAGAGGTCCGAGAAGGGAAAAGATTATTATGGATGTGAGACAAGTTGGGGATGGAAAAGATAAAGCAGTTGATCCAAGTAGAGATATCCGATTACCAGGAGATAATGTGATAGTTGATTCATTGACCAACATTTAAAGATAAGGATGGGTGATTGATCGTTTAGTTGAAATTTCTAAGCCAAACCAACCGGCTCTTTGGACAAAACTTCAAGGGCTTGAGACTACTAATTTTATGGTGACGAACTTTCTTGATATAATGATGATGAAACTACTCGAAATTAAAATCACACTTATATTGAATGGAGGACCGACGGGATCATATAAAAGATAACATTCAAAGCAAATAAGAAATTTAAGTAGGTTAGAAGAGAAATGGATGAACCTCAAAGTTTGGCGAGGTTGGAGTTATTATGGACCAAGAGCGTAATAGAAGATCAACTTATCAAAGGCTGATTTGACATTGTTCGTCGAAAAATAATTAAAAGAAAAACTTAAATTTGGATAATTGGAAGAAGCTGAATATAATACATTAGTTTTATTGCTGATTTTTAAAGCTTCGACCAAATTAGCGAGCTCGATGGATAGTGATGTTGAGGAAGAAGGATTGCATCTTCAACATATTAGGTTCTTTATTCTAAAATGATGAAGAGGTTGAAGTAGTCAAAGTTGATAATAGATCATTTATGATAACTACCAATGCTATTGAGACCAAGTACTATGGCGGCGATATAGGCCTTATTAAATTTTTGAAAACATTAAGTTTGGCTGCCCTACAGAGTATTACGGTCTTAAAGGACTAAGGGATATTTTGCAGTTACTAGCAAAAGAAGCTTAGAGTTAGACCATTTTGTGATGTTTAGGAATTATAGCTGAAAAAAGGCTAATAATTCAAACCCGTAAAGAAGAAATATAAGGCGATTAACAACTTGAAGAAGAAATTAATCTTTTATCTAGTGAAAAGAAATTAGGGTTTGGTTGGCCATTAACAAGGCTAAATGTGTAATGAAAGATGTGGTTAAAGAAGAAATAAAAGATGGAAGAAATTCAACTAGAACCTTTGAAGATGGATGATTCCAATCTTGATTCGAATCCACTTTCTTGAAGTAAATTTAGGGATAGAAGAGGAA
>CM017581.2:19238899-19305783 GCA_007844105.2 Rhamnella rubrinervis
AATTGAATCTTTTAATAATTCTGCATCAACAATAATTTCCATTATTCTCATTTGGACCTTTATAATTATTTTTTTCTTTTCAAATCTCGCGTCCTACTTTTTAATATAGTACTCATAATTAAAGTAATACTATATATGTTTTAATTTTTGTTTTCAGTGCAACCTATTTCTAGACAATGTGTAATTTTATTAATGGAAATCCAAATTTCTAAATATTCACACTTCTAGAATCATATATAGTTGGACTTGGATGCTAAATTTGACCGATAGATGATATATTATCAGTCAAATAACTTAGAAATGTTAGGGGAACAAAACAGAGTCAGAGACTCAGAAAGGTAAGTGGGACAAGTAAAGCTTCTTTTAAATTAAATGCATGTTAGCATAGTAAAATATGCTGACAATCCTGCATCACCTAAACTTGTGCCTCAGAATTTACACCTAAAGTTTTTCTGTGTTAGCTTCTTTTAAGAACAAATGTCATGTGTCAGTTTATTATTCTTGCATCCTAGAGAGAAGATATTACAAAAATCAAATCACCACGAACAGAGAATATATGGAGACAAATGAAGATTGGAAAATTAGGAACTTAACCTAAATCCATCATACTCACTAACCAGAAAATCACCAAATCTCAACAAAAGCATAGAAAAGTTGCCGAGTTTTTCCAAAAACATCCAACAAGGTAGCAAGTTCAAAGTTTCAGTCAGTACCAAAAGTATGACCATTGTTAATGTAAATACCATCCGTTTGACAGCAAAGCAAGTTTAAAGTTTTACCTAAACCTGTGTCTCAGAATTTACACCTAAAGTTTTTTGTTGTGTTAGTTTCTTTGAAGAACAAATGTCATCTGTCAGCTTAGACAAGTGTTCTATCAAGTCACCAAGAACAGAGTACGAGGGACAAATGAAGATTGGAAAATTAGATGATGATGTTGGAACTGATATTTGAATCACAGATAACGATGGAGGAAGAGACTTACAACCAGTAACTTACCCTACTGCAGCCAAAAATCCAAGGGGAATCATGGATTCCCAACCATAGATAGTTATGCTAAGATGAAAGGGAAAAAAAATTTGTGAAATTTAGAAAGCTAAAGAAAAAAGTTTTAACAAGCCAAAAGAAAAAAAGAAAAGAAAAGGTAAGAGAAGAGATGCTAATGGAAAAACGAACTATATGTAATGAATGGGAACTAACCAGATGGAAAGGGCATCAATTGAACTTTCAATGTTCTGCAAAAACCCAGACACTATGACCAACATCTTATAATAGATATTCTCCAACCTGAGATATTACAAAGCACGTATGCTGAAACCATCAAAAGGACAAAGAAGACAGTGAGTGAGAGATTATCACATACGAAAGCATAACCCAGAAGCCAGAGAGCTTGAAGAACTCCCATAACCCAACAAAAGCTTGAGTGGAAAACCAGTCCACGTTTGAGGACACCCGCCACAAACAGTATATCCAAACATTCCCAAAACCGATAACCACCAGGCAAAAGCAATGGTGAGCGCAGTTCCTACAATTCCAACCCTCAGCTTGTACACAAAACCCAACTTACAAAGGCATGGAGTGCTAGAACCAGCCCAGAAACCCACGCTATCACCCCCGTCCGAGTTGGCTCTGCAGGAACCTCTGCAACGTGAACTGAAATGGGAAGCTCAAGTGAAATGGAATCAACCACATCGCCACTAAACCAGTCCGCTCGGCCACTTCCTCAGGCTGTCCAATGAACTTCAAGATTGGCGTAGCAAACACAAACAAGGGCACATAGCAATATCGCGCACAAAAACAGAACAATGCAAGATCGCTGCATGTAAATGCCCAACATGTGGTATTGTTTGGCACCATAGGACTGGCCACAGAGTGTCTCAAGCACACTGGCCATGCCTAGCTAGACCCACTCAACCCCCATTTTAGAAATCAATCAGTTTCAGCAAATGCATACATAATGGTCACTATCAAAGGGAATCGAGTAAGTTACCAAGAATCCGAAAGAAATGGAGATGATGACGGTGGTAGCGACGGAGATGGCTGCAAGATCGAGGTCAGAGAGGTGGCCGGCAAAAGCCTGGACAACGACGGTGACGGAAAACATGGCGAGACGGCTGAAAATGGAGGGGCCGGCTATCTGCCAGATCTTCTTGGATTCAAAATGGAGGAGCCGGCTATCTGCCAGATCTTCTTGGATTCCAACCATGTTAGTCTAATCAGACTCCCACTTCCTAAATCCTCCTGCTCCTGCGGACATTATAGTAACAGAGGATCATCTTCTCGTCTCATTTACTTGATTGATTTCCCAAAGCAGACTCTTTCGGTCACTTGGGTTGTGTTCTGCTTCAACGAAATTGGGATGAGGTTTGACTTGAGGTTCATGCTCTTAGAATTTAGAACTAGGATCCATACTGCTAGCTTGTTCTCAAGATAAAATCAGCATATTCCAAATCTGAAATACTATATTTAATAATCTTACCTTATCTATTCAGATGTGTACCGTATATGTAACAGTGGAGGCGATTTTAAATGTCAAGTGGCCTTGTCGTTTGCAGGAACAAGCTAATGTGGATTGGGAATAAATCTGGTATGTTCTCTGTTAAGGAAAGTTATCTGGTTCTTGTGGTGGGAACAATGACCTAACTGATAATGGTTTATGGGAGAAAATATGAAAAGTGAAGCAAAATTTGAAAAGTGAAGCTTCACGAGAGATTCAAGCTATTTTTTAGAGAATTTTAGCAAGGGACCTCCCTTTGAACCAAGTGATTTAGAATCGAACTGGAAGGGGTGTAGCTGAATGCTCTCGTTGTGATTTTGAAGAGGAGAGTTCGATTCATATTTTTAAAAATTGTGGAGCTGTTTAATGTTTAGCTTTTACAAGTTTGTTGGGGTACTTCGGTTGAAGATTTGGAATTTTTCTAATGTTTCGGATTTAACTGAGTTATGTGTGGATTGTCCTCTTGCTTTGGTTAATGGTTTAGAAAAGAAAAATTGACTATTAGTTTGAGTTGCCTTTTCTATTAGAATTTTTGCGTCGTAGCTAAGAGTGGGTCTTCAAATTTTATTTAATTATGTTTTATAAGAATTAAAGTTTTAGCTCGTTTCAATAATATTTTTACTTAATTATCCCTTTTATTTTCTATTTAATTAGTATGCGTGCATCTCTTATTATCTTCTGAAATTAAATCCATATATAATTAGTATAAATTTTCATAAACAATAAACCAAGATGTGCAGAAGTTTTGGAAAATTTTTTAATTAACTCATTTATGTAATTATATATTTCCTTTATCTTCACAAACCAACCATTAATATATATTTAAACTTAAGTAAGTTAATATTAACACTAATTTTTTTTATCTATTGGGTTTTGATTTTTAATGGTTTTGGGTTTAATATTAGCTTTTATGTAGAAAAGTAATTTGTAAAAATCACGTTTGTTAAAAAATTTCACATCAGGAAAAAGATGAACAATATATAGAAAAGTATATCGTTAGTAGCCCACTACTACGTTGGTGGGCCCATCGATGGCACACCGTGGTGCAAACCACCAGTCATCCGATGCCCACCCACCGCGACAGCAGGTCATGACACACCGTGGTGTCACCACCGCGGTGTGATAATTTTACTAAAATAGCACATCTATCATGTTGGCGTGATTTAAAAATGTAAATCAATCTAAAAAATTTTAAAACAATATTCAAATTAAAGTTTATCCTCATAGCTTTCTAATTACGTTAACCGCTATGTAAATAGTATTTTTCAAAGCAGCTTTTAATTTTAGCACTTTAATTAAAAACATTTTAATGATAAAACATTTTATGTTTGGTGGAAAGTTATAAAAAGTGCTTTAAAGGTATTTACAAGATTTGAAAAATATTTTTGAAAAGATCTATCAGTGCTTCTTAAAAAGACTTAAAGTGATTTTTTTATAAAAAAGTGCTTTAAAATTTTTTGTCAAACATATTTCAAACTCGCTTTTTAGAAAAAGAAACTTTTCATTGATAAAGCAATTTAAAGCAAAGCTTCATATATTCTTGACTCAATCAGCCAGTTATTATTAAATTTGTTTCTAAAGTCAACAATCTGCAGAGACAACATGTGTTAGGTTTAAGCATTATTTGAAGAGGGCTTAAAGCATAATTTGAAGGCTTAAAACTTCTAAAAATTCTAAAAAATTCAAATTAAAACTTATCCTTTTAACTTTCCAACCTATATCATTTCCTAAATCCCGAGCTAGGAAGGTATCATATATTTTATATTAAAACTCTACAAATCTGCCAAGATAAGACATCATTGATTTGAAAATGACTTGATAGTAAGATGGTGGTGGCCACCTTTAGGCCAAAGTGCCCTACCAATGGCACATTCAATGGTCCATCCAGACACCTTGGTCAGTGGTAAACACCACTACTTCCACCACCCCACCACGCGCTGGCCAAACATACCTATAAATTTTGTCGACATCACCTCACCATGTTTCAAACCTAATTTAAGTCATAAACCAACCAAAAAATTCTTAAAAAATATTCAAATTAAATTTTACTCTCTTAGCTTTTAAACTATATATCATTTATCTCAATCCGAGTTAAAAGGCATTCAAATTAAATTTAAATTAAATTCATAACTTACCTTACCATTAATAGTTGGTTTTTAGCATGATTTGAAGGCCTAAATTCATCTAGAAAATTCTGAAAAAATATTTAAATTAAAGTTTATCCTCTTAGCTTTCCAACTATATATCATTTGCTTCAATCCGAACTCATAAAGACATTCAAATATGTTTTATACTAAAACTCTATAAATGTCGAGACACCCATGTTAGCCACTACCACCCACCATCAAGCCATTTTCAAATCCACTAACATGGTGTCCTAACAGATTTGTATAGTTTTAGTTGAAATTATATTTGAAGACCTTCTCATTCAATTGAAACAAATAATATATGGTTAGAAAATTAAGATGATAAGATTTTTTAAATATTTTTTATAATTTTAGGTGTATTTAGGCCTTCAAATCATACTTCAAACCTAACTTGTTGTCTCAGAATTTATATAGTTTTAGTAGAAATTATATTTGAATACTTTTGTGGTCTCGGATTGAGATAAATGATATATGATCGAGTGTAAGAGGATAAGCTTTTGAATATTTTTTCACAATTTTCTAAGTGAGTTTGGCCTTCAAATCATACTTCAAACCTAATTCATGTGCTTTGCTCGGCGGTTTTACATAGTTTTAGTAAAAATTATATTTGAAAACTTTTCGGTATCGAATCGAGGCAAATGAGATATGATTGAAAATCTAAGATGATAAGGTTTTTTTAGCTATGTTTTCACAATTTTTGGGTGGATTTAGGCCTTCAAATCATGCTTTGAACCTGACTCACATGCATTGACAAATAAAACTTCATAAAATGACATAGGTCCATATTCTGGTACTGGTGGTGGCCACCACTAGGCCAAGGTGCCCGTTGGTGGGATCACCTACGATGCTGTAAGTAGACTCACCGACGCGGCACTTGGCTCATGGGTGGCCACCACCACCCTACCTTATTCATTTTGTATTGTCTTGGCATTTGTATAGTTTTAGTAGAAATTATATTTGAAGACCTCTTCTGTGATCAAACCTGAGGAAATAATATATGGTTAGAAAGTTAAGACATTAAGCCTTTTTTAAAAATATTTTTTCACAATTTTCTGAATGGATTTAAGATTTCAAATCATGCTTCAAACCTAACTCACGTATGTTGACAAATACAACTTCATAAAATAACATAAGTCCATATTGTGGCACTCGTGGTGTCCACCACCACCCCACCATTCACCCATTTTCAAATTCTATGTACTTACAAATTTGTATAGTTTTAGTAAAAATTATATTTGAAGACCTTTCCGATGTCGGACTGAAGCAAATGATATATAATTGAAAGCTAAGATGATAAGTTTTTTTTTCGGCTACATTTTAAATTATATAACTTTTGGACTATTTTTTATTAAATGAGGTTGGGTATGTGTATGATATTAAAAAACCCTTTCTATTATATTTGGAGTTTTAGAAATGAAGTGGTTCACACGGGACAAAGGAAGCTGTTGGATTTTGCTTTCTCGTTGAGGGATAGGTTGGCTGATTTTTTGGGAGCTATGCAAAAATGTCCTAAGGCTTTGAGGCAGAAAGGGTGGAAGGAATTGTGGAAGGCTCCTTCGAGTAATTGGCTTAAGGCCAATGTAGACGCATCATTTAAAGATGGAAGCTCTGCTTTTGCCATTGTTGTGAGAGATGAGTATGGAAGAGTTCGATTTCTAGCGTCCAAGTTGGAAAGAGTTGCTAGTGCTTCTGAGGCTGAGCTAAAAGCTTTGGTTTGGGCTTTGGATTTAGCATAGCAGAATAGTTGGAATAATAATTTATGGTCTTCGATGATGCACAATTTGCAGTCAAGAAAATTAATTTCCTGATGACTCTTGTTAATGGAATATCATATACTTGGTGTTGTATGTAGGGGTTTTGAAGACGCAATATTGGAATCTAGCTTGGAATGCTAGGAGTTCAAATTCTATAGCAGATTCTACTATCAAAGTGTCACTTAGGAGAAATGTTGGTTTCCTGTTTTGATCAGACAATTTCTTTTTATCTTCTTGTATTGTAGACAATGTTGTCCACGATCGATTGTTGGTTGGTTTTAAGTTGTAAGACTTTTTGGCTCTTTTGTGCTCAATGCAATCTTTATTCATAATAATAATACATAATAATAATAATAATAATAATAATAATAATAATAATACTCAATTGTAAAGACAAAATACAGAATACAAATTCTTTTTATTCTTTATTGTGTCCTCAATCTCTTTGGTTTAACACAGTATAGCCTTGTTAAAATTCTTACACACATCAGTATAATCATCTACCGTTACTGTTCACCATGCGCTTGCTGCTGTGGGGTTAGGTGATTTAGATTTATAAGTTCTAAAACAAAGCTAACTAGATTTGCACTCATATCTCTAGCATAACAGAACAAAAAATAATAATAAAAACAAAACCAAAACTTTAAAGAAATTTTGAAACATATATATATATATATATATATATATATATATATATATATATATATATATATACACTTATGTGTGGATGACTCTGATGAAACATAATTCACTTTGGAACTTATTTTTGAAGTGTTAATTAGCATGTAAAGTACAATGTATTTGACCGAAAATAACACATGATGATTACATGAAAATAACAATTTGTGTGAATTAATTAGTTCTTATTTGATTATAAAAAAATTCACAATTAATGAAAAAAAAGTCACATGGTTATCACCTACATCTACTCTCAACTATTGTTAGCTCCAAACCTTGATTTATTATTAGGGAAGGAGGGAAAATAAGGAAAGGAAAAAGATATAGAATTAACTACAATGCTAATAAACTACCGAAGAATAAATTAAAAGCTCTGCTAGAGAATAAAATCGAGGTTTAAGGAACACATGATTAAAATAGATTATATTGAGGCTGCATAAATACTTTTGTTATTTATACATTAATTTCACATTGATTAAGAAGGGTACACAATTAATCTCTTTCTATACATATTTGACTTGCACATGACTATAGCTTGAACTAATTAAACTTTTCTATGATTAGGAAAGAAAAATCAGTGACATTATGAAACCAAATAAATATTCTAATTACCGACAAGATTATCAAATATGAAACTTCAAATAAATATTCCAATTTGCGGACATGCATGCCATACCAACTGCAATTTAGTTTTTCCAAATAGTAAATAGTAAAAGCAAATTACTTCATTAATTAATTATTATGCTATTGTGTGATTGAACAAATTCTCATTCTTTTCTTTCCTCCACTTAGAGAATTACCCAAATCACTTAGATGTTCAAGGCCATTCTCATCACCAAGAAGGCTTTTTTCTTTTAATCACACAAAAAAAACAAAAAAACTTAACTTTTATCAACAAAATCCATGAAAAACACAACCTTGAAAAAAAAAAGAGCCAAAACATATAGTGCCAGAACCAAAAATCCATAAATAGACCTCCACATAACTAACCAACCAAATCTGAGAGTTGGAAGGCATGTACAGACTTATTAAGTTCTAGTAATTAGAAGATACGTGCGGACTCATAAGGTTTTCTGCAGAGGATCCTATGCATGAGACTGAAATGTTGAGATTGATATAGTATTTGAATCAAATATCACAAGGAAGAGATTAATCTTCACTTGTGTATAAGTATGAAAACACAAGGGTATAGGAGCTGGTATACTCTTTTTCTGGCAAAAAATATAAATAAAATATTGGTATTGCAAGAAGAGAAAAATATATATAAAGGTCACACCTTTACATTGAAAATCAATTGGCTTTTATACAAAATCTTACAAGATAAAACATTTCAAATTTTAAATTCAAAATACAACATCATTGCCTATTGTTTACACCCTAAAATATGAGATTTAGGTGTCTTGAAAATACATTCAAAAATCAAATCTTTTATTTGTTTATGGCAAAATTGCCACCATTTTAACACGTTTGAAACATTAGGAAGTGTTCTTAAAGCCTCAAATCTCTTTCCAAGTGCCTTAGTGAAGATGTCAACCACATTATCATCCGAACTTACATGCACCATTTTTATTTCTCTTTTGCTTCAAATCTCTCTCAAAATTGATACTTGACTGGTATATGTTTTCTTCTTTCATGTTGGACTAGATTTTCAATTATGGATATAGCAGAGGTATTGTCACGCATAATCATAGTAGCACCCTCTTGAGTAATCCTCAACTCATTCAATAATTTTCTTAGTCACACACCTTGATTTGCAGCAGCTGAACATGCAATGTACTTGGCTTCAAATGCTTTATGCCATGTATTTTGCTTTGAATTTCATAAAATAGATTATTTCCAAGTGTGAACAAATAACCCCAAAGTACTTTTCAGATCATCTAAACATCTAGCCCAATCACTATTCGAGAAACCAATAAGTGTGCTTTCATTTTCATAAGTATACCACACATTAAAATCACTTGTGCCCTTAAAAAATCTAAGAATTCTCTTGGCTCCTACATTATATGTTTGTGATGGACATTGCATAAATCTTGAAAGGGCACTAACACTTTGCATTATATCTGGTCTTGATGGACAAACATAAAGTAAATGTAATACCCCTTTACCCAAGTCCGGACTCGACTAAACATATAATACATTGTATTATTTTCAAATAGATTCTTTGGACAACACCAAAATTGTATCAAATATTTTCTTTACTCTTTTGGACCGCCTTTCATACTCATTAAAACCATATTAATTAAGTAAATATAAAAGTTTACACAACCTACAATGTAAAGAAAATAACTTTTAAAATAAGAGTTTATTGTCTAAAGAAAAGAAAATAAAATGGAAAATAAATTTATATATTTGTCTTGCCTTTCATGTTCTCATTGTAACCAAACACATAGTTTTGCTCATGACTACTACCTAAACACATAAATACAAATAGGAGTGAGTGATAAATACTCAAGAGGTTCTTAATATGCACATGCAAATGCAATGTCATATGTGCCAAATTTCATTTCTATTCTTTCTCAAGATACTAATTTTTTTTCATGAAAACTCATATTTCATTAACAAACTGCTTTTAAAACAATATTCGTAGGACTTTTCATATCACGTGACATCTGATTCCAACTCTTCTTAGTCATTAATCAGCTAATTGTCTATCAACAACTATTATTTTCCAAAACAGCACACATAATATTTTCAAGAAAACCCAATCACTATAACCTTTAGAGGAAATTGTATGTGGGGAAGAAAGCCTCTTACTGTGTCATATAAGTACTAGAGTGACAACCGCCACATACATTAATAATACGCCGCAGATGTGCCACGCGAGAATCCACTTTCCCACCCACTAGTTGATGAGATCTCTATTAAATGATTCACTTATCATAATTACTTAAGCTCCATCACATACACATAGGTATCTACATATGCAAGGCCATAATTTTTTCATTTAAAAAATATCCAATCTTTGAGAAAATCAGTTCCATTTTCAAAACTAAGTTTCTATTTCAAAATTATTTTTATACAAAGGCATGTGTGTATGAACTACCTAGCAATTCCATGCACACTATAATAGTATACCATTACCATCAAACTAGTATGATTCTAGCATATTAGAAATCACATCATAGTAATTATTCAACTCGAATATTGAACATAACTCACATTTATTCACAAGATAGTGTGCATAATTAATTAACCAACATCAATCATATTATATCATTATAAAATAATAAATTCAAATGTGCAATCATTGCCTTTGAGAATACCATCACTACTTCACATATACATGTATATAATTTAGTCATGATTACATTAATTATACATGAATATTTTAATACTAGTAAATAATAAAAATAAAATAAATATTAATTAAACCAAACCTATTTGAGCATGCACAGTAATTTTTCAAAAACCATAACTCACTTATTTTAACTTGGATTCTTATGATTCAAAAGCCAAAAGGACCATGACTCAATAATGTTTATGAAAAAATATGAAACAAAATAATTAAATCCCTAAACTTATCAAAAATAGTAAAACCTGTGAGTATACATATAGAATTTGTCTAGATTTTCTCAGAAAATCATAAATTTTGTAAAATTCATAACACAGACAATTCAACTCCGATTTACATGATTCAAAAGCCAATATGACCATAACTCACTGTAGTGTAAAGAAAAAATATGGTTGAAAATTTTTTAAAAAAATTAAAAACCCTTCAAACATAACAAAACCCATAGGTATAAGTACAGAATCTTCCCAGAAATTTCTAAAAAATCAATGATTTTGTAAAATTCATATCTCACTCATTAAAACTCCAAATCTAGTTATTCAAAAGCTAAAATTTTTAGAATAAATCTAAAATCATATAGCAAAAATTTCAAAAATTTCAGATAACAATAACCAAGGTTTGCATCCAGCCAAATGTTCAAAGATTTCAAAATAACTCTAGATCGCATAGCACATTAACTCAAAGTAATCAATAAGTCTATATCAAGCTATTACTCTATCCATCGTATCTCTCATCACCACCAACATAAGAAAAGCAATTATATGACACAATTTTATAAAGATCATTAATAGAAAACAAAGAATCTCTGCATGAATAATAAGAATCTAGCCAAAACTTAGTTTAGATCCACATATAAACCACTTCAAACCTGGAAATGGAAACCTACATTTGAAAAAGCTCAAAATCCTTCCTAAGCACCTTAATCCACCACCAAAACTTTCAGATCTACCCTACTAAGTGGCTAGCCCACCTTGTGTCCTCTCCTTTCCTTGAGAAAATTATCTCAAAACTCATCAATGATAGTTAAAATATCATCCTCGCCCCTAAAATTAACATCCATCATTTTAAAATTTTTATCTTTCCTTGCTTAAATGACATTTTTATCCTAAAAATAAAATAAAATAAAAAAATTAAATTAAAACGATCTAATTTAAAAAATAATTTTTTCAAAAATAAAATTTCTCTCCTTACCCCTATGTTTTTCCTTTTTTTTTGTCTCTCTCCTCTCCCCTTTCCCTCACCTTCATCCCTATCTCTTTCCTCTCTCTCTCTCTTCTCCTTCACCATCACTCGATCCTTTTTTTTTATTATTCATCATCCTCACCTTTTTTTTTCTCCTCTCAAGGCTTAATCTCTCATCTCAAAGCAATCAGGCAATTCAAGAACAACCTATTATAGCCTCAAATAAAATTAAATAGAAAAAAAAAAGTTTGCCATCTTCCTTGCTCTGAGACGATTCAGTACAACCATCGTGGCAAAACTTCAACAGTAAAATAGAAATGAAAAATAACATAGGGGAATTGGCTATAAACTATAGAGGATTTGGGAACAAAAAGGAAGAGAAGGTAAGGGAAAAACTTATAAGCTTAGAACAACAGCAATGACTAATAAGCAGCTTTGCCTCCCATTAACCTGCTCCTCCCCCTCTCGCAAGAAATCAAGAGATAGGTTGATGAAAGTATCCAGTCCCACGATTCCTTCCTTATCGCTTGCCATAGTCGATGGCTCGGCCAAGCCCTACGATGTCACACTCTTGCCTCCTCCAACCCCATTTGCTCTCTTCACGAGCACACCTGAGTCCGATCCACCGACATTACAACCCTCGTCCCTCGTGATTCCTTCATCAACTCCACCGTATGGAAGCTTCTGCATGCCGACATGTCTACCTTCTCTCAAGACTAGGAAGATAGAAAAGAAGGAAAAAAGAAAAAGAAAAGAAAAAAGAAAAAAAATTAAATTATTGCCACATGTCATTTTACAATATGTCTATATTTTTATATTATATTTATTTTTTAATTTTTTATAATAAAAGGAGATGGAATGACCTTTTTACCCTTCAATTGTTAATTTTAACGAAAGTCAACTAAATGTAGGGTCGATATAATTTTGAAAGTCGATAAATTGACTAAAAATTGACCAAATCTCAGAGGGTTATATGATAACATCCCTAAATTATTTAATTAATAAATTTTATACTTAAGAGAGATAAAGAGGGAATAGGATAGTTGTGTGTGGTTATAATTTATTTTTTTACCTTGATTTAAGTTAATACTATTAATTCAACAAATTAAATAAAAGAAAATAGATCAAATAAAATAATAAATATGAAGAATATATACGATACTATAATATTTTTAATTTTTATATTTTAGCTAACAATATAAAATTTAAATTTTGTCCTCAATTTCAGATTTTTTAAATTAGTTAAGGTTCTTTTGAAAATTTTGATACTTTTCAAGGGTATTAGTGTAAATGAATTTTGGTATTTTTTATATTTTATGAGTTGTTTGAGGGTATATAAGTTATTTTTCACTATTATAATTGTATTGTGGAAAAATAAATATTTCTACAAATTACATAATTAAACTGTTAACTTTAACACTAAAGGGAGTGGTTTCATAATTTCAATATGTAGGTGTTGAATGTATTTACCCCAACATCTGGAGTAGTTTAAGAATTTCTCCCTTTGTTAATCATCTTTGTCAATTCATGAACAATCCTTTAGTTAGTCATTGGAAGGCTATCGTGAGGATTCTAAAAATCTCTAAGGAACAATTGATTTTGGTTTGAAGTTGTGTAAATCAAAGCATCTGAATATTGAAGGTTTTTCATATGCTGAATGGGCCTCAAATCCATGATGTGAAATCTACATTAGATCATTATGTCTTTCTTGGTAATAATTTAGTGTCTTGGTCTCAAGAAACAAAGTACTATGTATGGTCTTCTACAGAGGTAATATAAAGTCTTTCAAGTTTGGTTTCAGAAATTATTTGGACTTAATCTTTGTTGAAAGAGTTACATGTTGTATCTATGCATCCACCTATAATCTAGTGTGATTATCTTATTGTTATAGTACTAGTAGAAAATCTAGTTTTTCATGCTTCCGCAATTATGAGAATTTGATGGTCACTTGAGAGAGAGAAAATTCTAAGAAAATAGTTGTTTGTACAACATGTGCTTACTTTAGATAAAAAGAAAAAGAAAGAAAAAGAAGCTAATATTCTGACTAAAGCTCTCTCTGCGGACACATTTCGAAGTTTCTTCAAGACAAATCACCCTTCAAAAGAAGGGATAGTAAGATCGGAAGGTGTGTTACAATTAATATTAAATAATATTGTATACATGTTATTGGACATGTATTAGAATACCTTAACCAGTTGTAAGGAGTTACTGTGGGTTAGATATTCTTATCTTCTTATTAATTATCATTTAGCACTAATATATATATGCAAAGCTCATGTAATTGTATCTCAATGAAGAAAAAAGTAGAAAAGCAATTCTTCTATTTGTTTAGGTTTTCTATCATAGCTAACAACGGTCAAATATACATCCTTATTTATCCCCTAGTACATATAAACTCGCTTGCCTAAATATACAAAATAAATCCAGTAGGTTCTGCAACAATTGGGGGCATACATGTGTAAATGAAATTTGTAAGCAAAAGGGGATATCCATTACGTAATAATTTGGTGCATGGTGCATAACATCATAAGCAAGCTACATATTTCATTTTCTTGGATTATATAAAAATAAAATTATTAATATTTGTGTTTTATATCATTTATGATTATATATTTTGTACATATATATATAAGTTTATAAATATCTAGAATATAGCTAGCTATAAAAATATTCAATTGACATGCACATAAAGTCACATTTTTCAGCATGTTAAAATAATAAAGAATAATATAATTCGTTTGGGAACTTATTAGGATCCTAAATTTAGGATCCCAAAGTTATTCCAAATGATCACATGCCTCCAATCTAAGGATGTTACTTAACTATTAGGTTCTTAGTTTTATATATATATATATATATATATATATATATATATATATTCTTATGCATTAAAGGGTTTATGAAGAAAAATAAAAGGGCAAACATCATAAGAATGCCCTCGTTTGCTCTAATTATACTTTCTTATGTCGGCACTAGTAAGACATTATTAATGCTTTTGGTTTTATTTTTAGATTCAGATTTTTCTTCTTCTTGCCATGTGTGGTCTCTCAGTTTATGTTTCCTATGGAGCTTAAACCGTGAAAATTTTGAGCTTACCATCCCGGTTATTCAAGAATTGAGTTTCCTTTTTTCTATTTGTGGGTTTTAGTTTCAATTGTTTATCGGTTTGGTGTGTGAGTCGGTGTGGGTGTTTTCCCTTTATTATGGAGTTTAATCAATAAAGAAACGGTGAGATTCAAAGAGCTTTCAAAGACCTCTCACTCGAGTCGATGTTGAAGGTGCAAGGGTTCAAACCGAGGATTTTACTTGAAAAGTCCTTACTTCTAGACGGTTTCACCATTCACGCTTGTTTAAAGTCATTAAGAGGGTTTGGAGACTACAAACGCAGGTCCAGGTTGAAATAGTTTCGATAATGTATTCAAGTTTACATTCAAAGAGAAGGGATCGAGAGAATTTTTCAAGGAGGCCATGGTCCTTGGATGGTGTCATCTGGTCTTGAAAGAGTGGAAGGTCGACCTTGCCTTGTAAAATATCCTTTATTATTTCCACCTTTACCATTCAAATTCATAACCTTCCCTTAACTGAGAACCCGCCAGAGATATGTAGTAGAATAAGAGCTATCCATAAGGATTCCATTTCAAGCGGTTGTGGCTTCAAAGTTCCTAAAGGTTAGGTGGACATCAAGGTGGAGGAACCACTCCTTTCGTTTCTTCCACTCAAAGGAGGATGGAGATGAATATTGGATACAGCTCAAATATGAAAGATTATCGATTTACATGTTTACAGTGTGTTTAAATCATGTTTCGGTAGATGCTCCTATTTGAAGCCAGCCCTGATTCAGACCTAGAATGAGGTGGTGGCAAAGGTTTATGGTCCTTGGCTAAGAGCGGAGGTTGCTAAAGCGTTGGAGTTAATTCAAGCACCGGTGGTGACTCTTAACCGTTGAAAACTTAAATTCAAACTCGAGAGAATGGAGAGGGACAAGGTCCACATTGGAGGTGAGAAGGAGATTTTGACGGTGAAACGCCCACAACCAATACAAAAGCATTGAAAGGGGATGAAAAGTTTAGCTATGAGGGAAAGTTTTTTACGAGGGCTTGAAAAGTTTAGTCATGAGGGAAAGTCTTTGACGCCTCAGTACTTTAGTCCTAGATACCGCTAAAGATGATACTTTTCCTCAGCTTTATCAACGTGTTGGAAATGGCTTTTGAATTGCACTCCCTGGCTCTTACTCTAAAGAGGTAACCCTAGGTAACCTAATCGAGTTGTAGGATGCGGTTTTGTCCCAAACTAAGGAACCCAAACTTTAATATCGACCGGCTGGCTAAGTGGGCCTTAGAGTTTCTTTAAGGCTTTCATAGCAAAGGTCCACCAGAGGAGGGACTTATTGGGAGAGCTTGGGGAAATGGAATGGGCTTTGTTTGAATGGCTGAACCGAAGGAGAAAAGAGAATGAGTATCAAAAGTTGGACCTATATTAAACATTAGATCGCCTCGATAGATCTGGTGAGTTTTGGAAGCAAGCTTAGAAGAGTGGACAGAGAACCGAGGGAGGGGGTAATAATCATCAAGAGACTCGAGGAATTTTAGCGCATGAAGCAAAAAATTCTTCTCAGATTGATATCAAAGCCCTCGCTTGAACCATTTAGAGGTTTCTATTGATTTTAATGCTGAGACTTCCAATACCCATGGAAGATAATAGGAAGAGTTCTAAACCTTAGAAAAGGGATGCTCGGAAGAGATTGGCCAAAATTGCTCATCTCCTATCTAGATTAATCTCAAAGATACTTTGCACCGTGAAAGATCTAATACAAAGAAGAAGGATTTTTATTCACCGAGATGCGAGGCATTGTAAGCCCTCTATGACTCTGAAAATTTTTTCATGGAATTGTAGGGGACTGGGTCAGCCAGAGGTAAAGAATTCCTTACTCGCCTAGGTTAAAAAGCTCCAAATGGATTGTATTTTCCTTTCATAAGCAAAAAGCTCAGCTGAAAGAATGGAGAGACTGTGTTTAGGGCTAGGTTTCATAATTTTTAGATAAGTGAAGCTACGAGTCAGTCTGGGGATATCGTTATTATGTGGAAAGAAGGCTGCATATATGAGATTATTTAGAAGAGTGACCGATTTTTGGTACGATGTAAAAGGGTTCATGAAGATTGCACCTGGAGACTTTTTGCTTGCTATTGTCCCCTTTATCGAAGCCAGAAAGGTAAGTTTTTGGATGATTTAGGCAAAGTCATTGCTATGGAGACTAAACCTTGGATGTTATGTGGAGATTTGAATGGGTTTATAGACTCTTTCGAGTGGGAGGAAGAAGCCTATGGGCTAGGAAATTATTTTGAAGCAATTTGTTCAGATGTTGGAGGAATTGACTGGGTTATGTGGGGAGGACCTTACTTGGGAAAGAAAGATGAATGGTAATACCGTGCTGAAAGAAAGGCTTGATCGGGCTATCATAGTCGATTGGATTACTCTATTTTTAGAGGTGATAGTAGAGCATTTGCCTATGGAAGAATCAGATCATTATCCTCTTTTATTCAATTAAAAGGAAAGAAGGTTATGGTTCTGAGGCCTTTAAGGTATCTAAATGTCTAGGGTATTGATCATTCGAGCGTTCAAATGGTGGCGGGATGGAAACTTAGTATTTCTCAAGATTGGTGACGCAGTAGTTTGAAAAGATAGAATAAGAACCATTTTGGATTGGCTCATTCAAAGATCGAGAGTTAGAAAAGGATCGGCTTTTGGTCAAGATAATGGATTGGAGGATAAAGAGGCTGGTCTAGTAAGAACTTGTGATTCGAGAAATAGGATATAATACATTTTAAGACAAAAATCTAGAGACTTATGGTTGAAGGAAGGTGATGTATTCTCATTTCTTCTTTTCCAATGTTCTTGTAAGACGAATAAGAAATAGAATTTGGATGATTAAGAATGGTCGTGAGTGATTGAAAGCGGAAGATATAAAGGAGTACTTTTAAAAGAGTTTGAGGATTTATACTCTTCATCAATTCCCTTGTTTCCTCAAAACCTTGATGGGGTGATTGACTCTTGTGTCACAGAGAATGAGAACCTGGAGTCGATGAGAGTTCCTCAACCAGAGAAAATCAAAGAGACAATTTGGAATATGTATCCTCTTAAGAGTCCCGCCTTATAGTTTTCTTGGTAGTTTTATAGGATTTTCTAGGATATTGTTAAAGATCATATTATTTAGTTTGTTTATAAATGCTTCTAGGGGAATATATATGACAAGATGAATCGACTTTTATAGTGCTCATTCCAAAAGTCCAAAGAAGCTCTCACTTTAAGAATTTTAAGCCTATTAGGCTTTGCAACTTTACATATAAGATTGTTTCTAAGATTCTTGCTACGAGAATGAGGAAGATTATAAACAAGATTATATCTCCTAATCAAGGGGCTTTTAATGATGGTTGGTGGATTGTGAAAATTACGGTAATCATGCAGGAATTAGTCTATAAAATTAAAAATAGAAAGAGAAGAATAGACTGATGATGCTGAAAATTAACTTAAAGAAAGCCTTCGATAGGGTAGAATGAAAATTTCTAGATAAGAGCATAGAATGCTTAGGGTTCTCTGAACAGGTCAGATCTTTTATTATCAATTGTATTGACACTGTAAATTATAAGTTGCTAATTAATAGTAAAATAAGTGGTTATGTTAAACCTTCAAGGGGTTTGAGGCAAGGAGATCCCCTATCCCCATTCCTTTTTGTGTTGTCAATAGAAGTTTCATCACGAATTGTGGTGAGAGAGGAGGATGCTGGTCGGTTACAGGGGATTAAAGTGAGCAGGAATGGTCCATCCATTTCTCATCTTCTTTATCCGGACGATCTTATGATTACGTGTAGAGCTAATGATAATAATGTTAAGGCAGTGAAGGATAGTCTTGATACTTATTTTGCATGGTCAAGTCAAACTGCCAATATTAATAAATCGAGTATTTTCTTTTCAAAGAATACTAAGGGTACGAAGAGGAGACATATGAAATCTAACCTGGGTTTTAAAGAGATGGGCATGAACGAAATATATTTGGCCAATTCTTTGGTTTTAGACAGAAACAAAAAGAAAGAATTTGGTAGGCTTTAAAGATACACTTCTAGAAGGCTGGAAGTGTAAATTACTATCTCGAGTTGGCAAAGCAACCTTAATCAAAGCAGTTGTCTAAGCTATTCCCACATATGCGATGTCTACTTTTAGGATTCCCAAAAGAGTATATGAGGATATGGATATTATGATTTGAAGGTTTTGGTGAGGAGTGAGACCGGTAAGCAACATTTTTGATGTTAAAGGAATGATATATGTAAGCCAAAGGAGATGTGAGGTTTGAGCTTTAGACGGTTCATTGATTTTAATACAGCCCTTTGGATAAACTGGGTTGGAAGTTAGAGGGAGAAGAGAGCCTTTGAACTATTACTTTCAAAACAAAGTATCTTCGCAATTCTTCCTTTTTAAATATTCATTAAAGAATGACACTTCTTTAGTGTGGCGGAATATTATTAATGCGAAGAGACCCTTCTCGGAGGAGCTCGCTTTCATATTGAAGATGGTCTAACTATCAAGCCTTTGTGACCCTGGGTCCCAAGCATTTCTAATGGTGTCCTCAAGTAAAGGGGGTAAGGTTGAATCGGGGACGGCGGTCTCTGATTTTAAGGATGAGGTTTCTAAAGATTGGGATTTAGCTTCGGTTGTGTGAGTTTTTGTGGAAGAGGACGGAGGAAATTCAAAAGTTAGAATGGCCGACTTTCCCCGTCTTGATAAATTAGTCCGGTTTGTAATAACTCAAAGGTTTTTCTGCTTGTGATTGTTAATTAGCGTGTCACCTTGTTTTTGGTAGCCAACAAAGCTCTAATTTGTGGGGACAACTGGAGGAGCAAACTTCATGACAGCACTTAAAATGTTTCTTTGGAGATTGCTAGCTAATGTGATTCCAACTTGTCAAATTTTGCTCATTAGATTAGGCGTAAGTGATTCAAGTTGCATTCTTTCAGGACTATGAAGTGGAACCGTTTGTCCACATTTTTAAAGATTATGGCTATACTCTCGTTTTTGGCCTTTGCAAGTCAATGGGGTTTAAAGTTGGAGAGTTTGGAGGCGTCAAGGAAGAAAGTTTGGTCAGCTTATGTTTAAATCCTCTTAAGGAATTGCTTATCGGGGATATGGATAAGAAGTTGTTCTCTTTGTTTTTGCTAGTCTTTGATATTGTACTTGGACAGCTAGGAACGGAGGCTATTTTATGGTCGAAAATCTCATACCTAAGTTTTCTTTGAGCTAAATAATTTTGTGTTTGAATTCGGTGGCTATTGCTATGATGGATGTTGAAATCTCTAAGGATTTGCTGGTTCATGATAGAAAATGGAAGCCTCCTAAGGTGGGATCGTTAAAAGCTAACATCGATGCGGCTTTCAAAGAGGGAAAGGCAGCAGCTGCCCTAGTGCTTAGGAACTGGAGAGGAGAGGTTTTTAAACTGAATTCTAGTGTTCTTTTACTATAAGAATGCTCGGTTGGCTGAGGTTTGGACCTTGGATTGGGCTTCTAAAAGAGCGCTTTAATTTGGAGTGGAATCAATCGTTTGGAGCTGGTCAAGGAAGTTAATTCATGCTTCCCCATGGAATCGACTCTTACTATCATCTCCTTAAAATCAAGGATAGATTTGGGAGGTTTAACTGGTCTCTGAGTTGGGAAGCTCGCAAAGCAAATCAACTGGCGGATTCTATTACTAAGTATTCTCTTAATAACTCTATTAGTTTGAGTTTTGATGTGATGAATTTAGAGGA
Source organism: Rhamnella rubrinervis (assembly GCA_007844105.2). Lineage (NCBI taxonomy): Eukaryota > Viridiplantae > Streptophyta > Magnoliopsida > Rosales > Rhamnaceae > Rhamnella > Rhamnella rubrinervis. The sequence goes on from CM017581.2 coordinate 19,259,235, forward strand.
GATGCCTTCTTGTTTTTCTATTGTAGCTTACAATGACTGTCTGTGTTAGGGTGATTTTTTGCTCTCATAGCTTTATCTGTGCTTGTTTCCTTAAAGGTCTTTCTCTTTGGATCCTTGTTTTTATGTTTTGTTTTATGCAAGTTTTATTTACCAAAGAATAAAAAATTAAACTTTCTTATCATAATTTTCTAAAACTATCAAAAACTCATCATTGTTACTATTTTTGTTAGATTTAATGTCATAAAGGTAATATTGTCTTGATATATATTTTTATTTATATAAATTTAGATTATATATCTCCAATAGAAAATTGACAATTATCATTTGTTTATTTTTTAAATCACAAAAAGTAAATATGTATTGTGAGTTGATTTTTTTTTTTGTTTCCCTTTTCTTTTTATTTTTCTTATTCTTTCTTCCTCTTTCTTTTTCTCCTTCTCTTTTTCTCTTTCAACCTAGGTTATTGTTATTTTAATTTTTCTTTTCCCTTTTCCTTTTTTCCTCATTCTTTTCTTTCATGAGTTAAGTTTCATTACAAAGGTCATAATGGTTCTAGCGTCATCTTATGTGTGAAGTTTAAGGTCATCCTGTATCTTTCAAGTTTGTCAACATGTTTGGTTTATAGGGATGGGAATTGGGTTGGAACCCCGCCTTCAATCCACAAAAACCTAAAGGGCCCATTCCTATTGTCGACCCTACGTATCTCCACTGTCAACTCCTAGCGAAAAGCGGGAAGTCATACCGACCTATACCCGATTGTATATGTCCCATACACTTTTGAGTTTGCATTACAACTAGTTTGTTTCTCCGCTTCTTCTTCTCGCTCACACTTTTGCAATCTTTTTCTTATTGGTGATTTGGGTATTGCAAATAAGTAAGATGTTGGCTGACTTTCATATTGTCAATAATTTCACACCCAAGAAATATAGATATTGTAATGGGTGTGTGAGAGACAACAAAGGCTCATGGTGGGTTTGGTTCGTTTGGTTTGGGTGAGAGATGGAGAAAAGAAAATGAAAAAATTAAATTATCTAAATTGTTGAATTTTATATTTCAATTTAACGGTAAATATTTATTAATTAAAATTGTTTTACAGGGTAAAATGGACATTTCAATGGTCAATCAAATCAATATTTAACTTTTTCGATATTATATGCGAGTTTGTGATAATTTTAAAAATAGTAGTAAATAAGTTAATTATGTCAAACCTTGTAGGTTTCTAGTGAATTTTCCCAAGATAAAAAGACCAAAGACCTATAGAAAATAAGATTTGATTGATATAGATATGCTTGTATCACTACAAGAAAAAGTTAAGTATAGATATAAAATCAAATTCGTCATAAAGGGCAATTTATCGTGACACGTAAGTCTAAAATTTTTGTCAATAAAGCATTTTTTTAGCTGTAAAAATATAAGATTTATGGCTAGGAAGTATTTATGTTAAAGGTATAATGATAATCTGACAACAAATAATTTTGCAGACATCATTTATAATAAATTTAGAATTTGTCACAAAATTTATATATATGTAGCAGATAGACTGGCTCAGATATGGTATAGGCACAAGCAAGCCAACTTGTAAATTAGTCGAACTAGGACAGTATGACTCATTCATACATCATAATCTCTCTTTTCTCAGACAGTAGAAAAAGATTCATTGCATTATTAAAGCAAAAAAATCATGTTTTTAGTGGCTGAATAACTTTATTCAGGAAATGATTATAAAGGAAGAGAACTTTGTTAATAACAAAGGACTTCAAATTATTTAATTACAATGACGCTAGAAGTAGGTGCTAGGCTTTAAGGAACACAATTGACTTCACCTTTTAGTTTTCATTTTTGGCAGTTTATATCATGTGTTCATATTCAGATTGGTCTTGGCTTTACTTTAGTCTTATCACGAAACCTATTTTATTCGTATGATTTGGTAATTTGGCATACAATTTGGTTGAATTGTTAGAATGCACTTCAATTAAGCTTATATATTTCAAGTTTAATTTTAATTGTAGCAAATGCAAGAATTTGACAATGACTTCCTGAATACGTATAAATAATCCGTGAGTTTCATCAAAGCATATATGCACGGACACATAAGGTTTATTTGGTAAGTAATGAACTTATGTTGGGATAAGGCTTAAAAGTTACATGTTTGGTTTCAATTAGGTCTCCTAAATCTACATGGCTTTTTTTTGGCATCATCTGTTAGGCATGATGTTAGGTGTCTGACATGTCTTGATGATTTCAATATTGGTCCCCCAAAGAATGTCAAGTGTGATGATAGATGCCTAACATGATGTGGAGCTATGATTTCAAATTAAATAGTTATTTGACTATTTTGTCCCTAGGGTTAGAGATGGCAAAACTTCACCCAACCCGTTAACGCATCTAACCCGTAAGTTTTTGTGGGTTCGTCTCCGTATTAGGTTAGGTTGTTAACGGTGAACACGCAAATACGATAATAATCCGCTATTATTATTAAAAATAAAAATTAAATAAAAATTATTTTCTCTCATAAAATATTAAAAATTATAAACTGTATCAAAGTATATTTTTCACAAATATTAAGTAAAATTTTAATATTTTAAATTATAAATAATTCTAAATATTGATAATTTTATTTTTTATTTGTTAATCACGTGTAGTTTTTATTTATATAAGAAATATGTTATATATATATTTATATAATTATATTTGATTTATTTTGTCACATGCTTCTATTTGATAAATATATTTGTTTTATTAAATATATAATAAAATAGTATAATATTTTGTCACACGTATATGTATGAATAAATATATATGTGGCATGTAAGATATATGTGACACAATGCATTGATTTAGTAAATTTTTTTATATGCATGTACATTATCAAATATGTAATTATGTAATGTGACATACATAAGATAATTATGAGATAATTTTATTTATATATATGACATTGTTTTATATACATATATCTATGAACAAATATTTATGTGATATATATTGTACAATTCTATAATATATGTATGACTTATGATACATATGTGACACATGCTATATATGTGACACATGTTACATATGTGACATATTTGACACATGCTACACATGCTTATGTGATAATATCTAAAAATATAAAATTGGTACAATTATATATGTATTAAATATATTAAGCACTTCATACATATACATTAAACATATATATAATTTATACATATAGATTTTTTTTGAAGCAAATAGGTACTATTAATAATGATACTATTGATAATGGATATTATTCGATTAGTTGGTATATGTTTATTTTATTAATTTTAAGTTAATTTTGTTATGATTTTGTTTTAACTTTGTGGTGATTTTTTATTCCATAGAACAATTAAAAAGTTGTTAAAATTGATCAATTTATTTAACGGGTTAACGGGTTACACGATAATTTAATAAATGAGTTTGGGTTTATATATTTCAACACAAAAGCTTAACGTGTCGGGTTCGGTGAGGAAAATTTGACATAATACAAAATCACACGATATGATACGCACGCTGCCATCCCTACCTAGGGTTTAGGAGACTACGGTATATATATATCCCATGATACTCTATTTTGTGTGTGTGGAAAAAACCTTTTATTTATACATTCTTAATAGGATTTTGCATTTAATCGATTTGGAAATTATAAGTTTTACAACTCTTTTGTAATCTCATTTGATATCAGTGAAATTTCTCCGTTGTCTTAGCTTATAAATGTATGTCAAACTCTCTTAGTCAAACCATGTAAATCTTTAGTGTCTTATTATTTATTTTCTTACTTGTTTTGTTTTGCCCAAAATTCATAATTAGTTATTATGTGTTTTTTGTGGTGGAACCCTAAAATTCTAACAAGTGGTATCAAAGCCTGGTTGGTTCATTTGGTAATTCTGAACTTTTGGATTTGCTCTCTGGTTCATTTGAATTTTTAGGTTCCAAAATTTTTATTGTGCACCAGTTTGAATTTTTGGATCATGTTGGCAAAATTTAAGATGGAAAAATTTAATGGGAAGATTGATTTTAGACTGTGGAGACTGAAAATAAAAGCTTTGTTGATCTAGCATGCTTTGTTGAAAGCCTTCCAAGGTGTTGAGGGTTTGCCAAACGATTTATCTAATGATAAAAAGAATAATCTTTTGGATTAGGCACATAGTGCAATTGTATTGTCATTATCTGATGAGGTGCTTTTTTTTTATGAAGTTGCTGGTGAAAAAACTGCTGCTGAATTATGGAATAAATTTGAGACTTTGTGAATGACCAAATCTCTTACAAATCGGCTCTATTTGAAGCAGTGCTTGTATACGCTTCTTATGTCTTAAGGCACACCTATTGATAATCATCTTGATGAATTCAATAAGATTATTTTGAGTTTGAGGAATGCTGATGTAAAATTAATAATGATAATCAAGCCCTGATTTTGTTATGTTCTCTACCTTCTTCATATGAATATTTTATTGATACTGTACTTTGTGGGAAAGATAATATTTCTTTAAAGGTTGTTAAAGCATCTTTGAATTCTAAGGAGTTGAAGATAAAATTATTATCTAAAAATTTTGATGAGCATAATGGTAATGCTTTGGTTGCTAAAGGTAAAATTTTGGGAAGAGGAAAGAATAAATTTAAATAACAAAAAATTAATATGCAATTATTGTCATATGGAAGGACATTGGAAAAATAAGTGTTCAAAACTTAAGGGAAAAAGGTGAAATAATAACTCTTCTAGTGGGGGATTTTATCTGTTAGTTACTTAAGCAACAATTGGATTCATGATTTAGATTGTTCCTACCATATATGCCCTAATAAGAATTGTTTTTCCACATATCAATCTATTGAAGGGGTATTATATTGATGTGAAATAATAGTTCGGTCAAGTTACTGGTGTTGGAATTGTTCAAATTAAGGAGAGTGAATTCAATTTGAATTTAAAATACTTTTATGAACTTTTTAGTCAAAGACTTTTACAGATTTTAATAAATTTTTATAGATTTTTGCAAAGTTTATAAAAGTATGAGTGACTTTCAATGACTTTTATATAAAAAAAAAAAATTAATGACTTTTATAGACTTTGAATGACTTTTATTTTTATTATTACTATTCAGATCAACAATTCTATAATATGCAAGTAGCGAGTATACATCGTTATTTTTTATAAAAATGAAAAGTATAATTGTCTAGAATATGCACCAAATTACAAATTAAATTTTAAAATTGAAAGAAAATAAGAAATAATTTTAAAAGTAAAATCCATAATGTTCACTTCCTACACCAAAAATATTTAATGGAAAAAATATCTCTAATGTTCATACCATTATTAATAACCTCAATATCATTCCACATATTATTAGCTAAATTAGCCTTCTATTCATTAACATGCTCTCTTTGTTGCTCTTAAATCTTAAAAATTAATTCAAAATTGTCCTCTTGATTAACCAATAGTGATGAAGATGATGAATCTTCATTATCCAATTCAATTGGAAATTCATCAATAACACTCCTTCGAAAAAATTATGCAATCCCGCACAAGCTAACCATAGTTTTGCCTGTGTATCATATGAAAAAGATGTTGATTTGAATATACCAAATATCCTCTCAATTGTATTTCTAAACTAAAGAGCTCATTTGCAGTTTCAAGATCACGATCTTGACCAATAAATTCTTAAAGATGAAATTGGACACCTCAAAAAGCATATAAGAATTAACGTTGATTAGGAAACCAACAATCCATTAAAAAAATATTTTCGCAAACAAACTATAATAAACATACAATTAGTAAGTATTATATCATGTATAGTTTAAAAATAAAAAATAATATTATAAAAAATATATAGCACAAAAAAAACTTGTAACACTTTAAGTCTATTGTTCATTGATAAAATATCATTTAATACTTTTGAGTCATGAGTAAATATCTCTCATCCACTGAGTACATACATAAACTCCATATCAAAATTACAAGCTGCTAGGACATTTTGCGAAATTATTCCGTGACAATTACGATGATTGCTTGTATCACATCCATGTACCATTACTGGAATATAGGTGTCATCAATACCACCAATACAATCCTATACTTAAAATAAGCACTAAGTATAATAATAATAATAAGTATAATAATAATAATAACAATATATAATTTAATAACTTACTTTATAATAAGGATTAAATCTTATGCTTTCTTTAATTTTTTATGGCATTGTTGATCCACGTTTCATTATCATATTCACCGCAACTATCTTCAATACTCTCAAAACTTTGATGAAATTTCTATTAGTAGTAAAATGTGATCGGAAAATATTTTTGAGCCACATCATATCGAGAATTTTGACCGACTGTGTATGTGACTAAAAATACTGCAAGCACCTCCTCAACACAAATAAATCTAGTATCCTCTAAAAGTGTCTTTTTTCTTATGATAGTGCATAACTTTAGAAAAACATCGAGATACATTTTATAAACTTATTGAAAGTTTGCTAAATTATCTTGTAATATTTTATGTACATAATCATATCTAATTCATGTTTTGGGTCGCCTAGATAAAGAACGTTGGATGCAATTATTATACATGTTATATATAAACTCATTTAGCATACAAAGGTTTGCTTCAATTAATCTCAATGAATACCTAATGGTTTCATGTAATTCTTCTTATTCCTTTTCATTTTGCGTCTCTTATTCCATTTCTTCATTCTCTACTTCAAGATCTTCGTGCATGTGGAAGTTAAACATTATAACATATCACCTGATAAAAAATAGAATAAAATCAACTCAATTTTGCATACGCATGATTGACTTTAGAGATAATAATATTGATCATGACACACATACATAACATTCTTTCTCACAATTTTCCTATTAATATTTTATTATATCATCAAAAGAATATTGCAGCATTTAAGAACAGACACCAAGATAATCACTGCAAATATTCTAATGCGAACATAGCCTACCAAATCTTCAGATATATATATATATATATATAAAGTTCAAATAATAAAAAAGAATATAAAAACGTTGCAGATGAATAACAACAGAAGAAACCTCTCTCAATCCTTAATGGATTCTAGAACCCTATTACATCATTCTATATAATACTAGGTAATGTATTAAAAAAAATCATTCTTCTAATAAAAAATTAATCCAGTTGGAACGCTTTTCAGGTGTCATTTTCAAGAAATCCATTCTTTTTGTTCTAGTGTTAAACAACTTAACCGCTTGAAATAAGCACGCTTGATCCAAATTTGGGATCTCCTTTATAACATCCTAATAGTTTACTTCTACTCTCAATCAAGTAATAGTTTGTTTCAACTCACCAATGTATTTGACAATATTGTTTAGAACTTTCGACCGACAACTATATGTTAGGCCCAAATGAGGTAGATTTTCCGTCAATATCCATTTTATTTCATTTTCTAATTGCTGGAAAAACCTCTGAATTTATGGGATGTGACGAAAGTCACTTGTAGATGATGAATGAGGTAAAGTATCATGTATATCACTTTGTGTGGATGTATCAGTGTGGATCATATGTCAAGTTATCTAAACCATCAACTTTATTATATTTTGTCTCAAATGTTCTTGCATCTATTTCCTCCCTAATCCAATTGTAATTTTTAAATATTCATAGTCAGTGAAAGTGTCAACTCAATAACTTCTATAAGTAGGATGTGCCTGAAAAGAAAAATAATTAGTGTTAGCATATGAAGCATGCATAAAAATAACGTAAAAACTCCTAGTTTCTTATTTTAAAGATGAAAAGCTCTAATCTAATATAAAAATAACATCTATCATTAATTCACAAAGCATCATTCATGTTTCATTCTTGTGCATGTTACATGTAGAAATCAAAACCAAAAGCAAGTATTCGATGATGACATTCCCACCAACTTTCTCATAGTAACATATATTCAATGCATTTGGGGTCATTCATGTTTTTAACTTTCTTAGTAGATTGATAAAAGTATGCAATAACAATACTTATGCACGGAAAATTGTGAAAAAACTTTACACAATTCCATGTATGATAGCAATCATGGCAACTCAAATAATAAACAATACATAGATATTCAGCTGAACCATAAGGTACAAAACATATAGTTGCACACAAAAATCTCATGCCTAGATCGATTATATAAAATTTGAAAACAAAATTTACAATTTTCATCATATATATTAGTTGAGGCTTAAATCAAATGGAGACAAAAATACATATTCCTTAATGGAAAAAAATAAATTTATAAAAAGATTATCCACTATAAAATAATAACAAATGAAAACATGACATCTATCTTGCTTAGTGCACAAACAATAATATAATACTAGTTAAAACCCCACTTAAAAAGATTATGATAAAAACATAATACAACAACAATAGTACATCATGTGATTATTGTATTAAATATAGTTATCTAGATATAGACATTTAATAGAGAGCTTATAAATTAAAAATAATCTCACTTTAAAGTAATCCTCTCATACTTCATCACTAGTAGTAAATTTCTTTGCTATAGGATCCCATCCAAATCTAGAGTTAAAATGCATAAGCTAAGAATAGTTGGTGTATCGCCACTTGAACCACTTAACATGACTTACATATTTTTATAAGTTATTTAAGATCCGAAGTTTTGCATTAAGAATAGGAAGCAATTTTTTTCTATTGTTTGCTTACTAAATGAATCATTTTATCACGCCATCCACGATTGGCAGCATCAACCATGATCCTTAATCGTCATTGCCTTCTTCCATTCTTCATACTTTATATTTCTCCACACTTTTCCCATTTACATTGTCACTTACTTGACTTGAGTCTTCCATTTAAATATTAAGAGATTGCACATAAATATGATAGAAAATTAAGTATGGATCTAATATTGATAGTTACTATATAAACCTTAAATCAAAGAAGAAATAATCAGATTTTCATTATAATAAACAAGAGCAGTTGAACTATCTATATGTAATTTTCTACCTAACTCATAAAATACACAGAGATACAATATTGACAAAAAAAACTTAAAAGAAATCATGTAAATTAATGATGATGGAATATAACTCTAAACAAAAATGACTTTCAAAAGATGCTATGTTTTCTAGTTATCTTCCTCCTCTTTGTTATCAAATATTCAATTGGAATCATGTCTTATATATTACTATGTACCATGTCTTAGAGTTAGGTTAGGTTATAAATTCAAATGTTCCCCTATACAAAAAGGCTAGAAAAAGTGATTAAAAATTTTATTTTAAATTGAGCAAAGTCAAGATATAAAAATACCTTGCAAGAAGCCATAATGGACATTATCCTGTTGTTTGAAAAGGGATATATGTAAGAAAAGAAAAATAAAAAGGTTCGCTAAGAATGAAAAAATAGTTTTCCAAAACATATAGTAAGTAGTATTAAAGTCAAACAAAGAGAGATAATTAAGCTCAGAGAGTGACAAATTAGTTATATTTGTATTTGTATTTATAACTTCTAAGTATGAAGTTGACGCAGCAAGGCTACGATACCAACTTTGGAATGCTTTTGTTTTGGTTTCTGTCTACGTGAACTTCTTATCATCTTAAATGCAAAAACTATTATTTCTCATAGATCAAACATTCTATTATTTCTCATAGACTGAAACATTCATACCCCTTTCTCATTGAATTATGTTAATAATCATACGACTAATGATAAAAAATAATTACCAAGTAATAAGCTCAAACCCTTTAACATATTTAAAACTCAAATTTTCCTTTTTTCTTAAACATGCACAGTCTAAATGAACATACACCCTCCTTTTAACAACCAAATGGATATTCTTCTGATTAAAAAATCAAATCAAATTGAACAACACCCACTAATCAACAGCAAAGAAGAATTCACAAATTGTATATCTCAACCTACATAAAGATCAAATCGAGAAAGCATATGAAATTGAGAATTTCTAGTGATTTTACCTAGAACCTCTAGGCGTTTTTCGCTATGTCGCATGCTCTTCCGCTTCTTTTTACGTCGATTGAAAAAGTCTTCTACTTGTTCAATGAAAGTCTTTAAGGAAAAAAAGAAGACAATTTGAGAAATTGGATAGATATATATATATATATATAAATACCACCAAACCAAAAGTATTAAAAAGTCTATATAAATTCATTATCTATAAAAGTAAAGTCTAAATTATATATATATATATATATATATATATATATATATATACTTTAATGACTTTAAAAGTTATAATTGAATACCTCAAAACTTTTAATGACTTTATGAAAGTTTATAAAAGTTAAGATTGAATACCTCAAAATCTTAAAAGTTTTAATTAAATACTCCTAGGCTTTTTAAGTCTACGTAAGTCTTTTAAAATCTTGATTAAAGACCTCCCCTAAGAAATCTTATTTCTTTAAGTGTTCTTGAGTCTTGGGTTATAGTTATTTTGCTGCTGGTGGAGTCTTAAAACTTTGTAATGATGCTTCTTATGTGATTTTGGATAAATTATTTCATGGCCTCTATATGGTTTAGGGTGATGTCAAGTATTGATGATATTTTGGTGTATTCTAGTAAGGATAAATTTCATAATGATGGCATAGTGAGACTAATTTAACTATTTGAAAGACACCACATTTTGGGGTTGTAGAATTTATGAACAAAATCCTTTTAGGAAAAGTTAATTGCTAACTTTCTCAATTTGATCTATCTAAATTTTTGGTTTTGAAGCTATATGTAATTCTTGTTGTTTGGTTTGGTATCCGACTACAATTGATATGAAGACTCTTTTCCTGCATTGTTTGGTTTTCCTACTAATTATTATGATATATTTGGTTTTTACATGTGGTCATGTTATTGATGGTAAATATGATAAATTAATATACTTTGGATTCCTAGGATTTTGTAGGGTGATAGGATATGGGTCATTATGTTTTGAGCCTATATCACCAAAATTGATAACTAGCAAGATCTTTGATGGGAATATCATGCAATTGGGTATATTTGAGTCAATTGGTGTAAACTACTTACATCGATATTTGTGAGCATGTGCATATAAGCCTTTTGCTAAATTTGTTGGTTTCAAGTTCAAGGGTTGTTTGAATGGTACTCATAGTTTATGTGTTGCCCGCTGAGCATTTGGTGAAGATGTTTTATGAAATTATAATTTGAAGACCTTAGTGTTATTACTTAAGTCAAAGTGGAGATTGTCGGGATGTGGTTTAAAAGTCATGTGTTTGCCTTTAATTAGGTTTCCTAAATCTACATGGTTTTTTGTTGGCATTGTTCGCTGAGCATGTCGTACGATATTAGGCCCCGATATATTTTTATGATTTCAATATTGGATGTCGACTCGATGTCGTGTAATGATAGGCACCTAACATGATGTAGAATTGTGATGTCAAATTTAATAGTTGTTTGACTATTTTGTCCTTATGGTTTAGGAGACTATGGGTATATATATATCCCATAATACACTATCTTTTGTGAGTGAGAGAGTTGTGTGTGAGGAAAAAATGCTTTTGTTTTCTTCATATATTCTTGAAAGAATTTTGGGTGTAATTGGGATTTGATTTTATGAGTTTAATAGTTCTTTTGTAATATCTTTTGATATATTTAGTTATTTTGTATATGGTCATGTGATTGATGGTAAACATGATAAATTGGCAAATTTTAGATTCCTAAGATTTTGTAAGATGCTATGATATGGTTCATGGTGCTTTGAGCCTATGTCACCAAAGTTGATAATTAGCAAGTATATGATGTTCGATGAGAATATTATGCAATTTGGTATTTTGAGTCGGTTGGTGCATACTTTGACCTTGATATTTGTGAGCATGTAAAGCATAAGACTTTTGCTAAATTTGTTGGTTGCAAGTTCAAGGGTATTGCTTGTTAGGCATTTGACAAAGATGTTTTATGAAATTGCAATTTGAAGACCTTGATGCTATTATTTAAGTAAAGGTAGAGATTGTTAGGATGTGGGTTAAAAGTCACGGTTTGCTTTCAATTAGGTCTCCTAAATCTACATGGTTTTTTGTTGGCATTATTTGTAAGAGCATATCAAGTGTGATGTCTAACCCTAATATGTCTTGATGATTTCAATATTAGATGTCAGGTGTAATGACAGACAACTAATATGAAATTGTGATGTCAAATTAAATAGTTGTTTGACTATTTATCCTTAGGGTTTAGGAGACCATAGGTGTGTGTGTGTGTGTGTGTGTATATATATATATATATATATATATATATATATATATATATCATGATAGACTATCTTTTGTGTGCTTGAGTGAGAGAGTTGTGTGTAAGGAAAAAAAAAACTTTCGTTTTTTTCATATATTCTTAAGAGAATTTTTGGTGTAATTGGGAATTTGATTTTGTGTGTTTTATAGTTCTTTTGTAATATCTTTTGATATTAGTGAAATTTCTTCGTCCGTCTTCGCCTGTGGATGTAGGTCAAATTCTTTTGGCCGAACCACGTAAATCTTTGGTCTTAACAATTCAAATATCAGTTGATAGTTTTCAATAAATTAATATATTTTATAATATAATAATTTTGTTTTTCCTTAAATTCATAAAAATAATTTTTCTTTTTCCTTTGGGGTAGATGAACAATAACAAGTTGGATGTTTCAATATAATATATAGCATTATATAGAAGCAAAAATTTCAGTATATTATATATATATATATATATATATATATATATATATATAATAGTGTCATAATCGATTGTTTATTGGAGATGGAATCATGTGCATTAATTCTCAAAAATAGACAACATAATTTAAAATTTCTTATGCTTATCTATTTTGATCCTAAATTTCTAATCATTTGTCCTTATATAAACGTCAGATATTTTTTTCGAGCATTTTAACAAAATCATTTCAATTAAATATGAATTCTTTAATCAAATAGCTGGAATAATTAACTTGAGCTAAAAGTATAAAGAAACAGTAATTCCTTGATAATTACAAATAGATATATGCTTTAATAATTTGGTAAAACAAATACACCATGCATACAATTTGTTAAAGTTATGTTGGATCTAATTTTTTCTTTAACATGACAATTATATGAAGAGTCAAATCGACCATATCCTTTAGCTTACTTTTTACCTCTACATAAGAAATAATATAGATCACTAGTCAATGTTTCATCTTCATTTCATAAATTTAAATATCATTTTTATTTTGTCCACCAAGTATCATATATAAATAATTAATTTGTTTATTTGGTTAAAAAAATTCATTTGATAAATTAACATAATATTAGTTTCGTATTGTCTCTTAGATACATATCCAAACATAGCTAAAAATATTGTTAAAAGAAATAAATAAATATCTAAAAAGATCTAAACACAGTAAGCTGAGAGTACTATTAAAACATTCCTTAAGTGGAAAACTATGATCAAATGATGAATGAAGTTTTTACAGTTAAGGTATCGCGGAACATGGTATGTTAAAGTCATTATAATTGGCAAGCGATTATAATTATTAAATTGATAAATATATGCCAACTTGATGTTATAATTTATCAGAAAATATAACTAGAGGCATATGCATTCGGTAGATATTATGTATAACACAAATATTATATAACTAAGTTCATATAACTTGGCAAGGAGCTTAGACGACTTTGAATGGGCCGAGTAAACGTTAGTCATTCACACGCGATTGTACAAATCCAACTTGAAAAGGTTTTAATTTTAGTTGTTCATAGACCACACCAAATAATAATGCAAATTGATATATACCAGATCTTAGTTAAGGACTGCATCTAAGATGACGCTCATCGAGGTCTACTTTTATTTATGCAATGACAGATCATGTACAAGATTCCTAATTATGTATTAATGCCATGAAAATAATATATAAATACTAATTAAGGGGGCTAAATTTTATATCTAGTTTCCACCGCTCTCTAAGCTAAACTAGTACAAATAAATAGCTCATCCATCACCATATCCATTCGCTCAAATCTACCACTCTACTCTTCTACAACTTCAAATGATCGATATTGTTCAAAAATGACTTACCCTTACTACTCTCCACCACCCTCACCACCATTTCCATGGAACCTTGTGGTCCTATAATCACCGCTGCCAACACAAAACCAACACCAATATGTCTACCTGAAGCCACCTCCGCCATCTGATCACCATCATGTCTATCCAAGCGACCACACGCCGTCGCTAGCTCCATCAAGTAAAGCACTTCCACCTTATAATTATCCCATATCTCCCCAACTTCACCACCAAAATCACCTCGATAGTGGTCATAAAGCTCCAAAACACCTATCGGCTCCTACACCGCCATAATGAAGCTCCACCACCTCATCATCAACACATTTTCCCTCCTCCCAACCATTATCACCAATTCACCATCATTTTTATCCACCACCTTCATCCATCGTGCTCCACCTTATCCAATACATCCCCAACACCTACTATAATCCCAACTTTACCACCAGGCTCCACACCTAGTTATGGCAATGAAACTCCAGCCCAAAGACTCTCCTCTAATGAGGCATCGCTACCTCATCAACACACATTCCTCCAACCCCTTCTCAGGGTTATATTCCAATTCCACCACCATCACCCTCACCACATACTCCAAGTTCATCCCCAATGTCTCCTCCTCCTACCAATAAGGCACGCCACCGATCAACCCAGATTTCCACCGAGCCCTAGCATCACCGTGATTTCACAAGAACAATCTCCTTTAAACACACCCAGCCAACCAACTACTAGTATGCCTCCACTAGTTTTAACTCCTACCAAAGGAGTCATTACCTAAATCAGATCACCATCAACTAAGGGATGTGTTCACCACCAAGATTGTCCCCAACACCATTAGTGTTACCACCATATTATTCACAACCACCACAACCCAATAATGGTTTTGTTCCATTAGAACCACTGATGATTCCCGGTTATTCTGTTTTGATTCTCTAATCACTAATAACAAACAATTTGAGAGAAACAAAATCTATTTCACAATATATATGATTACACAAAGGAAAAGAACAAAATATAAACTCTCAAAACACACGGCTCCGAGCTCTCTCTCAATTAACTCTATCCTGAGTTCCTCACTCTCCGTGATACAATCTTCTCGAGATTTTGGATACAATACATGAATAGGGTGATCTATTTATAGGCATTAAGGTTGGCAACGCATAACTAATTCACAATTGTATTTGCGACTTCTTTGATAGCATCCATTGTTGATTGCCGCCACATTTGACAAGCTTGCTAGTTTCTAGAAGGGTGGCTGGACTTTCTTACAATTCTCCCTCCACCACATTCAAAATTGATGATCATATGCCATCCATTCCAGCTATGTCTCTGATAACTCTAACTTTTCCAAAGTAACCACTTTTGTCAATATGTTCTGGATTCTCCTTTATATGGATCTTCACTAGTTTCAAAGCTTGTTGATCCATCACCTCGCATATCCAATGATAGCGTAACATCAATGTGCTTTGTCCGAATCGCATATGAATTTCGCTCAAGTCTAGAGTACTTTGGCTATCACAATGTACCTTTTACTCATTCTACTTGAAGCTTAGTTTTTCAAGAAACCGCTTTAACCACAACATTTCTTTTGCTCCTCCCGCTATTGTAATGTAATGCTTCATTGTGGATAAAGCAAAGACACCTTGCAATCTTGACCGCCATGATACATTTCGCAAAGTGTAAACAAAACCTCAAGTGACTTTCTTCCATCAAGGTCTGCCATATCGAATCAGATAGCCTTCCAAGACGGATTAGCTCCCCATAGCATAAACATGCCTTCGATGTACCTTTTAGGTACCGAGAATCCACTTGACCGCTTCTCGCTTTTTTCCAAGATTGAAAATAAATCAACTCACTGATCCCACTGCATGAGCAATATCTCGCCTAGTGCATACCATAACATACATTAGACTCCTAACTGCTGAAGAATAAGGCATTGATTCCATCTCCTCTATCTCTTTCCTGGATGATGGGCACATACTCTTACTCAACTTGAAGTGATTTTCTAATGGAACGCTGACTGATTTAGCGTTATCCATATTGAATCTCTTTATCACCCGTTCAACATACTTCTCCTAAGAAAGCCACAATCTTTTTTTCTTCCTATTTCGGACTATTTGCATTCCCAAAATCTGTTGAGCTGGTCCTAAGTCTTTCATATCAAAAGATTTAGCAAGTTCCTTCTTCACCGACTAATCTTGCGCATCTTTGCAACGATCAACATGTCATCTACATATAGCAAAAGTACAACAAAAATTTCCATCCTGAAACCTTTGTAAATAAACACACTGATCTGTAGCAGTCCTCTTACAGCCTTGATTCACCATGAATGAATCAAACTTCTTATACCACTGTCTAGGTGCCTGTTTAATACCGTACAAGCTCTTCTTCAGCTTCATACGAGGTTTTCTTTCCCTGAAACTTTAAACCCATTCGGCTGCTCCATATAAATTTCTTCATACAGATCACCATGAAGAAATGATATCTTTACATCCATTTGTTCAAGCTCTAAATCCAAACCAGCTACCAATCCAAGAATAATACGAATTGAAGCCATATTCACAACTGGTGAAAATATCTCATCAAAGTCAATTTCTTCTAAAGAAATCCTTTCACCAACAACCGGGCTTTATGTTTCACCACCTTTCTGCTGCCATCTTTCTTAAGCTTGAACATCCATTTATTCTTCAATGCCTTCTTTTCTTTCAGAAGCTCAACCAACTCATGCGTGTTGTTTTTCTTCAAAGATTTCATCTCATCTTTCATTGCTAGCAGCCATTTTCCTTTGTCTTGATGAGATACAGCTTCCTGAAAACTCTCCCCCTCTACAGTAAGCAAAATATACTCTAATTCCAAATATCTAGTTAACGGAATCCTACCTCGTTTAGATCTCCGCAACTGGCTAGTCATAGAGATATACTACTTCGGTGGAGGATCGAGTCCCCCCCTGCTCAACATCCTCTTCTTCTTCTCCTTGTTTTGCTTATGGTACTTCTTCATGTACATCATTACTGGTTGTGGCAGGTTGTGTAGGTGCATTTTCTGGAACAAAATCTTGGGCACTATCTTTCAAATCAGAAGACATTATGGGATTTTCAATGTCTTCTATTGTCTAGCTTTTATGAAACACTACGTCTCTGCTTCTGATAATCTTCTTCGTCTTTGGATCCCATAATCAGACAAGATTCTTGATCTTCGTGATCCTATAAAGATACATGAGGTAGTCCTCGATCGAGCTTCGCTTGAGCTCCTTAGATACATGTACAAAAGCTAAATGTACCAAATACTCTTAAATGAGAGTATGAGGGATGCTTACCAGACCATACTTTCTCTAGAATTCCAAAATTCAATGGAACTAACGGAGATCTATTGATTAGATAAGAGGCGGCACAGACTGCTTCTCCCCATAATGGTTTTGGCAGCTTAACCATACTGATTATACTTGACCCTTTCCATGATTGTCCTGTTCATTCTCTCGCCTATACCATTATGTTATGAGGTTCAGGACCATCTTCTCATGTCGAATGCCGGTCTACTACAAGAGGCATTGAACTCTCTGAAGTGTATTCGCCTCCATTATTTGATCCGAGACACTTCAACTCTTTCCAGCCACATTCTACCATGCTATGAAACTACTCAAGTAATTCAATACTTGGTCTTGGTCCTTAGAAAATACACTCACAATGAAAGTCGAAAGTACATGTTGCCACTTAATAATTCCACCTCCATGAGACCACAAACATCGAGTGCACTAGACCGAAAGTACTCGATTTCCTCGATAAAGAGGATCTAAATGAGACTCTTTGTTGCTACCAAATTGATATAATTACAAGGATCTAGTATGAGTCCTTGAAAACAATGATAAGTTTTTCTTTGTCAATGTTGCCAAACCTTTCTCACTCGTGACCAGTCTCGGTGCCACAAATTTTAGCACCTCTCCTTCGATATTGAAGTTGTCTACGATATCTTCACATGAATTTTATACGTAGTTCCACAAATATGTCCTCGCCACAAACTATGGCACCTTTCTTCATTTTGATGTGCTTTCTTTGAAGTGGTTGAAAGCCTTCCCTATCAAAGACTATTCCCCAAAGTAGATTAAGTCAATATCCGAATATGACGGATATCCTTCAAAGTAACCATACACCCTACACTTGTTTTGACCGAACATCACCAATTCCATAATCTTCAAAAATTGGTATTTCCTATCTTCACAGCATCAAAGTCTTCACTTTGTATGTGTTAAGAAATCTCTATATGGAGTGACATGGTATGATGTCACGGTCAACTACCCATTCAAAATCTTGACTAGAAATATAAAGGCATATCTATTCTTGATGGAACAATATGCCACCTCTCCCAGAACGGTCACCAATGCTTCTCCATCCTTCTTCACCGATTATTTTTCCTGACCGCTGAATGTCTCCCTAGCTCTTCCTGGGATGCCTCTATTCCACAGCGTAGACTTGATGTTGTTTTCCTTCCATCCGTGGATCTACCTCTGCTTTGCTTCGCCTCTACCTACCTTGAGTTCCACCTTACGCCTTCCTCTCCTTTCTCGTGGACGGGCATGTGATTGATCAATCCTCAAGCCTCTCCCTAGCCTCCCTCATTAAATAGGGCATCCTTAACCATTGACATAAGTAAGTTTGCTATCGGGGCAATTATCGAGAAACTACTAGTATTTCCTAGCATGGAAGAGAGCTAAGTAATAATAGGGCTCTTCATCTCCTAACTTCAAGTCCACGATAGTTGATTTACTGGACTCAAACTCATCGGTGTGCTTTCTACCAAAGTTCCACTTTATAGTTTTAAATTCACTAACCGCCATTAATGTGGCTTTATTCCAAGGCCTTAGCCCGGTACATATCCTCCAACTTCTTCCATAGGTATATGCGTCTGTCTTCTTACGCAACATGGTGAAAGACACTATGATCAATCCATTGTCGAATTTGACCGATTGTTTTCCTGCTCATTTTCTTCCACTCTCCTTCTTTGGGTCAAGATTTTCCCTTTCAACTTTAAGGATCAAACAGATCTTTACAACTAAGAAGATTTTCCATCCGAGGTCTTCATAGTGTATAGTTTGTAGCAGAGTTTCGATCATAACTCCATATGATGACTCTCCCATCACATTTCTACTTGAAATGACTTGATAAAAAGATCGAGATAAACCGCCCAAATGGAGTTCACCGTTGTGTCCAAACGGCCAAAATGGTGGTTTTGACTCTTCCCGTCACAAAACCAATTTAAATGTATTAGGGCAAAATTATAATTTTCATAACTTTTGGTCAAATTGTAATTTCACAAACTTCAAGTGGTTAAATTACAATTTCTAAAAGTTCGTGGGCCAAATGCAAATATTATAAATTATAAGGACCAAATTATAATGTCTAAAAATTTCAAACTGGCCGACGCGTGCGCATGACGCTGTACGGATGGTTGGATGACTCGAGATAAATATGCTACGATGTGTTCGCGATACGCGGCGTGATGACGTGGAGATGACTCAGCAAATCTGATGACGTTGCTACTGATGTGTTTGATGACGTGACAGGTACTGTAGCTCGTCTTCAACCTCCAGCAGATACACTATTACAATACTGTAGCAGCCACCTTGTTTGGGCGCGTGGGGGCACTTGAACAGTGGCATCCGGCTTCGGTTGACATCGACGTGATCGGTGTGACTCCCTTTTTCACCTAGTATGCTCAAAATCTTCGATAGACACTGATTGAGAAGCACCACCTTGAAGAAATCTGCTTCGCAAAACTATCAACACACTCTCCAAATTTCACCTCGAAGCTCGATACCACTTTTGGATTCTCGATCACTAATAATAAACAATTTGAGAGAAACAAAATTTATTTCACAATATATAGGATTACACAAAGGAAAAGAATAAAACATAAATTCTCAAACACACGCTCTCTCCGAGCTCTCTTTCAATTAACTCTCTCCTGAGTTCCTCACTCTCGATGATATAATCTTCTCGAGATTTTAGGATACAATACATGAATGGGAGGATCTATTTATAGGCATTAAGGTTGGTAACGTACAACTAATTCACAACTATATTTGTAGACTTCTTTGACAGCATTCATTATTAACTGCAGCCACATTTGACAAGCTTGCTGGTTTCTAGAAAGGTGGCTAGACTTTCTTACATATTCCCACATACTTATAGGATACCTCAGACTTTTCCATCCGCTCCACCATTTTTGAGATCATGGCACCACCTCCCTGAGGCAACCACACCACTATCATCGCCAGGTGTGTCTCTCTAGGTGGTGCCCTTTTCCTTATATTCCTCTTAGTCGGCCTGTTTTGTCTGGCTAAAAGGAAAAAGAAGCTACTCATGGTTCCTTCGCAGCTACTGTGTCAAGGAAGAAGTAGAATCATCCCATGGAACCGCGGACAACCGCTACTCCATATGGCTTACCAAACAGCTATGGCGTCTCGATGATGACAAGCAAACTTATGAGTCAGTAGGTAAGACTGACACTGTGTTGTTTCTTCTCATGAAGGTGCAGCCATTCGAGGACATTCATGCACCCTAACGTTGGGGATTCCAGTCAAGCTCAGGGCTATCATTAGGCTTTATATCAAATGATTAAACATGCTTCATCACATTAGGTTCCACATAGAGGAAGTGGTCCCGAATAGGAGCTTGAAATAGAATAACATACTCACATCCTTAATAATACCCTTCATGTGTCATTTAAGCACACCTTTAACAATTTTACTTTGAGGAAGTGGTCTCGAATAGATGTATGGAATAGTGTTTCACCTTCATTTGATATTTCAAATGAGGAGTATACTTGAAACACAAAGAGAGTTTGCGATAAGTTGACGTCAACTCTTATAAACAAGTATAAAGATTTAGTCAACTTCCTTTCCATTGCTCGAATCTCAACTTTTGCATGTAAATGTAAAGATTCAGTCAACTTTCTTTCCACTATTACACATCCCCTTAAGTGATGTGTATATATATATATATAGTATTTTATATTTCTAATTAGATAGTGATTTAATATCGTATGTTAACAAATCTCTGATTAGCTGCCCCTGCTAATTGCAATTTGGAGTTTGTCGAGAATAATGAGAAAAATGGTGGGAAAGTGCTACAACAATTGCGTTAATTGCATTTTCTCGTGGCGTGTCAATGTTATTGACCATTGCATTCATACTTGATACCACTAAACTAGCACGCTTATGTAATATAACATATATAATATAGAGCCTGCTTGGAACTACTTATGTAATAGTACTTTTTTTCAAAAACGCTTTTTATTTAAGTACTTTAGTTGAAAAACACTAATGAGAAAACAATTTGTATTTAGTGACAAGCTATAAAAAGTGCTTTAAAAATATTTAACAGTGTTTGGTTGTTTAATTAAAAAGTGCTTTTAATTATTGTAAATTGCCAAAAAGTATAAACTTTTAACTAAATAAATTGAAAATTTAAGTAATTCTTAAAAAAAATATATTATTAATTAATTTTATTTTAAGTTCTAGGAGTATGCAATTATTTATGAAATTTTCATCTAATTGGTAGTGACATTATACGATATTGGAATTTTAGTAAAATATATATAAATTTTGTAACTTTTACCATATAAAAATGAATATAGCAATTATTTTGAAAAGGTCCATAAAAATAATTAACTAGAAGGGAGATCGATCTAAAATCATATAAATTTTAACACCAAAATAAATGTATGTTTGAATCATTCAAAATATAAGCATTTTCACACACACTTATGGATAAAGATTGAAATTTTAAAAATAAATGGGGGTGTTTTGGATACTTTAAATATTCATTTAATATATCAAAGTGCTTATTTTTTCAGAAAAATTACTTTTCTGAGAAGCACCTATCATGTGCTTTTAAAAAAACACTTAAAGTGTTTTTTTATAAAGAAAGTGCTTTATAATTTTTTGTCAAATATATTTCAAACTACTTTTTTATTAAAAAATATTTTTTATTAAAAAACAGTTTCAAACAAACTCTTAATATAAGATATAATAAGCAAATGTATATATAGCACAATTTTATAATTTTTTAAAATAAATTATGGTTTATATAAATATCATTTACGATTCACAACTCAAAATTTGAATAAATATTTTATTGGCCCAAAAAAAATTTTGAAAATAAAACAGTTTCGTTGAACCGTGAAAGAATTGAATGTCAGGCTTTTATATAAATTAAATAATATTAGCTTCCAATAAAGTAATATAACAAGAATATATAATTTCTTTTGGAGTAACGCGGTTGATTTGGCCTCCATTAGCAAGTTAGAGACAAAAGTTCAAAGGTTATTTTGTATGTGTTTGAACTAACTGAGGAAATATTGTAGCGCAATTCAAAGAGAAAAGGAAAGGAGGGCGTGGCTTGTGTGTTTGAACTCTGACTGGGGAAATGTTGTAATGAACACAATCCGAAGAG
Organism: Rhamnella rubrinervis; assembly: GCA_007844105.2. NCBI lineage: Eukaryota > Viridiplantae > Streptophyta > Magnoliopsida > Rosales > Rhamnaceae > Rhamnella > Rhamnella rubrinervis. Next base: position 19,281,669 of record CM017581.2, read on the forward strand.
AAAAGGAGAGGAGTGTAGCTTCAACTCTTCATCTTAAAAGCGTGGTTGTGAGGGACATGCCTAAACTAACCCCACTTGTCCATTTATTTTAGTCTTTTTTATTAATTCTTTTTATTAATTTTCTGTTTTCTCTTGTTTTTAAACATAAATGTTTTACTTTATAAGCTTATAATTTTATTTTTAAAATAAAGTCAAAATTCAAAATTATTGATAATACTTTCATTTATTATGGAACAATAAATTAAAGAAAGACAAACTATCATTAACTCTCAATCTAATCTATTATATGTTTGTAGATACATGGTATATAGTAGTTGGATTAAATTAATGATAATTAGAAAATAGGGACCACTGGTTTTAAATTGAAATATATCATTTATTTCAACAACCATACAATTACATTAAATCAGTGACAGCTTATCTTAATGAGAATGTTATCATTATTCTAATTATTTGATTAGTAAATAAAAAAATAAGAAAACTATATTTAAATAATAAGAAAATAACACAATAACAGTGACCAACGAGAAGACCCATGTCACCCAAAAGCTAAATAGATTTATTCTCAAATATTTTATAGATTTTATAAAAATGAGTTATTTTGTAGAATTGATAAAATTTTATTAATTTTCATAGACTTTTAAAATGAAGTTTACAAAAGTCCTTAGGGCGAAGAAGAAGGAAGAAATCATGAACTTGTTTTCTTAAAAATCTAACATAATAGTTTTGAAAAATCTTAAAAAATCTATGTATTTTAAATCATTCACATTTTGAATATCAAAAGTCTGATTGAATATCCAAATTTTTTAAAACTTTTTAAAAATCTACAAAAATCTTAAATGAATATCCATTTTTCATAGAATTTTAAAAATCTTGATTAAATATATCTAAATTTTTTAATTTTTTTTTTAAATTAATTGAATACATCCACGCATTTTCTTGTCTAATTCGACTTGTTAGTTATGGATCATCTTCTGGAATTAGCTTCGGCCTTAGAAATGTATGTAACAAAGTGGGTTTGGGTTTAAAACCCAGTTTAGAGTATTACCCTGCAATTCTGAGTGGGCTTTAAAAAGTCTCGGGGACTGTTTAATTTTGGTCTCGTCAGGAAAAATTAATAAAGATATTTAATATGAATAATATGTATGAGCTATCTTCGCGAATAGATTTTGTGCTTAAACTTTTCTCTGATGAGAATCTTACCGACGGAAACGACAGGACCAGCACAGGTTTTCAACCCACCAAACAATATTCTTGTTTTTGTATGAGAAACTGGAGGAATATAATAGAAGAATTAAATACCAAAGTAGAAAAAACTAAACAAATACAAAATAAATTACAACAACAGATAGAACACATAAATAAATTAGTAAGTGAATAAAAATATATGTCTTTAGATGGATTTACATCAATAACATTACGTTCCTGTATTTTAGAAACTTTTGAAAAATATATAAACCAAGAAAATAATATTTGACGATTAGCAATACTAAGAGGACATATACTAGCAGACGATAGTCCTAATCTCCAAGAGGTTTGGAATATTATTATTCTGTCCTAAAATAAATAACGATGGGATAATTGTGACGTGGTTGGGGTCCACCATTCCAATCTTAAGTACTTTGGCTCGAATAGCAATGCACGAATGCAGCCATCTGGCATTGTGTGTGGTCGCTGACTGAGTTAGATGCGAAGCTCCAATTCCAATTTTATTATTTGGTTTTGAAAAAGGGTTTATTCCATGAAAAATTGATAAAAATATCCTCATATATAATATAATTTTAAAAAATACTCATTACTTTTTTAATTTTTATAAAATTCTATCCCAAATATCTATTTTACTTTTATCCCTTTCTCTCACCTCTCTGTTCGTCAACATTCAAAATTCAAAAAGAAAAAAAAAGCGATCTTTTTCTCCGTTGATGGCAAAAAGAATAACAATGGCTCCATTGAAGAGGTTGATGAAGGCAAATGAAAAGTAGACTTCATCCAAATAATCTACATCAACTCTTAAATAAAAAATCAAAAAAATAAAGGAGAAAGAGAACCCAAAAGGCACGAAGAGAGTGTTTGAAAGCTCCATTCCACCATCGGTAGAGAAGAGAAAGCATAGCACCGTCAAGGAGCAACCCCCAATCACAACAACCACCACCAATGCATCTGAGCAGGTTACAAATTGTTTCAAGAAATATTGTTTTTAAAATTAAAAAAAATTAATTTCTCATTCCAATTGGCTGTCAAAATTAAATTTTTATTGTTAATTGATTGTCAAAATTATGAAATTTTGTGTTATGTTAGAGTTCTAACTGGGTTTAGATTATAATATAGGGAAACTCACAAATTTAAATTCCAGATTCCTGAAAGCCACTTGGCTTTCAAACTCCAGAAATTGTTATCAATAAACTTGTAGGTCTAAAACGCACCTCCATATTAAATACCATAGTTAGGCATAATTAGTGGCTTTGGTAGAGGACCTACTTTCTTATAAGTATAAAACCATGTTAATTACAAACTTGCAAAATGGGTGTCCAACCAACCATTCCGATCCAAGAATGCATTGTTTGCTCTCTGGAATTTAGACATGCCATTATATCAGGCTATTGTTGTAAGAAGAACCATTTCCAAAAGGACACATATTACAACAGCCCTGCATAACAGCAGGTTCGAATTTTAGAAAGCAAACAATGATTCTTGGACCGGCCAAATGGTCAGTTGGACCTGCCATTTGATAGGTCCTCCAATATTATCTTATAAGACTTGCAAAACCACAGGGCACACCTACCGTTTTGAAGGTCTAAAGTACATGTAGAATGACTTGTTGCCCTACAGACCGATTGGATCTGCTATTTTGCAAGGCTAAGTCCAGATTACATAAAGATCTATAAGATGTCCGGTTGGACCTGCAATTTTGCAAGTGTATATATCTATGTTTTCTTTCATTTCTTTTGAATTTTGGTTGATATTTTAACATATTTACCATGTTTCTAATTTAAATATTTTTACCTTATTTTTCAGATTGTGAAACGTCTTGTACCAGTTGACAAGAAGTATCATGCTCACCTCACGAGCAATTCCAATATCACATTCGCACTTGATGTGATAAAAATAAAATAAGCAAGGGCATGGACTGGTTGCAAAATTCATTTGTTGGAAAATTTTTGGAACTGAAGACTATTCAATTCTGCAGTGGTTTCATTCACCTATTATTATTGAATCAAGTCTAGTGCGATGATACGAATGTGATGGAGTTTAACTTCTATGGTATCGGGGCGAGGTTTGATAGGAAATCATTTGCAATGATAGCGGGATTGAATTGCGGTAAATTTTCCGACGAAAAGGAATTGGAACATCTCTCTCATGACTTGTGGGTGAAATACTTTGGTAACTGAACTAGTGAGCCAAAGTGATTTCATTAAAGCCTCTTAGGATTTGGATTTTGATCAATCTGATGAAGAGGTTGAAAATAACGCCAAGTGTTGCATGTTCTACTTTTTTGAGACAATGGTGCTGCTGGAGACAAGAAGAGAATGGTGAAGAACCGAAACTTCAACATTATTCAAAATAAAGAGCTGTGTGATAGATAACCATGGGGTAATTTGTTCTATGATGTCACTATTTTCAATTTGGGACTAAGGATTAAGCGGGGGCAACAAATCGTAAATTATAGTGTCAGCATATTCCCCATTGTGTTTCAAGTAAATATCATATTTATATTCTTTATGAATTAAATATACTGTACTATATTGATTTGGCTTATTAATTTGACTTGTTTAATTTTGTTTCAGATATGAGATTTTGAAACTATATCCGGCATTGCCACGCTTACACCCTATGGGAAATATCATGGGGTAACGTGTCAAAAGATGATAGGGTGGTTATGCTCATCCATCCTCCAACACAGTAAATTGGCCATTGAGGTCTTTAACCGAAATAGTGTAAGTTTTCCATTTATGTTTTCCTTAATCCCCTAGTGTTTGTAGTATTTTATTATATAGTTTATGGCTTTTATATTTACACTAACTTTATTTTTTTTTATTTTTTTTAGCATACTATAAAGAATAAACTGCATCCAATTGCCCAGGAACTGGAGTAAACATATATGAAGGGATTCTGGCACTGGCTAAGTGATGTGAAATATTATAGTCCACTGGTGTTCAGAGTTGAGGCCACCCAATCCCAACCTATTGTGCTTTCCTCACTAACCGAGACAGTTACTATTAAGGGTACACAAATTGCATCTCATCCACCTAGTGACCAAATATCGGATTTGAAGTTGCAGATTAAAGAGCTATGCACTAATTTAGTTGGCATGCGAACTGTGTTCAGAGATTAGTTGCGACAACAACGCAATGAAATCCAAAATATATCCTCTCTTGTCCGTTAACTTATTGATCATTTTGCACCAAAAGTATTTTATATAACTTATATAAATTTAGTGTTTACATTATGTGTGTTGTTACTAATTGATTACATGTTAGGCATTAGTAGTAACGATTTGGGATCCATGTACTCTAGTTGATTTTGAGTAGAGAATTATATTAACTACCTTACTGGATGTTGTGGAGTATGACATGATGGATAAAAGTTCATTCAACTTGTTTTTGACAAGTGGAGGATGGTTGTGAGATCAAATATGTATTCAATATTTTTTTTAGTGATTATTTCTTCATTTTTACGAGTATATTTAATTTAATGTGTTGTTTAATTTATTTTTTAGGAAATCAATGCCGCCATGCACTATATCAGAAAGAGGATAATTAATACTCTTTGAGTTTTTTTTTATCAACGACTTATTGTCACCGACTGCATGTTCTAGGTAAGAAAATTTTTCATAAGTTACTTATGAGTAATTAGGTTATGTCAATAACTTTTATATGATCGATAGGCTTCAATGCATGGACGATATGTCAAATATCTTAAGAATCCGCCAAATGATAAGGCGAATGATGAAGAGGAGGATGAACTGACTTAAGAGGCTGATTGGGAGAAGGAGACAAAATATTCTCCATTTTGACATGTATGGATTAGGCATGCTTCCTGTTGGATTAAAGTCTTGGCTTGAGATTGATTATTTCAGTAATTATCCAACCTAATTGATTTATTTAAAGTAAATATTATTGTAACTTTAATGTCCAATGAGATCTTATTTTACTACAAGTATATATGTCGATTAACAACCACAACAAACACTAATTAGGGGGCCAAGGTTGACATTCAAAGCTGACACATTACATTATACAACCTCGCCAATGTCATGACTCAAGATTGGTTCCAATGCAAGAATGCCAAATGCTTGTCTCTATTATTTCCATACTTTCTGATGGTACATGGGTATTATGACAATCATTCGGATCTAAGGAATGAAAGGAAGTGTAACTTGTAGCCAGTCTCCATCAAACGCAAGGATGACCTAAACCTACCCCAACAAATAATTTTGTAATTTTTTTTAACATTTAGCTTCTTTTACCTAAATAATTTGACATCACCTAACTTTGCTCTATATTTTTTATATGCAGTGATAATTGTGGACTTTACACAATCAAGTACATCGAGTTTATGGTCGGTAAACAGCAATTTGATTTTAATTATATGCAAACTCTTCATTTTAGGGAGAAATTAGCCGTACACATTTTCCGTGAGCAGTAATATATTTTATTTTCTTTATTTATGACATGCAATGTAATTTAATTTTAATTTTAATACATTTAATTTAATTTAATTTTTTAACAAATAAACATTTTGCATTTTGAAGTCATAGTTAGGAATATAGACATGCAAAATCATCAGCCCTTTAATGACCGGTCTTCCCTTACCATTTTGCAGGTCCTTACCCACAATCCTTAACTTAAGGATTGGTGAATAAGGACCTGCATAATGGCTAGTCCTTCTTGCTATTCTGTAACATGTCCTTACTAATTGGTGAATAAGGACTTGCAAAATGGTCGATCCTCTCTACCATTATATAGGTTCTGACTAACCAATCTTTAAGGTAATGATTGGTGAATAAGGACTTGCAGAATGGTTGATCCTCTCTACCATTCTGCAGGTTTTTACTGGTGAAGAACTAAAATATAGTTATTGAATACACCCCAATCAAAAAAACATTTGTGGTTGCCTTTTACTATTCAATGCATTGTGATATGTCACAACGAAATATTACTAGTGCATGTTTGGCGATTATGACCAAATACCCCGCATCTACTACGTTTACGTGATGAACATTCTTCTCCTCTAAATAAAATCCTCCTAGTCCTAGGTTTATCAGGCGGTCGAAGGTGGTGCGGTCCACATGTTCCTATCATCAAGTGAGTATGTGGTTACTACATAACATACTTTCCATGATAAAACACTATAGTATTTTGAACAAAATATATATGGAGACAAGTTATGAAATCGACATGCCGCAGTTGCATGTGTACATTGAAATTGATCTAATTGAAATTGCCTACACGAGTAAGGACCTATAGAGTGGGCGAGAGGACCTGTAAAATTGCAGGTCCTTACTAATTGGTGAATAAGGACCTGCAGAATGGCTTCTCCTCCCTGTCATTTTGCAGGTTCTTACTAATCAATCCTTAAAGTAAGGATTGGTGAATAAGAACCTACATAATGGATAGTCCTCCCTACCATTCTGTAGACTCTTATTGGTGAATAACTAAAACATAGTTATTGAATATACCCCAATCTAAAAAACATTTGTGAATACCTTTCACTATTCAATGCATTGTGATATGTCACAATGGAATATTACTGATATATATTTGCCGATTGTGACCAAATACCCTACATTTACTGCATTTACATGATGAACATTCTTCTCCTTTATACAAAATTCTCCTAGTCCTCGGCCTACCAAGCATGGCGAACTATTGAAAGATTTAAGGCTCGTTCAATTATGTCTAGTGGTGCAGTCCATATACGCTATAATCAAATGAGTATATGGTTACTGCATAATATTCTCTCCATAATGAAACACTATAGTATTTTGAACAAAATATATAGGAAAACAAGTTATGAAATCGACACACTTCAATTGCATGTATACATGGAAATTCATCCAATTGAAATTACATACACGAGCATGTTTTATTTTCCAAGTTTACAGTCATCAAAGAATCAAATATTCAAACTTGAAATTCGTACAGGCTCAATGGTGTTACCGTGAATCTACAAGACTCATTCCATCTTTTTGTTAAAATTTTTTCTAGCCATGGCGTAACTGGTGTCGTGACTGCTTCCAATTTATTCCATCGATCATAAAACCATTCCTACAACAATGTTCATATGGCCTCAAGTAGCAGTATAAGTGGTGTGTCTTAGCATCTCTTAATATAACATTCATACACTCAGCTATATTGGTTGTTATAATATTGTATCTATTACCTGGGAAAAAAGCTCTTTCTCATTTTTCTGAGTTAGCTTCCATAACATATCTATGCACTCTGATGTCAATGGCCTTTAATTGCCATACATGCATTTTGAAATCAACCTGTGAATAAGCTTTCGTTGCCTGATAAAAAGTCATAAACACATGCTTGTTTTTGGCAAAATAAAATTTAATATTGCAACTGAAATGATACATACAATTCTTATGGTGAGTGGTGGGATAAACTTATGCAATTGCTTTCTCCAATCTCTTGTGTATGTCTATAATAAATACAAGATCTTGGATTTCACCATATGCCTCCTTAAACTGTTGTAAAAACCAAGTGTACGATGTTTCACTTTCCGTATATGCAATACCAAAAGTCAAAGGGTATATTTACTCATTACCATCTAAACATGATGCAATTAAGTAACGTCCCCATGTATTTTCCTTTTAAATGGGTCTTATTCACAATTATAATTGGTCTAACCATACTAAACCCGACAATACTTTGTCCTAAAGCCATGAAGAAGTATAGAAAAAATTATCTTCACGGGTACCCCTTATATTAAGTGCAATTTATGTTGCTCTCCATATCTTATCGTACGATATACAAATACCTAAATCCTTATCCACATCATCAACTATATCTTTTAATCTATATTGACAACCAATTCCTTGGTATTTTGATCAATATGATTTCCGATATATTTACTATTTGCTTGGTGATGTTGTATATGACATTGTTCGAGCTGCGAGCATTTATGTACATTAATAAATACCCTAATTGCCCAAAACTCTACATTTGGGATTCTAGTTGGATGTAACCGCCATGTACAATTATCATGCACACATTGCACCTCAAACCTTTATGAACAAGACTTCACCTTGAACTCAAAAATTTTCTTCAATGCATACGTAGACAATTTATGTTACAACTCCTTTTTGTTAGAGTATATTTGTCTAACTGAGATTTCATCATTTGAATACATTAACTGATTGATACTTGAACTTTGTTCATCTAATAAAGTTGAAGGACGACTAACTAATTGATAAAATTCAACTTGGGTTAGTTGTGACTCACTTTCTTTACGAATAGAATGATGCATAGCCTTATTATCCGAAATAGGAGCAGTAGGAGAACTAGGCACTAGTGATTGAGGAATGTCAATATTTATCATATGAATAGGTGATGTAGCAGTTAATTCATTATCATTTACCCTCATATCATTATACACTGTTGCATATTCATCCAATCTAATATCGTCATCCTCATGTTCATTCCATCCTCTATATAGTAGTTAATTCATTATCATTTACCCTCATATCATTATACACTGTTACATCTTCATCCAATCTAATATCCTCATCCTCATATTCATTCCATTCTCCATGTGTATCATTGTTGTATTCTACATCAAAATCATGAATGTTATGAAGTTTGTCGTATTTATCAATTATATGTACAATCTTATTATCCCTTGTACCATGTACTTGTACCCCATCAGGTAAATTTATCTGATTTAATCTTATCATGCGGCACTACTTAAAAATAGTAGTATTAAAGTAATGAAATACTAAACATCTCGTGTACTATTATTCAAGTAGTATAAAAGTAATGAACTACTACAAATAATAATAAACAAATAACAAAATGTTAAATTCAATACCAATGTGAAACTTTCGACACTTATTAAAATACTTCTAATAAAAGTGAGAAACTATAAAATCAATCCAGAACTTTAAAAACCATTCGAAACTTTTATTAAAGTATATAATAATTATACATAAAATAATACTAACTTGTATATAGAGTTTGAGTCCTGCTTGGAATAGCAATGTCCTAAAGACAAAATTTCCACCACTTAAGTATGTTTAAGCCTTTATTTAGTAAGATGTATTAATGGAAGGATCAAGGGATAGAGAGAAAGTTGTGGAGGGATTTGAATGGTGGTGGTTGTTTGGCAGGAGGGATTGATGGAGAGAGTGACTTTGGGGATGGATGACAAATACATTCAACTACATCAAAAATACTCGATCCAATATTGGAAGGATTGGAGGAAGGAAAACTTTTATAACTAATTAATAAATATTTAAATACACTTTAATCCATTATACTTTTCTTCCATCATATTATACCAAACAACATGAATATTGATGCAATTCACTCACTCCTTGAACCTCTCTCTCTCTTCACCCCATTCCACTCCACTCCACCCCTCCCCTTCCCCCTCCTTCATACCAAATAAAGCCTAAGTCTAATTAGTGTCTGACCTCTAGAATAAATGAAACTGTTATTAAAATGCTTTACATAGAAAATTTCAACCCAACTAACTTTGTATTTCTTCCTCTTTCTTACAAAGATATGCAGAGGTATATATGTATATTTTCTAATCGTAAATATTTAATTATTTTTCTACATAAAACTCTATATATTTGTAGATAATAATGTATGCTCTCTGAAAATTCTCTACCTTTCAGAGAGTTGCATTCTTGATAGGTTTTCTAAAAAACACCGAATAGAACTTTTCATTTATAAAAATATATACATTAAAAATATTTATTTATATGTAAAACAAAATACAAAATATTTATTATTTATTTTAAATAATCAAATAAATAAATCTTAAAAATATTTTTATTAATTAACTTTACAGTTTTGTTTCTATTATGGTCAATTTTTCGTCATTATTACAACATCACGGGTTAATTTTTTGTCACTGTCACATTAGGAGTCTAGCTTCTTGGATTTAAAAATTTACCATAAAGATGTAGGAGCTGAAATAAGGATTTCTCTTCTTCTTTACAGTTTCCTGCAAAATAGTAAACAATGGTTAGAAAGGCTCACCAATGAGGGTTTCAATAAGCACCATTCAACGCCCAAGTCATTTTTGATATGTTTTCTAAAAGAATGCTTTGAATTGAAAAGAAATCACATTCATATAAAGAATTGAGGAAAAATGGATTGTGAGGGCATATCTTTATATTTCTATTTTCTTGTCCCCTTTTTGGGCCCCGTGCTCCTTTTTATTTCCTCTCGCCCTTTACCTGTTTCACCTTTTAATCTATATTGCTTGTTCCTTTCTAGCTGTTTTTACTCCATCACCTTCCTCTATGTCAATACTATAGGCATATTTGTAGTATAATAATAACCTTAATATTTTGTCCATATATACTTTAGCGGGCTTACCTTTTTTTCTTCTGAGGCTCTTATTTTTATCCTTTACGGATTTACTATTGGATTAAGAATTCAACATAATGGGTTGGGGCTAGAAATATCCCCCAACATCTACCCCTAACTTTAGGGTTACACTTTAGTAGACCTTAGAGCTATCGCTTTTTTTACTATTATTTTTATTTTTAAGGCTTGAATTCTACAGTGATTTTTTCTTATTCTTATTTTTAATCTCTTTCTAATTGGGTGTTTTACACAACTTTAACCTTTTAAAATTTTTTTTTTTTTAGATTGTCATCTAGTTATTATGCCTTATCCTTTTAATAAAGTAGATCATTAAATGCATGCAAAAAGCTCCTCATACTTGCTTTGAAGTTGGGTGCTTCCTTCTTGAGTTTCGCCATATACACTAACTACCAATTCTTCCTTATTTTCATATTAACGTTTTTTAAATTTTAGCAGTTGTTTACCTATCTTGGAAAATCATGTGAAAAGCCTTGTCTTACCTATTAACTTGTGGGTTATGATGATTGACTTTTAAGTCTCAACCATTCATTAACTTTTCCTTCTAGATTTAGTGGTCCATACTTATGAGTGCTGTTTTTCTATAATTTAAATATGGTTTATTGAAAACATCTCATATCTCTTTAGATTTCCTTTGCATTCTAGTTTCCTTTTTAAGTTCTCTTAGTCTTCTGGATTCTTATTTTCCCTTTGGGACTTTCCTCACTAGAGATCTTATTCACTAGGAGAGATAACATGAATTTTAATAGGATTCTTCATTTTCCTCTTCTTCAAAGACTTTTAAACTTCGTAACTAGCGGGTAAATATTTAGTTTAGACTTTTATTGTTAATTTCCTTATTTTCTCCTTCTCTCTTCCCTTCTTATATATATAGTCCTTTTTTAAGTGGACTTAGGGTTTTCATATTGCTATTCTAAGTATAAAAATAGGACCTTTAAGTTTGTCTAGGTATTTTTTCAAACGTTTCTCTTTTTATTTTGTACCTTTTGAGTAATAGCATCTTTACCTATGGATTTGTGTTTATTATAGTGTGCAAATTTGATGGTAGCATTTATTTTCTTATTTCAAAAAATGAAAACTTGTTTGATCTCCTTCCAAGGAACCTCCTTCATACATGTTAGGCCTATCCTCATTCTAAGTGATGTAGAAAATTCTAACTTTGACTCTTCTAACTCCAATAACGAACTCATATGTAATTTTGAATCCTTTTCTTCTAGCGATTCAAATGCTCTTATTCCTAGTTGTTTTCGAAAAAATATATCCCTTGCATTGAAACCACTGGTTGCTAAATACCCTGTTTCTTATTTTATAGATATCTTGAGTGATAAAAGAAAACTAATTGAAAGCTTCAACTGAAAGTGCCAACAACCTTTCCCTAAACCTAGATTTATTTAGAGAGTCTTTAAGCATGTCTTATAGTGATCGAGAACGCCTTCAAATTAGTCTTAGGGACAAAGAAGCCCTAAAATAACATGATTCTTCCCCACCGATGGAGGAACTCCAAGGTGAAAATTATACCCCAACCTCATTAGATATAAGAAAAGGAATAGTAGAAGAAGACGATGAAGAGGACTCATCTTCAGATTTTGATATAAAAATTCTTGAGGATGTTAGGACCACCCATAAAACTTTTAGAGTACAATTATAATGCTCTAATAATTTGAGTCTTTATGATCCTTAAATTATTCTCCTTACTCCCTATGAGTCTCATAGGGCCTCTCATAGATTTAGACAATAACAAGAAAAACTTTTTCATGAAGATGAAGAGAGGAAAAATATTAGGACTTCTGGCAACGTTGTATTCCCTCTTATTAAAGAACCTAAATAAGCCACTTTAATGGATGAGGACATCCCTACTGATCGTAATCTAAATAGAAAAGATAACCTAGTAGAGGGGAGGAAATAATGATGAGGGTGATGATAAAAGTAGTGATGATGAAAAGTATGAAGATGCACTTGAAAATGAATTTTGCTGAGACATCTAACCAAAAAGTGGTACTTATAGTCGCTTATACCCTGAGATATTATGGACTGCTTATATGTACCTTTTCATTTTTTACTTTAGATTCATGAGGAAATTTTGTGCTTATTATGAGATCACAAATTACATTAGGATTAAACTTCCCAACCCCGATGACCGAAGTTACTAGACCAAGTAATCGGTATGGTGGGAGATTATGTTGCTTCTCTACAATGTGGTCTTAAGTTTCTTATGCATCCTTTCATCCGTCAACTTTTAAGTGATGTGAATTTAGCTCTTGCCTAAATTAACCTTAATACATGGAAAGTGTTTCAATTTTGTTTCGTCCTATAGTGTAAGCATAACCATTGAGCTCTTACACTTCAATATAAACTATTACTCCCCTTTATAACCTTCCCCGCTATAAAGGTTGGTTTTGCACTTATGAGTGGTAAGGCTATCCCCTTATCTCCAAACCTAAGAAAATTGAGGAATGGAAGATTATATGGTTTTTTTCCATTGAGAAATTTATTTTACACTTATGAGTGGCAAAACTATATCCCTTTATTTCCAAGCTCAAAACAATTAAATAATGGAAGGATATATGATTTTTCGCTAGTGAGGGATAGGAATTTCATCCTAGTGAAAGGGATCATTTAGATCGCATTCTTAGACATTTCAGAGTATTTGTATGGGCCCAAAAATGCCTTGAATTGATTGGGAATGTTAAAAAAAATTAATAAGATAGCTCATTTTCCTGAGGATCAACGGATCTCTAGAAACATAGTTAATGAGGATGCCTTATGCCTTCATGGGCTTGACTATAAGTACAACCAACATATAATTTTCTACTAATCATTTTTTTATTTTTCTTCTTTCTTATTCTTTTCTATTAAATTTTTTTTTCTTTTCTTGTTTATGATTTTATACCTTTATTGTTTGAATGAGTATGAACCCTATCAACAATAGTAGGAAAAGCGAGCAAGGACTCTATATAGACCTCTCTCGGGCAGCCTTCCTAAAAGCCATAAGACTTCAAATGTTGCAACTACTGCCAAGTTTGCCTTTAGGACAGCCAGGAGGTCCATACCCAAGATCACTCCTAAATTTGCTTCAACCTCTCTCGTTATCCTACATAATCCAAACCAAAATTCACTCAGTCCTCCCTAAAGGACCACTGTAAGAAGACAAAAAAAAAACTAGTACCAGTGACCATTTTGGATTTGCATCATAGCAAACTTTCATAGGGATCCGTTCTAAAAAAGATCAAATGTTAGAAGAGATCAATCAAGGAAAACTTCCCCCCTATTTGAGTAACTATATCAAACACGTTGCAAATATTATGAACCCTCAAGAGAGACCTTTGAAAGGACCTTCCTTTAAAGGAAACTTTAAAAGGGTTTACCATAACATAATTGATGTTAGTATTACCTTTTGATCCTTTACAATTCTCCTCCAACACATTCTTTTTAATAGTTCCTAACTATCTTCTTATTTTTCTTTTTCACCTTGTATCCGAGCATCTTTTTTTATTGGATTTTTTGTACTAGATTGAAGGAATTCATAACTGTGGCTCAAACTTAGGATAAGGTGAAAAGGCAAGATGAGGAGAGACAAAAGGAGGCTGAAGAGGTAGTAAAAATGGCTAAGTAGGAGTTTCATGATTTAAAAATTCAGGAGACCGTCAATGCCAAGCGTTAATTTTACATGGAGAAAGAAGCAAGAGCTAGAACTAAAATTAAGAGACTTGAGATAAAATGAAAAACTTGTGATTGACCTCGAATCTATTCAAATTGACCATGCTCATTAGGAAACTTCGTGCTATTGAAGATGAAGTTATGATAGATGAATAGATTGTTGTTACTTCCAATAGTTAGGCTTAATAGATGGGAAATGGTCCTCATTCCAAGACCCATTCAATTATGGGTACAATGACTGCCTTAAGGATTGTAAAAGATGGTTGGTTAGGAAAGGAATTTCTATCCCTCCAAACATTTATGATAATTTTGATAGTTTTTTGCTGGAAGAGAACCTTAGAAATGATGAAGTAGCCGAAGATGCTAAGGACCTCCAGCTGACAACTAAATTTGTTGTTTTGTTATTTGTAATAATCTTAGTACAATTTTATAATTTTTCTTTGTTTGAATGGTCTCCTCTCCACTTTTTTATATAGAGGGAAGACAATTTTAATCTCATGATTTCACTTTAATTTCTATTTTAGATGGTTCCTTCCCTACTTTTTATATGGAAGGAAGACAGCTTGAAATCTTATTATTCCAATTTAGTTTCTATTTGTGAACTTTCAAAGCTCTTATTTGTCATTCTTTCATATTTCTATTTTGTAGGTTTTTATATTTATAGATTTATTTAGGTCTTTATGGTATAATACCCACAGTACCTCCCTCCCCCATAATTTTTTCATATTTTATGTGAGAAAAATGGAAAAGTAATAGTTTTAGTTTATTTTTATTAGCTGCTTTAATCCATTCAAATTGAAAGTTTTATGAGAATTTAAAAATGTTGGAATAAATATGCTTCAGTATTTATATTTTGTAGTTATTACAATAATATAAATAGCTCTATAAGAGAAGACTTTAGCAACTACTATTAAGGTTGGTAAAGAAACCACAAACCCTAGCTATATAGATGTCCAGGGAATAAATCATGACTATTGTAAGAACAACTTCATAGAAAAGTAAAAATAAGAGATAGTAAAAATCAAGGGAGATACTCATTAAAAATATTCTATGAGGTGTTCAACATTCCAAGGATGCTTTGGTAGTGTACTCCCCATGTCCTTGAGTTTGTATATATCGGTAGTCACTTTGTATGGCCCTTACTATGATGGGACTAAACAACCATCATTTTGTTCTTTGGTGTTTATGTTTATTTTCTCTAAGGACTAAATCACCAAATTGGAAAGCCTTATAGCTTGGAATTCTTATTATTCCAATTTAGTTTATGTTTGTGAACTTTCAAAGCTCTTATTTGTGATTCTTTCATATTTCTATTTTATAGGTTTTTATATTTATAGATTTATTTAGGTCTTTATGGTAGAATACCCATAGTACCTCCTCATAAAGAATCACAAGACAATTTGCTTCAAGAATGCTAGAGGAAACAGTTTCTCCCTCTTCGCTTTGTTTGTCTTATATGCCTATAATTCCCTTGATAATTCATTAACCTAAGTGCTTTTGTTATAATAATCAAGTTATTATTTATGAAATTGTCGATTTCGGACGCTTTTCAATTTTATCAGCTTTGCCTTTTCACCAAATAAGCAGCTTATGAATTCCCCATGCATTTTGTAAGGGCCAAGAATACTCCGTAAGGAGTCAATGGACTTTTTCTACCTATTTTATCCTTGGTCAAAATTTGACTATGTTTGACTTTCACTATTCATTATTTTAATATTTTAGTAAAATATCTATTTACTTTTTATTTTAATTTATTATTATTTTAAAGTTACCAATTGACATTTTACTTATGATAGCTGACCCTTCTCCTTCATTTCTCCATTGTTCTTGTTTCCAATTGCATCCTATATAGAGAAACAAAAATCTAAAGAGAGAAAGTGAGAGAAATTGTAAAATTTCAAAGAATTTTCAAAGGAAATTCAAGGGTTTAGGGCCAGCCATCTAGGAGAGTTCTTTGGCATTGTTTTTGGTGGTTTTCAAGTGGTGGAAGAAGAGATTTACTTGCTTGGAAGAGAGGTAGGCAACTATATTTTATGATTTTTCATATAAATATGTGATTTTATGTGATAATTTGCTACAATCATGTGTTATGGTGATGTTGTGATGATTGTTCGAGCTTAATTTGATTTGTATTGAGCTTATTGATAAAACTCTCAATTGTTTGAGTTTAAGGTTATATGAAATTGATGTTTAAAGTTTGATTTTGATGGATTAATGCATACTTAGTTGAAATTGATTGGTGGAAATAGCATAAGCCCTCTTTAATTTCTTGTATTGGTGAGAAAATTGGTTGAATTAAACATGTAAAGAGGCCGGCCATTGTAGGATGCATTTGTAAAAAATTTACATGTGAGGGGCATTTTAGTCTTTTCACATGTAAAAGGGGTATTTTGGGTATTTTTAAAGATTTCAAGGGTAAATTAGTTACTTTGCATATTAAGGGACAAAAATAAAATTTTTGAGAATGTTTAAGGTCTTTTACAAGTAAACGACATAGATAGAATTTTTAAAAAGGCTAAGAGCATTTTGGTCATTTGATAAGTGGGGACATAAATATAATTTTTGAAATTATTAAGGATATTTTCATCATATTTTATATGAAAGGTAAAGTTGAAAATATATATAATTGAAGGGGTATTGTGGTTTTATGAAATTACAAATTATTTTATTTTTTATATACATCAAATTATCTATTTGATTACTAAATTATATATATATATATATATATATATATATATATATAAATACCCTATTTATAATTTATTTATACAATGGTTTGTATAGTAATAAATATAATTATATTTTATAAAATATATATTTTATATATGCATGTATTAAATATACATAAATATATTTTTATAAAATATACATATAAAAATAATTATTTATATATTAAAATGAATATTAACTTATTAACCTATAAAACAATATAGAACTCTAAAATAACTTACGAACTTTTATAAAATTTATAATGATTATTTTAAAATAATACTGACATATATATGAAATTTGAGTCTTGTTTGGAATAGTAATGTCCTTATGCTTGAAGTCTATATATGGAATACTGACATATATATTTAATTTTCGTCACTTTCATATGCTTGAAGTCATATCGGTGTCAGGATAAATCAAACTGTTGTTGAAATGCTTTGCACAAGAGTATTTCAACTGATTTTTCTATATAAAATTGTGTATGTTTATAGATAGAAATGTATCCTTTAAAAGTTTGCAACTTTTTATAGAGTTGCATGGGTTCTAATTTTTTTAAAAACACTAAGAGATTTTCTCTTTTAAAAATATATATGTTAAAAACAGTTATTTATATTTAAAATAAAACACAATTATTTATTTTAAATAATTAAATAAATAAATAATATTTAAATATATATTTTTTATTTATTAACTTTATAGTTTTGTTCAAAACGTAATATTTCCTAACGCTTTCTTATAGTTTAGGACCGCACAATCCATCATGATTATATTCGCCCTCAATAAATTATATACGTGGCTCATAAAGTAGAGAGAATATCATGATTATATTCGCTGGCGACACATTATATATGTGGCACATTATATCTTCACACGTCGCACATTCAAAAGACCTCGGTTACATTAACAAAGAGGTAAAAAGCATGTCCCCTATGGACATCCCAATGGTAATATTCATTTATTTCATCCATAATATTTTGGGTTCGAGTAACCCATCAAACATTCAGTAATATTTATCTATTTATTCCCATAAGGGAATTAAATTACCTAAAAAAAAAGAGGTAAAAAGCATGATTAGAGAAAAAAGGAAAAGCATTCACGCTCAACCTAATCTCTCTCTAGGTTTTTCCTCTTTCAAGAGTCATCTTATTCTTTTTTCTTTTTCTGAATAATTTTCTTCACCTTATTCATATACATTATGATTTGGCTGTCGGAGAGCGCACATTAACGACCACATCAGCATGGCTTCTGACCAATTTGCTCATCTTTGCAAGCAAAGAATCTCAGCAGGAAGAAAAAAGCTCACCAATCAACCTTTCAACCACACCGGCATGTCCTCTGACCAATTTGCTCATCTTTGCAAGTGAAGAATCTCAGCTGGAAGGAAAAAGCTCACCAATCGACGTTTCAATGACCTTCAACTTGAATCTAACATATCAAAAAATTCTTACTGGTGCCTTGATGAAATTTGGACACCAACAGCACCAATTGAACAAATATGAAAATTGTTGATTTAATTTCAATATAAAAAATTAAAAAGAAAAAGAAAAGACTCGGCAATCAATTCAAGGAAACAAACATTGGAAGTATTTTTTAGCAAAAGGAAAAGGCTTTGGATGGCCTTTTAAAATGAAAGTAATTTATTGGTTTTGAAATAAGGATGATTGGTACTAATACTCTTAAATTACACATAAAATTATAAACTACCTTTTAAACTATGAAATTGATATCTATACTCATAAATTTTAAAAATATTTGAAACTTGTCCAATTGATAAATACGGTATATTTTTAATTGTTCGATATATATATATATATATATTATTTATTAAAAAAAAAGATGTACCTTCTTTTTGTTTAGGGGTTGAGGTAGGTGATATTAAATAAAAATAAATTAATTTGAATCATCCACATAATATATATATATATATATATTTTAAAAAGTTTAAAAAATATTGTGCTTAAGATAAAATATATATATACGACTATGAGTTATGAGTAATTTGCAATGCTTTTAAAATTTACATGTATTAATATTAATTTTATAATTTATAGGGTAATTTATAATTTTATACATAATTTAGAAGGTATTGTTATCAATGATCTTAAAAATAATGTAGAATTGTTACAAATAATCTTAAAAATAATATATAGGATAAATTACACCATACCCTAAATTATAGCGTGTTTTACAAAATTTACGTCACATTTCCACTTGAGCTATTAAATTTTATTCAATTTTATTTAATTCCAAAACCCTAACCCCAAATTGATTTTGATTTTGGTTTAATGATAAACTTAATTTTTATTTCACCTAATCTTTTGGTTTTATGTCACATTCCAACAAGGTGGAGAAAGAAGGAGAGAGAAAGGGAAAAGGGAGAAGGGAGAAAAAGAAGGAACTTTTATAATTTTGCAATTTGCTCCTAAACTTTCATAATTTTGCACTTTACTCTCTTTAATTGGGTTATGGGGCCTTGTATCACATTCCGTCTAATGGATATTATTAATTGAGTCAAATTGAATAAAATTTGATAGTTTAAAAGGTAATATAATAAAATTAAATATTTAAAGAACGGCTATAGTTTAGAGAGTTTACGGTATAATTTACCATAATATATATTTTAGACCAATTACTAGATACTGACTTCTTTTGGTTCTACGGTTTTGGTAGCGACAAAATATCAATATACTTTAGCGTCTCTTATGGTGCTCGTAGTCGAGCAACAATTACAACTATGAATGGTTAACGAAGGTCAACCTTGTTAGACAATGGACAAACTATTATGTAATATGCTACATGTTTTCAATATCCAAATCAAAATTCAAGTAACTAATTAGCAAGAGCCACAAATAGCTAGTAGTGTGTCTTGGAAGCGTTTAAGTGCCACCATCATAATAGTCTGGAACCAATTTTGTGTCTATTTAAAAAAAACAATTTATTTCATCCGTAATTAATTATTAACTGAACTACTTAATTCACCTTTTCTCACCCTTGAAGAGTATGGTGATAATATGTATGTAGTAAGTGAATTAAACGCAACAAGATTAATATATATATGTATATATACGAGGATACTAGAGAACGAATATCGCATTTGTTAGAGCGTGTATGTGAGGCCAAGTAGTGTCAAGCGAATTGTTTAGCTTTAATTTTTTTGTTAAAATGATCTCAAAATTTTTTCTGCAACACAATTTTTGCCCAAATTGTATTGTTTTTATAGAAAGATATGGAGTAAAGAAGAAGACAAGATACTAATAGAGGCACATAAAGAAATAGGAAACAAATGGAAAGAAATTTCAAGGAGGTCACCCGGTAGAACTGAAAACACCATCAAGAACCATTGGAAGGCTAAGGAAAACCAAGCAGTTGACTCCAACATGAGCGACTCCTTTGCAACATGAGTTTTCATCACCATAGCTCAGCAACACTAACCAAAATGGCCTTCTTTTCATGCCCACCAGCTATTTGTTAGTTATTCGTCATTATACGTAGTAACCCATTGTTTCACACTCACCATACTTTTGCGGAGCAACTCATCACTAAATGTGGGTTACTCACGAATGGAAGAGGCGATAGTGTCGCGTGATAAAACGATCTGTTTCAACCCTTTGAAACCCAATCTCCCGCGGGGTGTTCTCGGTCCTCTCCAACGTAACATTCTCGTGGAGTTCCTTTTCAACCTCTCAAGTGATTCCTTGAGCTCCTTCAACAACCTCTGCAAGAGAGATTGATCCATTTTCTCTTAAGCTCTAAAGATTCGCGAGAGGATAATGACAAAGCATTTAGGGAAAAGGGGAATCTTGAGAACAAGAGAACAAAAATAATATATATATATATATATATATATATTATATAAATAGTAAATTCACGTTTTGATCTTATATTTTCACGGGGCGTTATTTTCCGCGGGGACATATTTTATAACATCCTCGATGTAGCATTTTATAGCTCTGCTATATATATATATATATATATATATATAAACTTTATAGAATAAATAGATTTCCATTTAGTTGAAAATATAATTGTATGTTTATGAGACTATTATATAAATAATCATTAAATTTATTTTATAATAATTTAAGTTTTGAATAATAATGATAATTTAATATAGTATCAGAGTCAAAATTTATAAGGTTTTTAATTTGCATCACACTACTACACACAAAAAATGAATACAAATTAAATTTACTTTTTAATAATTTAAACTTTGAAAATTAAGGTAGTTCAATATATATTCTCGTCGGAATCTATTTACAAATAGTAATAAAAGTTTTTTATTTTCTAAAAGGGCAATTTTCATCTTGCTTAATTATTAACCAACATGTTTTTTCATGTATATATTATCAAACTATAATTTTGTAAAAGTTAAAACTTTTAAGTTTTAGTAAAGAATTTGTAGGTTCACACTTCTTGGTATCCAATAATTCAATTTCATTCCTTTTTTATTCACCAAAAAATTAATTCAATTTCATTTTATTAAGAGAGAGAAAAAGAAAAAAGAAGAAATCTAAATAATCAATGGTTATGCATTAATATATAAATTGGATCTTATAACAATTTTTTAAGTATACTAGTATAAGTAATATTTGAAAAGGATATTCCTAGCATTTAATTACTATAACTATATGCATAGGGGTGTAAAACAGTAGAAAGGAAGTCCCGATGGATTCAGTAGGCTGTAGAGTTTCTGGTCAGTCTTGAAACACCGAGGTATCTTTAGGATCTTACTTGATATATTCAGGATGAAGGTCTCCCAAGGGTGGCTGCTGGCTCTCCATAGGATTATGTAATTATTATATGTTAAGTAATTCTCTAAATCTTTATATTCTTGTATTATATTATATGACTTATAATTAGGCTCAGATTTTATCATCGAAAAAATCTAAATCCCAAACGAATACCTAGAAAATATATGACGCACCTCTAATATACATTTTCTTTTTAACAAAATTATCAGAAGTCTTTTCCAACCTACCAGTCTATCTATCTTCTATTTATTATTATTAGCTTTTTCATAGGGACTTGGAACGAATTTGAATCCTTATCAGGTTATACATGTAGTGTTAAAACCAGTACAACTTAAAACCCCAAAATAATAGAAACGGCATCTGTCACCTACAAAATAAACAATGAATTCAACAATTATTACAAACAAAAGTGGATGATATTATCTATCAGATAATGAATGATAAATTGATAAAATGTTTTATATTCTATCGATATATAATTTCCTTATTAGGCCGTCCACGCACAAACAGGCAGAAACATTCCAACAGGTCAGCGTTTAGTGTGTAACATAAAGTAAGGATTTTGGACTTCAATTAGAAGGCCTTTGACCAGTGATTGGCTACAGTATCAGTGTCTTTTCTCTCTCTTTCTTTCTTTCCCCACGTAAATAAATAAAATAGCTCTCTAAGTTGAATTTAACAATTGGAGGACCAATTAAATGAAAAGCTTTTCATTATAATTTATTTGACTGTATTGAATAGCATTATACCGACTGATTGCCTTGTTTGCAGCGGGTTCATGGCTCGTGTTGTATGAGGCTGACAGCATTTTGCACTCTAATCATAAACAGGTAAGAGAATTAATACCACCAAAAAAGTAAAAAAGAAAGAAGAAGTCTTAGAGCATCTTTTGGTACTTTTTGATGGAGAGCATATATTTTTAAATAAAAGTCTATTTATAATTTAAAACTTAAAAGAGTAAAAGCTTTTTACAAATTAATCCAATACTTTTCTTATTTTCTTTTTATTTTATTTTCCTATAATATTTATAACTTTATCTATTTTTTATTTTAATTTTATATATTATAAAGACAATAGTCGTGAAACTTGTATATATTAATAATTATAAGTACAAGAGCACGTTGCTTTTTGAAATTGAATGACGGAGTGACATGGGACCCGCCTTCAATACCGTAGCTGTATATATATTGATTGCTTAATTTTTGTGGGGCCCATGCAGACCAGCTAGCTCTCTTTTTAACTCCTCGCCTCCTTATGAGACGCACACACACAGAGCTTCGTAGCAAGGCCAATCATGGAGGACAAAGAAGCTCAGAGCAGCGCCAAGAACAAGAAAGCCTCGCGTAGTCAACTGCTTGTTATTATCTCTAGGAAACTGCGGAGGTCCATTAATCATGCGCCTCTACTTCATCCATGGCGGCAAACGCGTTTGGCTTTCGAGCTGGCTCGAGACCGCTGGATGGCCCATCATGCTCATCCCAATCATCTCTTGCGCCGCCGGAGAAAGCTAGACCGCAACGAGATTCTTCAAATGAAGCTGTACCTGTTCTTACCGTCGGCTTTCATCGGTCTCCTCCCGGCGGACGACTACATGTACGCATACGGCGTCGCACGCCTTCCCGTCTCGACCTCGGCTCTGATCATCGCATCGCAGCTGGCTTTCACGGCGGCGTTCGCTTTCTACTGGTGAGGCAAAAGTTCACGTCTTACTCCATAAACGCCGTCGTTCTGCTGAGCATTGGAGGGGCTGTTCTGGCCTTGCACACGAGTGGAGATCGACCGGAGGGTGAGTCGAAGAAGGTATACTCGGTTTTGATGACTTTAGGAGCAGCTGCTCTGTACGGGCTGATATTGCCGATGATGGAGTTGACGTACAAGAAGGCTAAGCAGTCTATAACTTATTCATTGGTTTTGGAGATTCAAATGGTGATGTCTTTGTTTGCCACACTTTTTGCACCGTCGGCATGTTGATCAACAAAGACTTTCAGGTAGTTATATATTATATTTACTTCAGCGATATTTTCCAAGTTAATTATTATTATTTGTGATCGATGTCTTTTGCATGAGCAAAGAAATACAACAAATTACCAAAAAAGAAAAAGAGAATACAACAAGCAAGGGTCGTTAATTAATACATCTAGAAGCCAATAGAAATTTGTAAAGTGGCTGGTCTAAAACAAGGGAAAAGGTAAGGCTTAAAGAGCAAATAGAACAATTTTAATTTAATATCTACTTTTTCCTTTTGGGTACTTTATAAAAGGTCAAGAGAGAGTGCTTGAAGCTGCCTGGTAAGAATTTTCCAATTTTTGTAGGCTATTTCAAGAGAAGGTAGAAATTTTGAGCTCGGGAAACAAACTACTATGTGGTGCTTGTATTTAGCGCCATCATATGCAAACATGGGAGCAATAAGTCATCTTCTGTGCCTCATCT
>CM017581.2:19305883-19363332 GCA_007844105.2 Rhamnella rubrinervis
AATATTTCTTTCACATTTTGATTCTGAGGATACAAATTCTTCAAT
Source organism: Rhamnella rubrinervis (assembly GCA_007844105.2). Lineage (NCBI taxonomy): Eukaryota > Viridiplantae > Streptophyta > Magnoliopsida > Rosales > Rhamnaceae > Rhamnella > Rhamnella rubrinervis. The sequence continues at coordinate 19,305,929 of CM017581.2, forward strand.
ACCATTATTGTGTATTTAATCAGCTTATGCATTTAAGTAAATTATAATATTTAATTAAGTAAAATTCAAAAGTAGGTGAAATGGTTGTCTTTTTAAAAGAAACAAGAAATGGAATCTAACTTATGTTAAGCACATTTATATACTTCATACTTATAAAAGTTGGAATAGGAATAAGAATAGACATAATGATAGTTCAAGATAGCTTTTCTACACCTCTATATAGATAGTGTTTACAGATGAAAGCTAATTTGTGAAGTTATGGGTGTAGGTGAAAGCCTATGTTTGGTTGACGGGATATGGAATCACGGAGCATCATTTGTATTCTGAGAATTTCTTTGTCAAGAACATGATCACGAGCCTATTGAATTCAATAAAGTCATTTATCATATCAATATGCTATGATAAATGGTGATCAATATTGACATTTATATAAACCAGTAACACTTAATAATATGTACTTAATAGTTATAAATTTGTGTTATAATTAACTTTTATTTATATTGGAAAGTTATCTTGTTTGCTAATGAAGAAAAAAAAAGAAAATAAACATTTTAGTTTATTAATTACAACATTAATTATTTTGCATAATTCATTTAATTTATATATCAGTTTAGGGTGGTTTACCTTTTTGTTAACTAATTTCTATATTTATATATGTTTTCTAAACATTAATGTTATATTTTTTTTCTTTTTGTAATATACTTTTATCATATATAATCTTTATTTAATTGGAATAAAAAATCACTTCAAACCGATTAAAATACATTTATAATTCACAAAATGATGTTACTTATTTGAAGAGCAAATAGATCCTTTTCAAATTTTCTAGCCCATGCGGTACCTCTCAATCAAATCTGTAACATATTAGAACTAAATAGTTAGCCTATAAACCAAGTAAAATTCATTTTATGATTCCACCAATAAAAATAGTACAGAAAAATAGTCCAAAAGTAAATAAAATTTAAAATAAAACAAACTAAAGAATGCTTGCCACATAAAAATTTCACGAAGCAGCAAATTATGTGATCCAAGAGAAAAGAGAATGGTAATAGGTAAAAAACAAATGGGTTCAACTAAAAAAAAGCAAGCAATGGCAAAATAAAAAATGGAGCTAGCTAAAGAACAAACTAAAAGATATTTACAGGATAATTATACGAGAAATTGAAAATTTTCACAAAAACACAACAAACAGCAACTTGATTCCAAAACAAAACCATAATTCTAAACATAGAAAAAGAAAGAAAAAAAGAGAGAAAAGTGTGCAGCATCAAAAACCTCAAAACAATCTGAAAAAACCATAAGAGCAAAAGAACCCATAATTTCAAACCCACGAGAACAACACAACAAAAAAGAAAAACCAAAAAAGTTCAATAATAAGAACCACAATCCTCAACAAAAAAAAACACACACACACACACACACACACACACACACACACACATATATATATATATATATATATATATATAAGAAATCAAATAAAATACCATAAACCAATATCTTTAACACTTCAACCTCTACAATTTTGCTTCCAATAAAAAAATAGCAATTCCAACCTATAAATAAATCAAGAAAAAGAAAGAAAATTAAACACACATATGTAACAAATATTATCCACATTTATGAATAAAAAATTAATCAAATTCAATATAACTCTAAAACATCTTAAATTCTAATATGCATTGCACAAAATTAATATTAATGTTTCAACACAACATTAATAACCGTTGAGTAGGCACCAATGGTATGGTGATGGAGAACCAATGGTGGGAAGGGGAAAAAATAATCGTCGGTATCCACCAATAGTATGGTGGTGAGGGCATCGGCGGTTAAGGTGGTCATCCTCACCCGTTATGTTCTTTTAATTTTCTTTTTTCTTTTCATTATTTGATTCCACAACTTTATAATTGCAAAATACCAAATTAAATTTATTTCATTTATATAAGCGAATTAATATCTTCCACTTGAAAATGCTACCTATCAACCACAAATCTTACAACAACCACGCGGTGACATAAAAAATCATTTCAAACCTAAAAAATACATTTATAATTCACAGAATGATGTTACTCACTTTAAGAGCAAATGGATCCTTTCCAAATTTTGTAATGGCGTCTGGTGCCCTTGATCAAATCTACAGCATATTAGAACTAAATAGTTAGTCTATTAGCCAAGTGAAATTCATTTATATCCTTCCACTAATAGAAAATAGTATAGAAAAATAGTCCAAAAGCAAATAAAATTTAAAATTTAAAACAAATTGAAGAATAAACTAAAGGATACTTGCGCATAAAAATTTCAGAAAGCATATAAAGTGTGTGATCCATGAAAGAGAATGATAATAGGTAAAAACAAACATTCAACTAAAAAATAAGTAGCGGAAAAATAAAAAAATCTGAGCTAGCCAAACAACAAATTAAAAGGTATTTCTTTGGATAATTACACGAGAAATTGAAAAATTTCACCTTAAACACAACAGACATCAACTTGATTCCAACACTCAAATAAAATAAAATAAAACCCATAATTGAAACATAAAAAAGAAAAGAAAAGAAAATAGTGCAGCATAAAAGCCTCAAAACAGTCTAAAAACATAAAAAAATAAAAAGAACCATAAAACAAGAACCCATAATTTCAAACCCACCATAACAACACAAAAGAAAAGAAAAACCAAAAAATTGTTCAATGATAAAATCACAAACCTCAACAAAACTAAAATCCGTAATCTTCTTTCATTCTTCTTTAATGTTTTCTTCCAGGAGCTATAGGCAATCGGAAAACATAGGAAACAAAAGGAATTCACAATCATGAAAACCACAAGAAGAAAAAAATTATAGCTTTCTATTACACCAACTCCCATCCACTTCCATGTGAAAACTTCTTGAAAATAATTTATGTTACGTACATTAACATTAATTTATGTTCTCTACATTAACATTCTCTTGAATGTAATTTTATAACATTCTCTACAAGCTGTTAAAATTATTTCATATTGTACACATTTACATTCTCATGAAATATAATTTTATAATCAATTTCATAAGAGATACTAATTTAATTAACCATTTTATACACATCACCAATAATCATCACCAAAGAGAATAGAATTATAAGTTTCTTTTTAAAATCAAAATTTATTTATTCTTAAAATTTAAATTATTAAATAAAATAATTATAATTAACAAACAATATCAAAAACAAATCAAAATTTCAATTAATATTTTTGAAAACCATCTGCAAAGCAAGTGGCATAATCTAGTAATATATATAAAGCCTTGATTGTGGTCACATGCCTTTCAAGTTCGTGTTTTTAAATCGATCTTGTTTTGTTGTCTTGTGCTAATTAAAAATGGCGATTTCTCCTTTGCTACCTACTTTGCATCCCATTTATGGTTGGCTTTCTCCATATATTGTAGTTCTCTCTACGCTACCTACCCTCGACTTGCTCGTATTGCATTAAATGTTTAGCTTTCTTCTCTCCGGGTTTACTTTTCCTTCTCACTTTCTCTGTTTTACGGTTTGGTCTTTGTCTTTATCCTCTCGATTTTGCTTTTTGTTTCTCACTTTCTCTCTATGTATGCTTTGCTAGGTTTCAGATTTTCTTATTTTTATTTTGTTCTTACTTATTTTGTATTGAGATCGAGTACATTTGTTTAGGTGAGAAATTTTTCTTGTTGGGTTGTTAGTTTTGTGTGTTTACTTTTTTTATTGAGATCGGGTGTGTTTGTTTAGCTGTGAGAAAATTTATTCTTTGAGTTGTTAATTTTGTGATAAATTTAACAAAATTTGTATTATCTAGGTGAAAAGAGTATCAATACAAAGGGCATGAGGGTGTGAATTAGGGCTTCAAAACTCATTAGTTTAAGAATGAGGCTCTTCCTACTCTGGTACATCCAAGGTTGCTTTCTATTGTGGATCTTGGTGTCCTTGAATGTTTGTGGAGCTGATGATTTATTTAGTTTCCCTCATCCCTTTCTTTTTATATGTGTATGTGTGCATTTATATAATGAGCGATGATGATTTTAGGACCGTAAAACTTGAGGCAGGGGAGAATAAATTTCGGTTACTGGCAGTGCGACCTTGTTAGCTCGTGAAAAGACCTTTATGGTCCTTCCATGGATGGCCAGTGCAACCTTTATGATCGGCTATCTCTGGGAGAAAGGCGAATCGAGCCTCCACCTCCTCCATTTCCTTCCCTTTTCTAGATCTATGATTTTATATGAAGTTTGCTTTTTTTTTTTTTTTTTTAAAAAAATTTAGCTTTAGGATTTTTATACTTGGCTACTAGCTTGGAATTCAATTCTAACAATTTATCCAAAAACAAAAATAGAATTTTTAACTTTGCTTTGATTTTGGATGGAATTAGTTTTCCTTGACCTTACTAAGTAGTTGAAGCATAAATGAAACCGAATATGTGTATCCTTAGTGGTTAAGTATTTATTAAAGACTTAGTGGTTAACCATATCCTTAGTGGTTAACCTTACTATGTGTTTGCTACACTATTGGATATATTTCAATTTCTCCATGCTCTTTTGATTGGGAGAAGTGGTGGAAAAATGGGAAGATGTTGAATTGTATCGAGTTCATGAGGGAAGGATAATGGTTTTGATGGCATAGTCAAGCGATATCAATTAATGAGAAGAAGCCCACTTTGCTAGGAATTAAAAGTGTATACGAAATTACCTTAATACCTCCAAAATTTGAATTGAAGAAAATTGAGATTTTGGCCATTGGTAACCACTAGCCACATTCCCTCCTACTTGCACCGATCCCTCCAACAAGCCAGCACCTTATTGCTCTCTTCTTCTTCTTGATTTTTTTGTACTTCTTGTTCTTGTTCTTCCTTTTCTTCTTCTTGGTTGTAATTGAAGCCTTCATTTTGAGGTAAGTTCATTTTGTTATTAATTTGTAATTTGTTGATTAGGTTATTAATTTGTAAATTTTTTCTTAAAGAATGCAATTGGTTGTGAATATGGCGAAATGACTTGGAATCCTTAAATAGTTTATAGAGTTTTGTATTAGAATGTAATGTAGGTGTTTGAAAAAATGTTTAAGTGGATTGAATAAATGTAGATTTTGAATTTCTAATGAGTTTTGTTGAAAGAAATGATTTAAAGAATGTTGTTTTGGTAATTGTATGTATTTTGACTTATTTATTTTTATAAATAATTTAAGAAAGAAAAGTGCAAAATGAAAGATGGTGTGGGACAAAGTGGGGTTTGTTTGTCGGGTTGGGGGTTCTTGGTTTTATGGTGGGGGAGTTTGTGGGGTGGGGACCGGGGGATCGGGGGAGGCGGGAGGAAGCCTCGAGGTTGGGGAGGGTAGTTGGGGGGTGGTGGGGGTTGGGGTGGGGCACATGCGTGCAGCTGGTGGGGGTTGGGGGATCAGGGGGTGGGGCCCTAGCGTCTGGGGGTGGGAGGGCTGGGCAGCCTTGTGAGGTGGTGAGGTCGGGTGGTTCGGGGGAGGGTGAGGCCTTGTATGAGGTGGAGGATCGAGGCCTGCGTGGTGGGAATTTCTGGGATCGAGGCAGCCGCGTGGTGGGAATTTTATACCCTTTTCTCTATTTATTATACAATTGTTTTTGTTATTAATATTTTAACAAATTAATTCAATTTATGAAAAATTGTGAATATATATTTTTTCTCTTCAGCAAGTTTGTTTTAAAATTATTTCTTTCACTATATAATTTAATTTTGTTTTAATTTTGTGAACCACTTTCCTTTATTCTTTGTGGTGGCACCTAGATTTTTATGCTTTAAATTTATATGTTTGTCTTGATTGTTTTACTCAATATTTTATTTTTATACTTGGTAAATTAAGAGGAAATACCTTAATGCCTTGAATTGTCAACGAAGCGTGTTAGTGTCACGAAGTCTTCTATTTTAAAGGTTATCAAAGACATTAACAAGAATTTGTTCAAAATCGAAAAAACCATCTCCATTAAAAGAACAACAACTCAAAAAGTTTGAAGGTAGTTGTTTCGGTAATCTTTTCATAGGAATGAAGGATCTTGTATTTTGTGGAGGTATTGTACATAACTTGATTGTCCGGCAAGCCGAAAGCTTGTGTCAAAATGTGATGGAGTTTAATTTTAATGGCAAAGGTGCCACCTTTACCGAAAAGGAATTTGGAGTAATTACCGGGTTGAACATGGATGCTTCATTTGATACTCTTCCTCCACCAACTTCAAATCGGATAAGAAACAAATATTTTGGGGCTTCCAACAAGGTTAAAAATGCTAATTTATTAATGGTATTCAATGGTTTAAGGAGCAAGGATCTTGAGGAAGAGGATGACATGGTGAAGTTGTGCTTGTTATACGTTCTTGAATGTGATATACTAGGAAAGGAGAGCCAAAGCACAATCAAGCTAGATAATTTTTCTATGGTTGAAGATTTGGAATATTTCAATCAATATCCATGGGAGTTGGATTCATACAATGCCACAATGGTTTCATTACACAAAGTTTTGTCTCTTACGTAATGGAGAACTAAATCTTTCAAGCACTTATAGTTTATGTGGTTTTCTGTTGGCTTTCCAAGTAATACACATAATTATTACTCATATCTTAATTATCTTTGTTTTAATTTAAATTGCATTTATTTATACTCCATTTACAATATACATTTATTTATTTTATTAGGTATGGGGGTATGAGACAATCCCCTTACTTGGGCAACTCTATGCTAGGAAGATGGATGATGCATTTCCAAGAATATACAATTGGGAGTCAAGTAGCGCTTACACTCTTGGCGATGTTAGAAAGTCTATATTTGATAATAATAAAGAGGTAAGAAAACAATTATTTTTATTACTATTACATAGTTTTAGTAATGTTTTAAATTGGTTACTATGTGTTGGTACTTCATTGTTGTTTATTTATTTATGTATAGTTACATGTTATTGGGAAATTGAGGCCGATAAATGTGGAGGAAAAGTCACGTTTACTCACTTAATAATGAGATCCCTATACCACCTATTAAAAGGAAGAAGAGAGCTAAGGAAAAGGTTGACCAAGTCCAAAACAATACACATATTATAACCAAGAAGCTACCCCGTTATGGATGATGGTCACCGTCTTCCACTCACAATGTAAGTATTTTTATAATAATATTAATAATTAATGTATTACTTTTCATTTGAATCATGTTAAAAATTTCATTTTTAATTACATCTTTCTTTTCATATAGTTTGAAGAATTGAAAGAACATATTCATTCAATGGATATGAAAATTGACCGCTTTGATGATTTCATTAACTTATACAACGATTTCAACGAATTTAAAGCGGAATCAATCCATGAGTTCAAGTCATTGAATGAGACAATTAAGTAATATGTTTGACTTACGTGAGAAAGGTAATATTTTTTATTTATGATTTATTTAGGAATTTTTTCAAACTCTATTAACAATTAAATTAATTAATTTGATTTATATATACTTCATGTTTTAATGTTAAGGACATTATCATTCCGACCATGAGGGTAATGTGCTTGATGCAACTAATTTGCAAGTGGATGCGGATGATGAAAATCCTCATCACCAATTTAGTGTAAATGAGGGTGATAGTGAAGTTCAATTTGTCACACCATGAAGGTGCCGCATTGTGACCACGATTGAAGAAGCGTTAGGATAAAATGAAGTCACCTTTCATTGTTACTACGGGGACACAAGAAGAATTAAAGAACACATTGCCTCCTCCAGATAAGTTTGATCCAAAAGAACCGTTCGACTGAAATTACATCCAAAATTTTCAATTATATGACAGAGGGTGAGGATGTATATATTGATTATGGCATATGTGAGATTAAGAAGGAATTCTTTCAAACCCTTATTACAGTTTGGATGGCTGAGGATGAGGTGAAATAATACTTTTCCTCTCTTGTTTTATTAAATCAAATACGAATCTTTTTCCTTTTCATATTAAATAAAATTACCTAACCTCGACCATTACAGACATGTGAATATTATCACTAAGTTGATCATCGGTACGTATGGATATGTACCCCATTTATTTTAGTAAGGCGACTATAATGAACTCTTTTTTTGGGTATGTTAATGTTCAAAATTATCTTTTGCACTAATATACTTTTTATAATTGTTTTAAATTTTCCTCTATTTTCTTTTTACTATAGGCTCACATGAAGGCGATGGTGAAATTCCCAAATGGAAAGATATAAAGTCGAAGAACGACTCATCAATTTGATTTGACTACGCTAGATTACATATGGGGAATGCATACAATCGAAAGGACGAAATTAGATTCACTGTAATTATGTAAGATAATTAATTATTATTGTTATTTTCTTTCTGAGGAGGACAAATACTTTCAATTACAATTTTCATTTGAAATTTTACAAAATTGAAAGCAATATTTATGCTAGGTTCTAATGCCACTCAACATCTCCAATGAACATTGAGTGTTGGCATACATTGATTTAGTTAATCGTTACATTTCCCTATCACGATTAGTACCTACATTGAAGACGGATCGTGATCATTTTAAAGCATTGTGGATCATGTTACTATATATTTTGAGACAAGCTCCATTTTTAGTAAAAGATCGGATATTAAGGGAATAATGAATCAATTCTCACATTCTTATGTTGAAAACTTTCCAAGACAATCAAATGGGTATGTATGTAGTTTTTTTTTTTTAAATATGGATAGGAATTTATGTTAAACAAGTGTATATATATTACCAATTAAGTTTGTTTAATATTTATTTTGCGGGGGAATTGTCTTCATGTTGAAGTGCATTGAATATTTACTTTCCAAAAATAAAATAGAATTTACTCAAGATGATATACCATTTATAAGAGAAAAATATGCTATTGAGGTGTATTATGGATAGTTATTACTTTAGTTTATTTTTGACACAATTGTTATTTGAGTTGTTGTTCTTTTTAATGGAGATGGTTTTTGGATTTTGAAGAAATTTCTTGTTGATGTCTTTAATATTCACAAAGAAAAAAATATATTCACAAAAGAAAATAAATTGAATTAATTTGTCAAAATATTAATAAAAAACAATTGTAAAATAAATAGAAAAGGGTATAAATATTTTTTAATTTTTTAAATTGATAATATGCCCAAAAATCCCAGGCGGCACACAGCGCCCCATCCCACACCTGCGCCGGCGCCCAGGCCCTCCCAACCCGGGCGGCGCAGCACGACCAGCCAGCGCTTCGCCGAGGTGCCCGACTCCTCACACACGGTCTGGCGCCGACCCCCGTCTCCGAACCCCCCCACTTCCGAGCATGCGTGCCCTGACCCCCGACCCTCACCCTCCCGACTACCCCGAACATGGTGGTGCCACCACCATCATGCACTGAACTTTTAGCAGTGGTTGGTCTAATTTTATGAACAATATACAAAAATTATATTCAAAAAAAAAAAATTGTTACTTAATATAGTTAATTTTAATGGAATAACAAAATAATATCAATGCATATCAATATATATAAAAAAATTATTACATACACTAAGTTGCACCACCATCATCATTACGAGCTATAGGTTCATTACATCTTGCGGTTGTGTCCCAGTTTCCACATCATCCACATTTGTATTTAATTTTCTTTTCACCTTGTGACAATATTCTATTTTTTAGTTGGCGTCCAATAACACATTTTGTATTGTATGGGGTCGAACAACCTTTACTTGAACTTGAGTTGGAACATTCCATTGAGTTATGTCACCAGCGGGATATATAGATTCAGCATAAAACTTGCATAGTGTATCGGCTTTCGGTAATACTTTGAACACATATTATGGTACTTGATATGTAGGGTACAAACAAGCGGTCATACCATGAACACATGGATAATGATACAAGTCAAACTTCCTACATGTGCAAGACTTATTATTGATTGACTACCTACATTGGACTACCTAAACTTGTACTCATATGGGTTGATGGGTTCAACAAAGGTACGTTGTGCAATTTTTCAATCATTCTTCAGTCCATGTTGTCATAAAGTAGTCATATTGCTGCGCGATTCGATGATCATGGAACCATCTTTGTAACCGATGAATACTTTCCAACAAAGATAAGAGTGGCATTTCTCTTGCATCCCTAAGCATGGCATTCATACATTCAATAATGTTTGTAGTCAAAGTGTTGTATCTTGTTACGGAAACTTACAACGAGCCCACCTTTCAACTTCTATTTCGGATAGGTATTCTCGCATGATCATTTATATTCCTTAACTCATTTATATAATAGTCAAACCTTGATGGCATATAAGATTTTGCAACCAAATAAAAAGCGGGAAGGATTTGATCTTACGTGTCCAAGCTTCTTAGCCTTTAAATATTGACTAATATGATACATACATAGTCTATGGTAAGAGTTGGGATAAACAACTTTCAATGCATTTTCAATACCTTTATGTGCGTAGATCTGAATACCAAGTTTTTAGGTTCTCCATAGGCTTCTAAAACACCGAAAGAACCATGTATATGCGACTTCATTATCGGCATCCCCACACCAAAAGCAAGTGGATAAATTTGACCATTTCCATGCAATTTCTCTTGATATAGATAACCACAATATCTATGCTTCAAAGTTGTCCCATCAAGACAACAACGAGGCTTTATATTTGAATGGAATCTCAGTATGCTTGCTCCAGTGCCATGAAGCATTATAGGAAACATTCTTCATAGTGCAGCAGCTATACGTGTATGCTTTTTGAGTTATTAGCTTCAAGCATATCAAAATATGATGGAAGCCTTGTGAATGACTCTTTTCTTTGTGCCTCTAATATTGTTCAATGCATGTTCTCGTGCCCCGCCTTATAAGTAAAAATATCTATACCATATTTCAACTTTACATCAAATTTTATCTCCGTGGCTTGTATACGGGCGATGCCTTCATATTTTTCCTTTATGGATTCTCCATAACTTTGCTAGAAGCTTGCCTATGGTTTTCATGGATAGCTTGTGAATATTGAAGACAAGCATGTTTATTATCATATGCTTTAACAATGAACAACTTCCACGAATGAGGGATCTTGTTGGTGCGAAGTTTCCAATTACAAGTATCACGAAAGTAACTTACCTCGTGTCGAGTAATAGATGAAGGCGACCTTAAGCGAAAGTTATGTTAGGCGACATATAAATACAACTTTTCCTTCAATCCTTTTTGTCATCATACACTTGTCCAATGTGAAACTCATCACCATCGGTACCGATTCTATACCATTGAAGCGGGATGAGCCTCTTATGATAGAATGAGAATTATGTGAAGTAGGTATTACAAAGGCGAATCACCTACTTGGTTTCTATACCATCACTTTTTGATAATTTCTTTTTACGTAATGAAGATACGAATTTTTATGGCTCCAAAGGTGTAGCTCTTACATGTTCACTTTGTGAAAATTTATTTAATGAAGGTATTTCATTTTACGGAGCTTCGATTTCAAAGGTGTTTCAATTTACGGTAATTAAGTTTGCCAAGGAGCTTGAGTTTCCCAAGATGCTTCACTTTCCCAAGGTGTTTGATTATCACGGGACTTAAGTTTGCCAATATGCTTGATTTTCCAAAGGTGTTACTGATTTCGGCAATTGAGTTTCCTACACATGTTCATCTTCGAATAGGATTTTGATGTACGTGAGTTTCCCATGATTGAGCTTCCTTCACATTGGATATATTCACATATTTACCCTTTTTAATCTTTCTTCAAATTCAAAGGGGACATGAAGATGAAGGATGATTGCTTCCACTATCAAATTAAAAGTACCAAATTTATCTTGGTTGCCTTGCTCTGTATAAAAAATTGAAGAATCGAGGCAAAATTTCCACATATAATGGAGTCATCGGCACTGACTTCTTTAACCACTTCGAAGAAATATTTTAACATCTCTATCTCGTTTAATTTCTTATGGAGCACATGGTTGGCAACTCATTACAAAATGATATTTCATCCTTAAATTATATCTTTCCCGATCAACATTCACAATATTGTAAACCTCATCCTTGATTGCTCCAACTACAATTTATAGGAACTTGTTAACTTCCGATTGATAATTCTTGTATTGCCAGCGATCATTATCAACTTTGTACCATGGCCCTCCATAAAACATAAATTATAATAGTATGATGGTTCCATTGAACCTACGTGAAATTAAAACAAGTAATATAAAATAAAATGCTAAATTTAAATAAAGAAGTAAAACAAAAAATTAACCACCATGTGGTGGTGGGGGCACCACCTGCTTGGACAATGCACCACCACCCACCACCACCAGGGACAATGCATGAAATCCCAAAATCTACAAAAGAAAATGAAAATAAATAAACCCATATCAATTAACTTACAAAAGCTTTTTGACAACTTTGTTGAAGAAAGCGTAAATGTTGTAGATCGAGATCATCGATTGTACTCACACCTTGATGAATCACGTTTCTTTTTTTTTTTATGGAATGAATTTGTCTTTCGGTAATTAAATTGCTTTTAAAGTGGCTGAAAGAACTCAATAAATGAGTTGGTTGCATTTAATGTGGTAAGCGATATTTTAGTAAAAACATTAAGTATTAAATGGAATATGGGCTAAAATTTTAATTTCTACAAAATATAGCTAAAAAATGTAATTGACCCACTATAGGCTATGGCATAAAAAACCCAAGGATAATATGCCATTCCACGTAAGTGCCTTATGCTTCAAAATTTCCTTTATAAGTTTTGTAGGAGAGAGAAGAGGTTATGCTTTCTCATGTTTTGGTGTAATTATATATATATATATGTTATTCTTTCTCATGTTTGATTGTGTATATATACATATATATGATCACTGAGTGTTAATTGGTGGCTGAAAAAATAGTGCAGTAATATGTATGTTTCATATCAATGTTTATATTAGTCTTAATCTCACCTTTTATTTGTTCATTGACATTCAAAGGAACTTGAAATGAGCCTTTATTCTATATATTTACATATAACTATTACATGCCAGTCTATGCTAAAAACTTGTATTTGGTTGCTTGTTTGATAATTAACTTAAATATATATGAGCGTTACAAGTGAAATGGATTAAAAATAATTAAATAATTGTAAAATAATTATTAACTAAATTTAATGTAACATATGAAATAACTTGGGTGAAAATGAAGGAATTTGATTCTCCTTGGAAGGAAGGAATGCTCATTTCCTTCCTTTATTCTAATTAAAAATATTAATTTTTCACCTTTAGCTCTTTAATTTATCTCCATTTTTTTCTCGAATGACTTTATGGACAAATTTGGCCAAAATTGGAGTTAGTACCATGCAATTTTTTTTCTTTCAATTAAAAATTCTTTTTATTAAATTTCGTGAGTGTGTGCGTATTAATTAATCACCGCTTTTCCAATTTGACACTTATTTCTCTAGGACATGACCTAATATTTCTGATTTTTAAGCCCGACAATTAATTGCAAAATATTTTTTAAATTTTTTAATTAAGTTTTAAGTATTTAATAAGTTAAAAATTATAATTATATTATTATTTTAGTTTGTCCAACATATGCAGTGGCATTATGGCTAGATTTTGACCCAACACGTCCATGCTAAATTAGAGTTCTTGAAAGCTTCCCTTGCAATTCATAATGTTTTGATCTGTAGGTGTGGAATTTCCTTTTTCCAATGAATTAATGTAGAGGGAGTGAATCAATTCAGGGTTTTAATTTGTTTTAGATTAATGTTCTAATCTTATTTTTGTTTGAATTTTGTTCAGAATCAAAAGTAATAATTTTATGGAAATTAACCATAATTGACTAGTATGGGTATATTTTTAGCCAAAATATAAGTCCAAAGTCGACATTTTTCTGCTTCTAGTATTTGTAGACTTGGGCGTCCGATCTAGTTCGATTACTATTGTTACTAAAACCTTTTTGGAAAGGTTTGAGGCTAGGTAATTCAATTGCCTTTGTTTCTCAAGGTTGGGGGACTTATTTGATGTATTGTTAATGGTTCGATAAGGTTTTAGTTGATTATTGTAATATATGCTTTCTCTTCTATGTAGGTGATTTTTTTTATCAAAGTCAACTTTGATCAAATACAACTCAGTCAAAGTTAATAGTTAGACCGATGGCTCACGTCATGACGATGGTGGTACTAAGTTGATTAGGACTTATTTGATTGTTTATTTTTATTGCTTAAGTGTGCTTGTGATTGTTGGTCAAAGTCAACACGATCATGTCCTTGTCTTGGTTGGAAGGAGGTTGTGAGATTTTCTTTCTTGTCCACATGACTTATGTAGGAGAGCATTTTGGTAAGATTAGATATGAGAAATAAGATTACTTGGAGACTAAATTTGACTTGGTCAATTATTACTCAAAAGTGGTCTTATTTGTGACACCTTATTAAAAACCTTATGACCAATTTATTTAAGGCACCTTTGACATCACAGAGCCTTCATTTTGAACCAAGATAGCAGGCCATCTATGCTTTAGAGAGAGGTATGTACTTTTTAGAGGAGAAAGTGAAAGAAAGTGAGGAAAGCGAAATAAATTCAAGGAAAATCAAGCATTATTCAAGAAAAAGCAAAGAGGTAAGGAGAAAAGGGGCCAACCATTTGGTGCTCTAAATCTAGTGGTTTTGGAAGTAGATCAATGTAGATTTGAAGAGATTTGAGCAATTTCAAAGGTAGATTTCTATACCCATTTGTTGATTTTGGAGCTTTGTGTATGTTTAAACCTAGATCTAGCTATTCCCCGACCTTTCTTTATTTTTCTGTGGTTAATTCTTCTGGAATAATGTCATTTGATTCTGTTTTAATGTATTGGTGATGATAAGAGTATAGATTGGTGGAATAATGGCTTGATCTAGACTTGTAGATGACTATGAGCACATGAGTTGTGCTAATCACGAAATTTCTAAAAAATCTATAAAATTTGGTTAGATACAAACCTTGATCATATTTTTCTGAAAATATTACAAATTTTACTACATGCATTTGGATTTGTTATGAATACTTTGGCTTTAATATCACTAGATTTGGAATTTAAATGAATGAGATCTGAATTTTACAAAATTGCTTTGGTTATTTGGGTATTTTTGAAAAAGTTTGGCACTTTTACCTTGGGGTTAATGGATTTTTTTTTTCTTTTTGAGTCATTTTTTTCCTTATAATACAGTGTGTTACGGTCCATTTGGCTTTGGAATTGGATAAATCAAAGTTGAAATGAGTGCATTGTGCATTTTACAAATCTGTTCATTTTCTAAAAATTCTAGAACAAAATACCGCATTTGCACCCATGGGTTTTACTATTTTTGATAAGTTGTAGTTTCCTTAATTTTCTTGGCATATTTTTCTCTTATATTATATTAAGTCATGGATATTTTGGCTTTTGAATTATAGGAATCGAAGTTAAACTAAGTGAGTTATAGTGTTTCCAAATCAATTGTGCATGCTGAAATCTGTTTGGTTAAACTAACATATCATAATATTTGCATTATTTACTAGTATTAAAAGTTGGTACCTTTTTGTATAATTAATTCTTTTTACTCACACAGGGGTGTAGTCTAGTGGAAAGGAAGGCAACCGTTTCATCATACTCACTTGCAATAGTTGTGGTTCGAGTCTTGGCAAGGCCTATATTGCCTCAGGTGTATTCAGTCTTGCTTGATGCGTCAGGTCGAGGGGGATATATTAGGGGTGTGGGTCAGTTGCTCTAGACTCCTAAAAAATTGCAAAGCTAGAAGCGAAAGAAGGTCCTATCTACTAACAAAATTAGGTGATGAAATCCACATGATGCCTTTTTATTCATAAAAAAATTCCCTTTTTCCAATAATTAGTAAAGTTAAAACCTTTAGTTTTAATTATGTATATTTTGTTTAGTTAAGTTTAATAAAATTAACTAATTAATTAATAAATGTGTTACTTTTCATTTATTAATGCTTTATTTAGGAGTTTAATTCTTAAATGTTTAATCTTTATTTTCTTTTATCGTTAATTACTTATTTAAAATTTGAAGTTAATTATTATTATATGATTTATATATGTTTTTATTTTATATGTGGTAATGTGTGGCACTTTCCTTTGAATAAGTTTTCTTGAATTGGATACTATTTATGAGCGAGCTTTGACTTAGTTATTGAATGCTTTGGACTCTTCATTTGCTTGAGAGTGCTGAGATAATGCTTAAGCGTAATAACCTCATTTATTTTCAAAGCTGGGGTTTCAGGGCGTTTTGGTTAAATCAGCGGTTTTACCTTTTCACCGAAACAAGCGGTTTGAGTCCTCGAGAATTTTCTAAGGACCGAGACTACCACTGTGAGGAGGCGAGGGACTTTTCCACCCATTTGCCCTTGGTCCCGGTTTGACCATGGTTGACTTTCACTATTCATTAAAATATTAATATCTTTAATTTAATTTTATTTTATAATTATTTAATTGACAAAATAGTTGGCAATTGGAATTTAAAACTTCTTGACCGACACTCCACTTTGTTTTACAATCCATTTATTTAAATAATATATATATATATAAATATCTTTACTTTATGGTATTTATTTTATTAAAAAAAGTTGCCAATTGCAATTGGCTTGTGTGTGTGTGTGTGTGTTTGACGAATTTCCTTCTTGCTTTTCACCAAGTAGAGGACCATATTCTTGGTTTTTTACCTTTTCACATGTCTTTTCCTTTAGAGAGAGAGTTATTTACAGAGAGATTTTGAAAAATTGCAAACTTGAAAGGAAATTCAGAGAGAGAGTTGGGTAAGTGGCGGCCATCAAGAGGAGATTTTGGCTTGGTTTGAAGGCTTTTCAAAGGTGGGGTTTGCTTGCTTCAAGCTTTAATCAAGGTAGGCAACTTATCCTTATTTTAATTCCTTGTAAATTTCATGTGTTTTATTTGTTTGCTTGATGAATACATGCTTGGATTCCATGATTTAATGCTAGATTGAGCTAAATTTCATGTGTATTATGCTATGTGGTGAAGCCCCAATTATGGGATTTAGGGTTTGATGGAAATGTGAATTAAAGTGGGATTTTGATGGTTAATTGTATAACCAATTGAAATTGATGGTGGATTAGGGTATAAGCCTTTGTTAATTAGTGGAATTAATGTAAAATGGATTGAATTTGGGCATGTATTGGAACCGGCCATGTGTAGGAAGTTATGTGTAAATTTTTGCAAGTGAGGGCATTTTGGTCTTTTTGCTTGCAAAGGGTATTTTAGAATTTTCAAAAGTTCAAGGGTATTTAGGTGAATTTACATGCAAGGGACTTAAATGGGATTTTTGAAAATGTTTGAGGGCAATTTTGTCATTTGCATGTAAAGGACATAAATGGAATTTCATAAAAAGGTCAAGGGCATTTTGGTCATTTGACATGTAGGGACATAAATGTAATTTTTGAAATTTTTGAGGGTATTTTCGTCATTTTCTATAATAGGGGTAAAGTTGAGGATATTTGAAATTAGAGGTATTATGGTCTTTTCTTAATTTCCAAGTTATTTTAATATATATATAAATTAAATTATTATTTGTTTATTAATATATATATATATATATTCTCAAATACAATTAATTATACATGTGTTTGTATAATTATAAATATAGATATATTTTATAAAATACATATAATTTATATGCGTATTTAGAAAATATCATTATATATGTTTTGTAAAGGTTTATGTATAAAAATAATTATTTATATATTAAGTATATATATATGTGTGTGGGTGTATTTATACATGGGGGTGTGTATATGTATAATCATGTATACATTATAGGTTGTATTTGTATGCATGTATATGTGTATGAAATCGTGTATACATATATGGGTGTGTATATACGTGTTTGTGTATATATAGGTGTATGCGGTATGTATATATATGTGTGTATTTTTATACATATATTTGTATGTGTATATATATATGTAAACTATATTTGTGGGCATATATATGTATATATAAAATGTGTATACACATATGGGTGTGTATATATGTGTTTATGTATATGGATATGTGTACATGAATGTGTATTTATATGTGTATATTTCCATATCATTATTTATTTATATATCGTTTATACTTGTATTGTAAATGCGTATGTTGATAGAATTTATTAATTACATTTATTTTACGAGGGTAGAATGGTAATTAACCATATACTATTGAGGGGTATTTTGGTAATTTTCCATTTACTTGAGGGTATCTTAGTAATTCAGGCATGGCGATGGCATATGGTAATTACATCGATATAGTTGGCGACTTGTAGTGGTTAATGGAGCGAGGGCATTCCGGTAATTACGGTACATTTGGAATAGGGCGGTTGGTAATTATGTGTTTCTTGTGTTGCTTAGTTTTACTTGTGTATTGTGGCATGAGCATTCATTTGCATAAAGGCAATTTTGGCGGTTTATTGTTTTATGTGAAATAAAGATTTTTGTGGGTTTGTGTTTTGAAAATTGGTTGCGCGATGAGGTGCATAGTTGAGCTCTGTTTTTAGTCACTCTATGAATCATGACCACGCGCGGTGGAGTGCGCGGAGCGGTTCATCCATACCGAAGGTGTGGTGTTTTGTGCAGCAGCGGAAGAGTGGGTTTTTGATTGATAAATAAAGAGGGAAAAATAATGATTTTAGGTGTATAGTGATACACTTCATGACATGTCATTTGCAACTTGCATATGGTTTGCCCTCTTGAGTGTTTTCCACTCACGGTTGTCTATCACTGTGTGGCGTAAGTCAAAGCGACAATAGGGCTTGGCGAGTGCGGTTGGAGAGTATGATATAGTACTTGTTCTTAGCATTTGGTTTGTTATATTTTGGCGATGATATTATGTATTTTTAAATACTACATTTTCCTTTCTTGTGTGGGTGTGTAAACTTTGTTTTATTTTGAAATAATCTTTGCTTTAGTGTGCTTTGGAAAGCGGTCTCGAAAGTAAAGGAAATTCTACGATTTTATTGTGGTTAAGTCCAAAACAAAAATATATTTTCAGCAAATCAAAAAAATAATATGGTAATCACACTTTTCGGGGAACCTAGGCTTGGGTAAGGGGTTATTCTGATTTTAGTATCGAGCCACAGGTTTTGAACATGTACTAGCGATGCTCCGGTGACCACCTGCAAAGGTAGATTGTCTTTGGATTTATTTTAGTAGTGCATGTTTATTTATTTTGCATTACGTTACGGTGTTGTTTAGATGGGCGGTTATTTAGTAGTGCCTCTTTGCTGTTAGGTGGGAGGCGTGACATGCGTGTAGTGGCCGATGGCGGCATCTGGCGACATCGAGGAGAGAGTCTTCCTCGGCATGCATATCTCGGGGAGGCGATCGTAGGGGTAGCGTTAGTCCACATCGGTGGGAGGTATCATGGCGTTAGTTTGGATGATGACTTCGGCTCGTCGGGAGTTAGAGGGGCGTGAAGCGAGGGAGGTTCGCGATGTTTTTCTTGAGAGCTAGTTATGATACCGATTAGGGGAGGAGGTCATTCTACATGCCTATTGGGCGATTCCAGCGGTCACGGGAGGATCACTTATCCGACATGTATATGTGGTATCGGATCGGTTTGATGAGGATCCTACTGAGAGAGCCATGAGGGGCGCGTTGAGCCGCGGGGTTTGGAGGACCACCTATTGCGGCCGGCGATCTAGCGGAGGATCGAGGAGGACCACGAGGAGGACTCGCTTGGAGTGCTGATAGTGCGTTCCCAGCGGTTATCACGCTGACCCGTCGACCACGAGGATTTTGATCCTTGGGATGAGCACTGCTAGTGACTAGAGTTAGGCGTTTGGTGGCGTTGTTGTTTGTTTATATGTATTATATCTTATACATATGGTATATGTATATATGGGTATATATATCTTGTGTATATATTGTATAATATATGTATGGTGTGCTGGTTGTATAGCGCTTTATTGTAAAATGAAGTGTGGTTTTGGTGTGTATCTTATCAAATTATTATCGAATAATTTGGTTAAGATTTATTTTCTTATTTGGATGTAGATGCCGCGTGTTCCAAAGCGTTCATCCGAGCACGAGAGCGATTCGGGGATGCTACAAGTCGTCTTGTGGAGGCCATTGAAGGCTGGTGGCTCGAATATTCAGCAACAACAACCTCGGCAACAACCACGACCTACGGGGAATTATCTGGTTGTAAAGCGGTTTGAGATTTACATCCCGAGTTTGTGGATCGATGAATCCATTAGTGGTGAGGTGGATTGGGGAGCTAGAAGATCTTCTGGCGGCCGATGTTTGAGACCGAGAAGGTGATGCGTGCTTCCTTTATCTTTGAAGGAGGAGCCGGTCATTGGTGGGATATGATCGAGAGGCGTCACCGTCTTGACGAACATCCGATGATGTGGGCCTTGTTCAAGACATTGTTTTTGGAAGTATTTTCCTCGAGTGAAGCGGGAGAAAAGGAAGCGGAGTTTATAAGTTTGAAGCGGGAAATCTTTCCGCTTGTGGAGTATGAAAGGAAGTTTGGCGAACTTTCCGCGATCACGCCACCCCTAGTGGACAGAGGGATCGTAAGGCTCGGCGTTTGAGAAGGGATTACGATGCGAGGCTCTGTCGCGGTCGCTATGTTCCGATTCCTACGTACTTCGGAGATTACGCGTGAGTGCGGTTGATCGCTAAAGACCACCGGTGGCAAGTGGACATGTAGGATCGAGTTTTACTCCTGCGAAAGCGATGGAAAGAGGTTTTCAGAAGCGGAGGTTCGATGGAAAGCGTGGTCGCAGGGGATAACAATAACAAGTTTAAGGCAGTGATAATGCGACACGGTGTTCGCGATGTAGTAAGTCGCGAAGGCGGCATTCGAGAGAATCTTTGGGGAAAGACTATCCGTGCTATGGTTTGTAGCAAGCCATGGGAGAATTGTCGGGGATAGTAAAGACTTCGGCTGACTATGCAAGGTGGTGTTTGCATTGACGAAAGAGGAGGCGGGGAAAGACTCCACGATGGTTGCAGTGCAGATTACCTTAAATGGTTTAAGTGCTTTTGCATTGTTTGATTGGTTACTACGCTTTTCGTTTGTATCTCTAGTTCTTTGCTAAATTAGCTAGGAACACAGTTAGTCTTGGTTGTGGTTTTATCATTTGCTACACGCAGGTGTAAATATGTTTACTACTTCTGCTTAGTAATTGTGATGTGTGCCTTGGTGATGAGACATTGTGTCTTGATTTGATTATATTAGAATTGTTGGTTTTGATGTGATCTTTGGTATGGGTAGTTATCTAAGTGTGGGGCTTGCATTGATTGCAAAGAGAAGAAAGTTGGTTTAGCCATAGATGGTCGAAGTTTGAGTTCACGGGCTCAAAGTTTAGGCCTGGCCTAAGTTGCTATCGGTGATGCAAACTCTTAAGTGTTTGCGTCGAGGGTGTCAAGTTTACCTTGTTAGTGTCGTTAACAAGGAACGGATACTCTTCAACGTAAGGCGTCGAAGTCGTTCGAGACTTTTGGGCGTTTTCGGAAGATTTACGGGGTTACGCGGATCGGGAAGTGGAATTCACAATTGATTTGGTACGGAACTTCACCTATTTCTAAAGCGCCGTATTGAATGGCTCGGTGAGTTGAAGGAGTTGAAGGGCGATTCACGGGTTTGTTGGATAAAGGTTTTATTTAGCCTAGCGTTTCACCTTAGGGAGCAGGTTCTTTTCGTGAAAAGAAAGATGGTTCAATGCGTTTGTGCATTGATTCACGAGCTCAACAAGGTGGCGATTAAATAAGTATCCGTTGCCAAGGATCGGCGATTTGTTCGACCATTCTACAGGGCGAGTGTGTTTTGAAGATTGATCTTACGTTACGGTTATCATCGGTTGAAGATCGAGGAGGAGGATAGGCAGAAGAGTGCATTTAGTACAAGGTATGGACATTACGAGTTACGTTGTAATGCCATTTGGATTGACAAATGCACCAGCAGCGTTTATGGATCGATGAATGTGTTTTCCGCGAATATTTGGATAAATTTGTGGTGGTGTTTATTGGCGACATCTAATTTATTCCAAATCGATAATGAGCACGAGGAAGCGGTTGGAGTTAGTGTTGCGGCGTTTACGTGAGAAGCGGTTATGCATGAAGTTCAAAGTCGCGAGTTTTGGCTTGGAAGTATTGCTTTTCTAGGACCGTAATATCTGGCGAAGGGATTGGTGGATCTACTAAGGTTGTAGCGGTTGAGTTGGAAGAGACCAACAAACATCAGAGAAATCCGAAGTTTTCTTGGTTTGGCGGGCTCTTATCGCCGATTTGTGGAAGGGTTTTCTAAAATTGCGTTGCCATTGTAGATTGTTGTTAGGAAGGAAAACAAGTTTATTTGGTGGGAGGAGTGTGAAAAAGTTTCCGAGGAGTTGAAGAGGAAATTAATCTACACTTTTGTTCTTGTTTTGCGAGCAGCGAGGATAGTTTAAGTGGTCTACGGTGGGCTTGGAAAAGGTCTAGGTTGCGTTCTCATGCGAGCGGCAAGGTGATTACTTACTTCCGCGTCGGTTGAAGCCATATGGCGGAACTACCTACGCCGCGATTTGGAGTTAGCGGTGGTAGTGTTTGCGAAGATCGGCGTCATTATCACATGCGGAGTTAAGTGCGATATCTACCGCGATCATAAGAGTCTCGAGTACTTTTCACTTTCGAAGGAGTTGAACATGAGGCGGAGGAGATGGTTGGAGTTAGTCAAGGATTACGATTGTACTATCAACTATCACCCGAGCCAAAGCGAGCGTTGTGGCCGGCAGCGTTGGCAGGAAGTATCGGGTTTTAGCGGTTGTTTGATTACTTTGACCGTATTCTAGAGGATTTAAGAAGGATGGACATTGAGTTAGTTACTAACCGGTGTTCATTTATCTTTATCATCAACTACGATTCAATATTGATCGTGGACAAGATAAAGGAGGACGGGCTAGCGATCACGGATATTGATCGAGTTCAAGTTATTGAAGGAAAAAGCGGGAGTTCAATCTGGCGATGATGGAACTTTGAGATTTAGTTTTCGGTGTGTGTGCGAAGGTGAAGCGATTAAGAAGGAAATTCTAGTAGAGGCTCATTGTACACCTTACTCGGTTCACCACAGGTCTACTAAGATGTACAAGGATGTCTCCAAGATTTTACGGTGGTGGTATGAAGCGAGACATTGCAAAGTTAGGTGGAGCAATGTTTGACTGTTAGCGGTGAAGATTGAGCACCAGACCTTAGGATTATTGAAGCCGTTAGTGATTCCGGTGGAAGTGGGGCGTATATCGATGGATTTCGTTGTGGGACTACCACGATCTGGTGGGGTAATGATGCGATTTGGGTAATTGTAGATCGATTGTGAAATGGCTCATTTTCTACCCATCTGGCGGACTCATTCGTTGGAAAGGTTAGCTTCGACTATCGTGGATGAGATTATGCGACTCCACGGTGTTACTGTTCGATTGTGGGATCGTGATCCGAGTTCACTCGTCGTTTTGGAAGAGTTTACATAGAGCTATGGGTACAAAGTTAACCTTGATCGACTTTTCATCCAGACGGATGGGCGGTCGAGGCGGGCGATTGAGGCGTTAGAGGACATCTTGAGAGCATGTATCTTTGGATTTTGAAGGAAGTTGGGAAAAGCATTTGCCGTTGGTGGAGTTTTCCTACAATACGGTTTTCAAGCATCCATGGGATGGCTCCATATGGCGTTATGCGGGCGTAAGTGTAGGTCTCCATCACATTGGGATGAAGTTGGTGAGCGAAAGTTGCTTGGTCGGAGATTTTGCAACAAACCAGCGATATCATCAATAAGATTCGACAAAGAATGAAAGTAGCTTCGGGATCGGAGAAGAGTTATGCGGATATTAGGCGAAAGGACCTTGAGTTGAGGTTGGTGAAAAGGTATTTCTTAAGGTTGCACCTCTGAAGGGTGTGTTAAGGTTCGGAAAGAAGGGGAAGTTGAGTCCTCGTTTTATTGGACCTTTTGAGATACTGGAGAGAATTGGGGTTTTGGCATATCGGTTGGCGTTGCCTCCCGATTTATCTAAGCGTGCCGATGTTTTTCATGTTTCAATGTTGCGAGTATGTACATGATCCTTCTCATGTATCGAATCTGAGCCATTGGAGGTTCACAAGGACTGGCGTAGGAGGAGAAACCGGTAGAATTTTTGGGCCGTAGGGATCAAGTTCTTAGGAATCGGCGATTCGTGATTAAAGTTCTTTGGAGAAACCATGCGGTGGAGGAAGCAACTTGGGAGCGAGAAGACGAGATGAGAGTCAAGTATTCATTTTTGTTTGATTAGTATGTTTACTTTTTAAGTAAAATTTCGGGGACGAAATTTCTTTTAAGGGGAGTGTTGTAATAACCTCATTTATTTTCAAAATGGGTTTCGGACGCGTTTTTGGTTAAATCAGCGGTTTTACCTTTTCACGAAACAAGCGGTTTGAGTCCTCGAGAATTTTCTAAGGACCGAGACTACCACAGTGAGGAGGCGAGGACTTTTCCACCATTTGCCACTTGGTCGGTTTGACCATGGTTGACTTTCACTATTCATTAAAATATTAATATCTTTAATTTAATTTTATTTTATAATTATTTAATTGACAAAATAGTTGGCAATTGGAATTTAAAGCTTCTTGACCGACACTCCACTTTGTTTTACAATCCATTTATTTAAATAATATATATATATATAAATATCTTTACTTTATGGTATTTATTTTATTAAAAAAAGTTGTCAAATTGCAATTGGCTTGTGTGTGTGTGTGTTTGACGAATTTCCTTCTTGCTTTTCACCAAGTATAGCCGACCATATTCTTGGTTTTTACCTTTTCACATGTCTTTTCCTTTAGAGAGAGAGTTATTTACAGAGAGAGAATTTTGAAAAATTGCAAACTTCAAAGGAAATTCAAGAGAGAGTTGGGTAAGTGGCGGCCATCAAGAGGAGATTTTGGCTTGGTTTGAAGGCTTTTCAAAGGTGGGGTTTGCTTGCTTCCAAGCTTTAATCAAGGTAGGCAACTTATCCTTGTTTTAATTCCTTGTAAATTTCATGTGTTTTATTTGTTTGCTTGATGAATACATGCTTGGATTCCATGATTTAATGCTAGATTGAGCTAAATTTCATGTGTATTATGCTATGTGGTGAAGCCCCAATTATGGGATTTAGGGTTTGATGGAAATGTGAATTAAAGTGGGATTTTGATGGTTAATTGTATAACCAATTGAAATTGATGGTGGATTAGGGTATAAGCCTTTGTTAATTAGTGGAATTAATGTAAAATGGATTGAATTTGGGCATGTATTGGAACCGGCCATGTGTAGGAAGTTATGTGTAAATTTTTGCAAGTGAGGGCATTTTGGTCTTTTTGCTTGCAAAGGGTATTTTGGGAATTTTCAAAAAGTTCAAGGGTATTTAGGTGAATTTACATGCAAGGGACTTAAATGGGATTTTTGAAAATGTTTGAGGGCAATTTTGTCATTTGCATGTAAAGGACATAAATGGAATTTCATAAAAGGTCAAGGGCATTTTGGTCATTTGACATGTAGGGACATAAATGTAATTTTTGAAATTTTTGAGGGTATTTTCGTCATTTTCTATAATAGGGGTAAAGTTGAGGATATTTGAAATTAGAGGGGTATTATGGTCTTTTCTTAATTTCCAAGTTATTTTAATATATATATAAATTAAATTATTATTTGTTTATTAATATATATATATATATATTCTCAAATACAATTAATTATACATGTGTTTGTATAATTATAAATATAGATATATTTTATAAAATACATATAATTTATATGCATTATTTAGAAAATATCATTATATATGTTTTGTAAAGGTTTATGTATAAAAATAATTATTTATATATTAAGTATATATATATGTGTGTGGGTGTATTTATACATGGGGGTGTGTATATGTATAATCATGTATACGTATAGGTTGTATTTGTATGCATGTATATGTGTATGAAATACGTGTATACATATATGGGTGTGTATATACGTGTTTGTGTATATATAGGTGTATGCAGTATGTATATATATGTGTGTATTTTTATACATATATTTATGTGTATGTATATATGTGATAATGTATATATATAAACTATATTTGTAGGCATATATATGTATATATAAAATGTGTATACACATATGGGTGTGTATATATGTGTTTATGTATATGGATATGTGTACATGAATGTGTATTTATATGTGTATATTTCCATATACGTATTTATTTATATATCGTTTATACTTGTATTTGTAAATGCATTATGTTGATAGAATTTATTAATTACATTTATTTTACGAGGGTAGAATGGTAATTAACCATATACTATTGGGGGTATTTTGGTAATTTTCCATTTACTTGAGGGTATCTTAGTAATTCCGAGCATGGCGATGGCATATCGGTAATTACATCGATATAGTTGGCGACTTGTAGTCGTTAATGGAGCGAGGGCATTCCGATAATTCTGGTACATTTGGAATAGGGCCGGTTGGTAATTATGTGTTTTCTTGTGTTGCTTAGTTTTACTTGTGTATTGTGGCATGAGCATTCATTTGCATAAAGGCAATTTTGGCGGTTTATTGTTTTATGTGAAATAAAAGATTTTTCCACTGTGGGTTTGTGTTTTGAAAATTGGTTTGCGATGAGGTGCATAGTTGAAACTCATTTTAGTCATTCACATGAATCATGACCATAGCATGCGGTGGGTGCTGAGCGGTGGTTCATCCGCATACAGCGAAGGTGTGGTGTTTTGTGCGAAGCAGCGGAAGAGAGTGGGTTTTCGATTGATAAATAAAGAGGAAAAATAATGATTTTAGGTGTATAGTGATACACTTCATGACATGTCATTTGCACTTGCATATGGTTGCCTCTTGAGTGTTTTCCACTCACGGTTGTCTATCTGTGTGACGAGGTAAGTCAAAGCCAGAAATAGGGCTTGGCGAGTCTTGATTTGGAGGCGATATAGTACTGTTCTTCCGCATTTGGTTTGTTATATTTTGAAGCGATGATATTATGTATTTTTAAATACTACATTTTCCTTTCTTGGTGTGGGTGTGTAAACTTTGTTTTATTTTGAAATATCTTGCTTTAGTGTGCTTTGGAAAGCGGTCTCGAAAGAGTAAAGGAAATTCTCGATTTTATTGTGGTTAAGTCCAAAACAAAATATTTTCAGCAAATCAAAAAAAATAATATGGTAATCACACACTTCCGGAACCTCTTGGGTAAGGGGTTGTTACATAACGTTACTAAAAATCATGGGCATTCATATGTATGAAGTATGTCATAGAAGTTTTGGTTTCTTTTTTTAGTATGTTGAACCAATTTTTCCCAAGAGAATCATGTCTTCAAAAATTGTGCAATGAAAAGTTATGGTCCACGCATACATAGTCATATGTATTTATTGAATGGAGCTTATATGGATGGGATATATGAAGCTGTTTAGTAGAGGTCATATTAACAAGTGAGTGGAAAGATTGGATTCATATACGTGCACATGTGAGCATATTGATGTATGTGATGGTTGTAACCAGACACTTGAATAATGAGAGTGCAAGCGAGTTTCTTCCCACTCGCACTATTTCCTCTAAATGGTTGAGTGTATTGGATTTTCTTAAAAGTATATATACATTATCTTGCTTTAGAAAATACTTGATTCTTGCGTGGGTAACCGGTACAGCGTAATTAAATTAATTCTTAATGGAAAGTCCTATGAACGTCTATTTTTAAAATCATTGCATAAGTGTTTTGGAAAAGATTATATTTTGCATTTGATTTATGATAAGAAGGAAAGAAATTAAAGGGAAAATTGATGTTCATAGATATTAACATTCCATTAGCATCTTGCATTCATTACCTTATACATGTTGGGAACTATTGAGTGATTTTGAGTCACTCCTATTTGTTTTCTATATTTTGGTAACTTTAAAAACTTAGCTTGATTGACTTGGCAACACCATGTGGATTGGTTAGTGAAAGACAATAGTACAAATAGATTTTTCGCAGATCTTAATTACTTTTGGACATTGTAAACTTTGATTAACAACTTAGTTTTCTTTACATTGTGGGTCTTTTATAAACAACTATGTTAGTTGTCTTTACGTTGTGGGTCTTTTGTAAATAGTCATATTTTGCTTTTATCAAAACTATTAAAGTTTCTTTTTAGTATTAAAGAGTTGATTGTATCTGTAACACCCTTTTCAGTCGGGCGGACTAAAGGAACATCACATCGATCATAATGAAATGATTTATAAAGAATGGGTCCTTTTGAACAAAGCAGAAACCGAGGTAAACTTTTTTTACTCTTTAGGATGCAATCAAACTATTAATATAAAAAAATAAACCATAATACTTTTAAAACTTAAATAAGTACGATTCTTTACAAAAAAAAACCAACAACGTAAAGAAAAAACAATTATATCTCTAATCGAGAGTTTAATATTACTCGAAAGGAAAGAAAATCACGAATTAATTTGTACTAATGTTTTCCTCCTGATCCACCGTCAATCCCAAACCTCAGCTAAAACATCGAGTTACCTAAACATAAGGAAACAAATAGGAGTGAGTGGAAAATCACTTCGATAGGTTCCAACATCAAAAATTGCTTGTCACGATATATTGATGATATGTCAACAACAATAGAATCCACTTATTCCCATTTTTTAAAGAAGACATTCTTGTGTTATTAAGATGCATATACAAAACACGTCTTTTCAAAACACTTATGCTATGACTTTTCAAAACTCATATTAGTAGGACTTTTCACTTAGCGTAAGTTTTAGTTATCTTTGGAGCTAGTTACACATGCAACTCTAATTTCCTAAGCGACACACATGCATACTTTCAAGAAAATCTTTATACACTTAATCGTTTAGAGGAAGCGGTGTGAGTAGGGAAGAGACCAGCTTGCATCCACGTCATACAAGTCTTTGGGGTTACAACCTCTATATACACCAATGCGCTTGCATATGCGTGCATCACGAGAATCAAACTTCGTCACTCACTAGTTAGTTGGACATCAATTAAGCGATTCATATATGCTTTCATATAAGCTCCAAACACTGTAATCCTGGCCTACATATGCATGACCATGACTTCCGATGTACAACTTTTAAAATATGATATGATAGAGAAAAATAGTTCATTGCATGTAACAAAACTTTCATGACTTGATATAATGCATATGAATACTCATGATTAAACAACAATGGTAAGCATTAACTTTGTTCATAAAACACATGCAAAAACCAAAGTATTTACTAACTAAATCACAACCCGGTAGTAAGCGATTATCCAATCCGGTAAGACTTAATGAGATCAAATTAGCGTACCTTATCATATATAAATCAAAGAGGGTATAAACCGTATTTTAGAACAAACTCAAGTTTTAAATAAGAGATTAAATTATAAAGAAAGGAAATTAAGCATTAAAAAAATAACTTTCAATGTAGCAGCGTTTTAAGTGAAATTAGCATGTTCATTAATAATTTAATTAAAACTTAACTAAACAAAAATATAACTTGATTAAACCTCGAGATGTTACTTTACTATTTATTGGCATAAGAGAAATTAACCAAGCATAAAAGTACTACTTCCAAAACTATTAGTAATGTATTTACAATAATATACCAAGTTAATCAAACTATTTCCAGCATGCTCATTGATTTTATAAAAATCATAACTAACTCATCCTAACTTATATGTTCATAACTTAATATAGTACCATGAAAAATCATGCTCTGAAATTAACAAAAATAATAACAATAGTAAAACAATAAATTCCCATGGAGGTAAAAGGGTTGTTACATTTGAGGATTTTGCTAGAAAAGCGAATAAAATTATAAAAATTGTAAAACCTTCATCTTAACTCCGAATTGAGAAATATACAAAGCTATTAACAAATCAAAGTCCACATAATTCTTAAGATTTTCTAGATTAACAGCACACTCATAATCATAGACCTTAGCAAGTCTAAAACTTAATATGAGTCCACTAAATCACACTTTCAACGCCAATATCATAAACAACAACACAAAATCATTATTTAGGTGAGAATACTCACGATAAACAAAGAAAAGAAAACCAACTAGATCTAGAATAACACTCACTCAATACCCACAAACTCAACCAAAAACACAAGGGAGTAAGGGTCCCGCCTTTGATTAGTTTAAACCCTTAAAAGCAAGACAAAATTCCAACATAGCTGCTGGAAAATGGCCGGCCACTAGGTCCCCTATTCTCTATGAACTTTCTTTGCGTCCCCTCTTTGAAAAATTTGAAAATCCAACACTTGCACATCTCTCTCTCTCTTTTCTCTTCAAAACTCTCTTTCTCTCTCTCTTAGATAGGTGGTCAGCAACCAAGGGGTGTTTTTAGGTTTGGTTTCAACAAAAAGGGCTTTTAAAAAGGGGTGGCTAGGGTTTTTTAAAGACATAATGTCGTGATCACTTTTTTACTCAAGTTTGACCAAATTCAAACTTAGTCTTTAAAGTGGCTCTATCTCACCTAACAAAGCCACACCTCAAACAAACCCAAGCCACTAATACAATAAGAAAGAATCCTAGTCACCACATTTACTGAATTCTGAGAGATGATGTGGTAGGGTTGACCTTTGACTTTGACTTTGACTTGGACTTTTCCACGATATAAACAAATAAATAAATAAAAGTAAACAAGCAAATTGATCTTAGTCAACATAAACCCACTCAAAACATGGCGTGGTAGTTACGGTCTAAATGTTGACTTTGATTAAAGTTTACTTTGATCGAAAGACAATATACAAAAGTAAGCAAATATTATAGTATCTAACGAGTAAAAGAAAATTTTTATTCATATTTTAGCTTTGTCGAAGGAACCTCTTCATTAGATTATCTTGAATGTATTACTGCTTTACATTCCTTTAATGGTCTCTGGAGACTTCGAGTAAAGGGGTGTTATAGTTTTGGTATCGAGTTGAGGTTTTATTCAAAAATTTCTACTAATAGCCTACTCAGGTGTCAACACTTTGAAAGGTAAAATTGTTTTACATATACTTAGTCTTGTATTGTGGTGTGGACTCGATTCAAAGATATGTTCCTAAGAAAATACTTCTCATTTGTCAAATAGGATGAAAAAGAAGCAAAATTTCTAAAAGGCGACTCGAAACCTTTCCTTAGTCAGTCTGAGCAAAAGTTCGATGAACTTTCAAGTAGCATACCCGCGCGGTGGATCCGAGGGATGAGCAAGGCGGTTCAAGAAAGGATTTCACGAGAACTCTACAATGCCATACGATCTTTGCATGTCTACTTATCGAGAGGTCTTATAGCGAGGTCTAGTTGATTGTGAAGGATCCAACCCGTATTTGACTAAGGTATAAGGCAGAGTTCATCTACAAAGAAAACTTTGTAGAGGTTGTAATCGGTACAAGAGGAAGGTTGAAGGAAGGAAGTAGACCGATAACCCTGATAACAAAATGACAACAAGAAACCTAAAAGCGAGAAACTAACCTAACATTCCGGTGCCAATGCGTTACCATTTATGTTGAATTCATGTGAGTTGTGTCCATGACGAAAAGTTGCATGTCGAGTTGATCATATTGGATATGTTTGATTTCGATGTGATCTTGATATGGATTGGTTGTTTAAGAGTTGAACCTACATATTTGTAAGGAAAATAGAATATTGTTTTGACGTTGGCAACCCGATTATTTTGAATTTTAAGGGTCAAAGCGAGACCACAACTAAGGTTGTTGGCTATTTATGCTTGAGGTGTTTACATAAAGGCTACCAAGGTTTTCTTATCGGTATTTACGATAAAGAACCATCAACTTTAAAATTGCAAAATGTCAAGGTAGTTTGTTACTTGTTAGACATATTTCCTGAAGAGCTACCAAAGTTACCACCGGATCGAAAAGTAGAGTTCACTATTGATTTGGTACCCGAGCTATGCCCATTTCAAAAGCACCATAGGATGGTACTAGTA
Source organism: Rhamnella rubrinervis (assembly GCA_007844105.2). Lineage (NCBI taxonomy): Eukaryota > Viridiplantae > Streptophyta > Magnoliopsida > Rosales > Rhamnaceae > Rhamnella > Rhamnella rubrinervis. The sequence goes on from CM017581.2 coordinate 19,337,777, forward strand.
GAGTTGAAGCAACTAAAAGTGCAACTACAAGACCTTTTGGATAAGGGTTTTATCAAATCTAGTGTTTCGTCTTGGGGGTGTCAGTTCTATTCGTTAAGAAGAAGAACGGTTCAATACGGCTGTGCATTGATTACTGTGAGCTCAACAAAATAACGATCAAGAATAAGTACACATTAGCGAGGATTGACAATCTGTTCGACCAACTACAAGGAGAGAATATTTTCTCAAAGATCAATTTACGTTCAGGATATCACCAGCTAAAGATCAAGGAAAAGGATAGACTGAAGAGTACATTTCAAACTAGATATTGTCATTACGAGTTCGTAGTATGTCATTTGGGTTGACAAACACACCGACAGAATTTATGAACTTGATGAACCGAGTGTTTCATTACTACCTAGATAAGTTTATTATGGTGTTCATCGACAACATTCTTATATACTCGAAGTTGGATGTTGAGCATGAAGAGCTCTTAAGTTAGTATTGCAAAGGTTACGAGAGAAATAATTGTATGAGAAGTTCAAGAAGTGCTGATTTTGGTTTGATAGCATCACTTTTCTTGGACATGTGACATCAAGTAGGTGTATCCAGGTAGATCCCAGTAAAATTATAGTAGTTCAAGTAAGAAGTTTTTGAATTTAGGGTACTCACAGATTTTTGCAAAGATTCTCAAATATTACTTGGTAGAGAGTTTTCTAAAACTTATGAAGCAGTTGGTTTTAGCACCTGTCCTCACTCTTTCGAATGGCGTGAATGACTTTGTGATCTACAATGATGACTTTGTGGTAAAGGACTGGTTATGTGCTTATGTAAAGTGGATTTAGAGCTTGCAGTGGTGGTGTTTACTCTAAAAATTTGGCACCATTACTTATGTAGAGTAAAGTGTGACATCTACAGCGACTATAAGAGTCTCAAGTATTTTTTTACTCAAAAGGAGTTGAGTATAAGGCAAAGAAGATGACTGGAGCTAGTAAAAAACTACAATTGCTTAATTAACTACCACTCGGGTTAGGCAAACATGGTGGCAGATGCACTAAGTAGAAAATACATGGGTTTCAGCGGAAGTTTGATTACTGCTCAACTGCATATTTTGGAGAACCTGAGAATAATATATAGTGAATTAGTCTCTAATTAATATTCATCCCTATTGGCTACATTCACAATTCAACCTTCTATTGTGGATAAGGTAAAGCAAAGTCAAGCTAGTGACACAGCTCCTTTGAAGATCAAAGATGAGATGATTTAAGGGAAAAGACCGGAGTTTAATCTCGCTGAAGATGAAACATTAAGATTTGGTACTCACTTGTGTGTACCAAATATTGAAGAAATCAAGAAAAAAATCATGGTGGAAGCTATGATTTCTACCTTCACAATTCAACCTTGTATTGTGGATAAGGTAAAACAAAGTCAAGCTAGTGACACGACTCTTGATGATCAAAGATGAGATGATTCAAGGGAAAGGTGGAGTTTAATTTATTTGAAGATGGAACATTATGATTTGGTACTCACCTGTGTGTACCAAATATTGAAGAAATCATGGTGGAAGCTCATTATACACCTTACACTATTTATTCGGAGCTACCAAGTTATGCAGGGATATTTCCAAAATGTTCTAGTGGTTTGGCTTGAGCGAAACATGACAAAGTTCATAGAAATACTTGACACATCGGTGGTAAAAATCGAATATCGAAACCATTTGGTTTGCTAAGACCATTCTTGATTTCAAAATAGAAGTGGAAGGACATCGCCATGGATTTAGTTGTCGATTTACCATCGTCAGTGAGGCAACAATACTATTTGGGTGATTATGAATTGACTCACGAAATCAGCTCATTTTCTACTCATGCGAATGACTCACTTGATAGAAAAGCTGGCCAGTGTTATGTCGAGGATCATATGACTTCATGGTGTACTAGTGTTGATTGCCTCGGTCGAGACTTAAGGTTTACATCATCATTTTATAATAGTCTACATAAAGCAATGGGAAGTGTTGATTGCCTCGGTCGAGACCTAAGGTTTACATCATCATTTTAGGATAGTCTACATAAAGCAATGGGAACCATGTTAAACTTTAGCATGCTTTCATCCATAAATTGATGGCGTCGAGAGCAAACTATTGAGACATTGGAAGATATGTTAAGAGCATGCATCCTGGATTTTAAAGGGAATTGGGTTGTACATTTTGTTAGTGAAGTTAAACACAATAATAGTTATCATTCAACTATTGAAATGACTCCATATGAAACTACTGGGAAGAAAATCAGATCTTCATCACATTGAGATGATGTTGGTGAGAGGAAGCTACTTGGATAAAAACTTACACAACACACTAGTGACATTATCAACAAGATAAGGCGAGTATGAAGGTTTCACAAGATCGGTAGAAAAGTTAAGCCAATAATCAACCAAAAGATCTGGAGTTCGAAGTCGAGAAGAAGGTGTTTCTCAAAGTTGCACTACTAAAAGGTACAATGAGGTTCGTAAAAAAGGAAAGCTAAGTCCTCGTTACTTCAGACTTTTTGAGATTATCGTTTAGCATTACCTCTCAAGCTGTATGGTGTTCATAATGTTTTTCATGTATCAATGTCACGAAAGTATATGTGTGATCATTCACGTTATCAGTCTGAACCATTGAAAGTCTATAAGAGCCTAATGTATGAGGAGAAACCAATGACGATTTTGGATCGAAATGATCAAGTACTTCGGAATCAGACGATTCCACTCATGAAGGTACTCTGGTGAAACCATACAGTCAAAGAAGCAACTTGAGAGGAGGAAGATGAAATAAAAGCCAAGTATCCAACTTTGTTTGTGTAAGTACTCTAAAGTCCTTAGATTTAATTTTGAGGATGAAATTTCTTGTTAGGAGGGGTGAGTTGTAATATTTGCTTTCTCTTTTGTGCACTTGATTTTTGGTCAAAGTTAAATTTAATCAAAGTCAAATCTAATCAAAGTCAACAGTTAGACCAATGACAGCTACGTCATGACAATAACTGGTACTAAGTTGACTAAGACTAGCTTGACTATTTATTTTCATTACTTAAATGTGCTTGTGATTGTTTGTCAAAGTCAAAGTCCGCACTGCCATGTCATCACCTTGACTAGAAAGAGTTTGACTGAGATTTTCCTTCTTGTACACATGGCTTATGTAGGAGAGTATTTTGGTAAGGTTAGATATGAGCAATAAGGTTACTTGGAGACCAAGTTTAACTTGGTCAAACTTTGGTCAAAAAATGATTTTACTTATGCCACCTCATTAAAAACCCTAGAACCACTTTATTTAAAACCCCTTTTGAAGACAACAAGCCTTTATTGTGAACCAAAGCAGCCAACCATCTATGATTTAGAGAGTGTGTGTGCTTTCTAGAGAGGAAAGTGAAAGAAAAAGAGAAAGTGAGGGCAAAGCGAAGGAAATTCAAAAAAAATCAAGCATTCTTCAAGAGAAAAAGTAATGAGGTAAGAAGAAAAGGGGGCCGGCCATTTGGTACTCTTGGTCTAATGGTTTTAGAGGTAGATCAAGGTGCATTTGAAGAGATTTGAGCAATTTCATAGGTAGGTTTCCGTACCCATTAGTGAATTTTGTATATGTTTGAACCTAGATCTAGCTATTCTCCTACCTTTCTTTATTTTTCTGTGGTTAATCCTTCTAGAATATTGTCATTTGATTACTATTTAATGTATTTGTGATAATGAGAGTATGGATTGGTTTAATAATGGCTTGATTTAGACTTGTAGATGACTATGAGTGCATATTAATCTAGAAATTTCTAAAAAAATCTATGAACTTTGGTCATATACAAACCTTGATTATATTTGTACAAAAAAATTTCAAATTTTACTATATGAATTTGGGTCTATCATGAACACTTTAGCTTTTGAATCGCTGGATTTGAAATTTTAATGAGTGAGATATAAACTTTACAATACGCTGGCTATTTGAATATTTCTGAAAAAATTGTGCACTTTTACCCATGAGTTTTGTTGGGTTTGATGGGTATTTAATTTTTTGTAAGGCATATTTGTTTTGTATGATATCATAGGTAGCGGTCAATTTGGCTTTGGAATTAGTTTAATCGGAGTTGAAATGAATGTATTGTGCATTTTACAAATTTCTTTATTTTTGGAAAACTTGGAACAAAATACTACACTCCCGCCAGGTTTCACTATTTTTGATAGGGCTTTAATTTTAATTTTTGTGGTATATTTTCCCTTATATCATATTAAGTCATGAACATTTTGTTTTTGAATCATAGGATTCCAAATCAAAATGAGTGAGTTATAGTTTTCTTGATTAGTTGTGCATGTTGAAATCGTTTTGGTTAAATAACATGTTATAGTATTTACATTATTTACTAGTATTAAAAGTTGGTACCTTTTGCATAATTAATTTGTTTTCCAATAATTAGTAAAGTTAACACATTTAGGTTTAATCATATGTATTTTGTTTAGTTAGGTTTAATAAAGTTAGCTAATTAATTAATAAATATGTTACTTTTTCATTTAGTAATGTTTTATTTAGGAGTTTTGTTCCTAAATGTGTAATATTTATTTTTTATACTTTAATAACTTATTTAAAACTTGAAGCTCGAACTATTATATGATTTATACATATTTTGGATTTTGCTAGATTAGATACTATTTATGAATGAGCCTTGACTTGATTATTGAATGGTTTGAACTCTACATTTACTTAAGATCTTGAGATAATGCTCAACATTATTAAGAAAATTATGAGCATTCATATGCATCGAAGTATGTCATAGAAGTTTTGGTTTTCTTTTTATAAGCTTAACCAATTTTTCCAAAGAGTTATGTTTTCAAAATTATACAATGAAGAGTCATGGCCATGCATACATAGGCATATGCATTTATTGAATGGAGCTTATATGGATGGGATATATGAAACCGTTTAGTAGAGGTTCCACTAACTAGTGAGTGGAGAGATTGAATTCTAGCATGCATGCACATGTGGCGTATTGGTGTATGTAGTGGTTGTAACCCGGCGCTTGCATAATGCAGATGGAGCGGGTTTCTTTCCCACTCACTTTGTTTCCTCTAAATGGCTAAATGTATTAGACTTACGTGAAAGAATGTATGTGTCTTGCTTTAGAAAATAATAATTCTTGGCTAACTAGCTTCAGCGTAATTAAAATTTACTATTAATGGAAAGTCCTACAAGCGTCCATTTTAAAATCATTGTATAAGTCTTTTGGAAAAGATTATATTTTATATTTGTTTTATGATAAGAAAGGAAAGATATTAAGGCAAAATCGATGTTCAATAGATATTAACATTCCATTAGCATATTGCATTGTATTACCATATGCATGTTGGGAACCTCTTGCATGATTTTAGACTCACTCTTGTTTATGTTTCTATGTTTAGGTAACTCTGAAAAGTTAGCTTGATTGACTTAGCGTGAGGTTGGCGACCTAGTTGGGAAAAAATAGCACAAATAGATTTTTCATAGATCTTAATTACTTTTGGACATTGTAAGTTCTTATTAACAACTTAGTTTTCTTTACGTTGTGGGTTTTGTAAACAATCATGTTTTGCTTTTATCTAAACTATTAAAGTTTCTTTTAGTATTAAAGAGTAAAGAAAATTTTTATTCATATTTTAGCTTTGTCCAAAGAACCTTTTCATTAGATTATTTAATATATTATCTTTGTGACATTCTTTTAGTTGGGTCTCAGGACTTCGGGTAAAGAGGTGTTACAATTATATTATTTTGTTGGAATGTACTTTGTGATTGTAGGAAAAAAGAGTAAAACAGTGCTACTTTTATTTTGATGCATGCTGATTTTGATTCGATCTAACTAGCTACTTTTATTTGGATGTGTATTGATTTTGATTGGACTGATTAGTTTTATTTTGATGTGTATTGATTTTGATTGGACTGATCGGTTAATATATGAAGGTATTTTTATCCTTTGTCTAATTCTTTTGGTGCGGTTAGTTAACATGCATGATGCATGGGTTTTCTTATTTGAAGAGTAGAAGATCAATTTTGCTTTTGTATAGTTTAATTTATTGAGTGATTAGTTGTTAACTAGCATGCATGATTCTGGAATGGTAATTGAGCTTAATTTTCCCATATTACTATTGGTTTTCAAGTAATTTTGGAGAAAATGCTTAGAAATTGTGTGATTATTGGTTTCATAGTGTTGAAATGAGTAATTTATTGAGTGATTAGTTGTTAACTAGGATGCATGATCCTAGAATAGTAATTGAGCTTAATTTTTCACATCAATGTTGATTTTCAAGTAATTTTGGAGAAAATGCTCAGAAAGTGTTTGATTTTTGGTTTCATAGTGTTGAAATGAGTAAAAATGCTAAGGAAGCGAATGGAGAATAAAACAAATAATATGTTAGGAAACTGGTTGAATAATTAAATTCATTATTTTTTTCCGTATATGTGGAGTATTGTTTGACAAATGGCATCCACTACATTTACAATTTAATTTTTTTTTTAAAATTCTAATTGTAACATTCATAGTGATTATCCTTCTTGTATGCAATGAATATGATAAGAATACAACTCCAAATTGAATTATTATGGGCACGAGTATTTAACCTTGAACTTCAATTTTCTTTGATTGAGCCAAGTATCTCTACCTCTCCTTGTCTACAAAGTGCATCTAAAACTAGAAACAAAACCCAAGCACATAAGCATCTTCAAAGTTTTTCAGCACTCCCAGTGTACTTGTGACTGCAGAGGATGTTGTAGCTTCGGTTAAAATTGTAAAAGATATTGCAATTGAAGCTTGTCACACAACTGAGAAGTGCAGGCAAAGTACATTTTGTAGTGCTACTGAACTTTTAGAGGGTGATGATGTGTTGTCTAGCTTTGTAGCTATTAATATGGTATCTTTAGTGGCTTTATTTTTGTTGACTATGCTTAAATAAATCCAGTGTAAAAAAATATTTGTAACTTCTTTCCATAGAATAAAGCATTGAAAGGACTAGTTGCTCATGAGTCTTATGACAACTGGTTTACCTGTTAATTCTTCGAAAAGATGTGTGGATCATTCATTGGCTAAGTTAAGCAATTTTTGCTTACCTGGTTAGAAAGCTCCTTTGGATTTTACTTTGAAAACTCATATGCAGATAGTATCCTCTTCCCCTGCAACTTGGTGGTGAGTATATATTTAAAAAGGTTGTTGCATTAGAGATGAAATCACTCATTGGAATACATTTTCATGGTTTATTGATTACCATCAGTCTTAGTTTTCTAATATTGGAACATGTACCTTCAATTTGATAATTTTCTTTTTCTTTGTACTTTATCATATATTTGAAAAAAAGAGAATAAACCTAAAATTAGCTTTTCATATGCGATATTCATAACTTAGTGATGAGTTTAACCAATTTTCTTGGTTTGGATGAATATTGGCTTCACATGGGTCTAACTTTTGACCGTCTTGTTTCCTTTAGGTTTTGGTGTTTCCAGAAAAAGAAAAATCCAAAACTTTTTTTCTATTTGGAGAAGTAATAATTAAGTGTTATAAGTGGTAGCTGTGTCATTCCTCTTTAAGCCATTTAGTGATTTTAGTTTTTAAGGAATTTAGATATTTGGTAGATCTGACAAATTTTAAAGCCTTTTAAGTTTTTTTTCTTTCATGAATTGATGACATAGTTGTGTGCTTGTTTTTGGTTTGTCAAGATAATTCTGAAATAAAATTTAAATTAAAGTTTATCCTCTTAGCTTTTTAATCAAATATCATATGCCTGTCAGAGTTGAAAAGGTCTTGAAATTTAATTGTTTTCTAACAAGCGCACAAGTGCAAAGGGGCAGCGTCGATGGGCCAGCGGAGGAAATCAATCCAAAATTCTGAAAAAATATATAAATTAAAACTTATCCTCTTAGCTTTCCAACCATATATATTTGCTGTCAGAGTTGAGGAGCGTCTTGAAATATAATTTTTCAACAATGCGTGCAAGTACAAGGGTTCAAGCAATTCGGTGGCGATGGGGGTAAATTAACTCTAACAATTATGAAAAAATATTCAAATTAAAGTTTATTCTCTTAGTTTTCTAACGACATATCATATGCCTCGATGAAGTTAGAAATATTTTCAAATTTAATATTTTCCAACGATGCACCTGAAGTGGAAGGGTAGGTACTTGCATGCGGTGGCCACCATTGGGGGGTCGGTGGGCCATTGATAGGGACAAATAAACTCAAAAATTCTAAAAATATATTCAAATTAAAGTTTATTCTCTTAGCTTTGTAACTATATATCATATGCCTCAATCCAAGTTCAGGAAGGTCTCCAAATATAATTTTTTTCAACAGCGCATACAAGTGCAAGGGGTAGCAAAGTCAGTGGCCACCGACGGAGGCAAATGAACTCTAACAATTATGGAAAAATATTTAAATTAAATCTTATTCTCTTATCTTTCCAACCATATATCATATGCCTCAATGAGAGTTTTTAACGATTTTCACATTTACTATTTTCCAATAGCGTGCACAAGTGGAAGGGGTAGGTAGCACTGTCGGTGGCCACCATTAGGGGGACAGTGGGCCACTGATGGGAGGTAGATAAACTCAAAAAATTCTAAAAAAATACTCAAATTAAAGCTTATTCTTTTAACTTTCTAACTATATATTATATGTCTCAATCGAAGTTTGAAAAGATTTTCAAATTTAATATTTTCCAACAGCGCACACAAGTTGATAGGGGTAGGTAGCACTGTCAGTGGCCACCATAGGGGGGACGGTGGGCCACTGACAAGGAACAAATAGACTCAAAAAATTATGAAAAAAATATTTAAATTAAAGTTTATTCTCTTATCTTTTCAACCATATATATATGTCTTAATTGGAGTTTTGGAAGGTTTTCAAATTTAATAGTTTCTAACAGCGCGCACAAGTGGAAGGGGGTAGGTAGCACTGTCGGTGGCCACCATAAGGGGGCCGGTGAGTCACTGATATCGAAGAAATAAACTCAGAAAATTCTGAAAAAATGTTCAAATTAAAGCTTATTTTCTTAGCTTTCCAACTATATATCATATATCTCAATTGAAGTTCGAGAAGATTTTTAAAATTAATATTTTCCAACAGCGCGCACAAGTGGAAGGGGTTAGGTAGCACTGTGGTGGCCACCTTATGGGATTGGTGGGCCACCGATAGGGGTAAATAAACTCAGAAAATTCTGAAAAAATATTCAAATTAAAGCTTATTCTCTTAGATTTCCAACCATATATCATATGCCTCAATTAGAGCTCAGGAGAATCTTCAAATTTAATTTTTAAAAAAACTCTGTAATTTTTTCGTAAACTGTTCATCTCATTATCGTAAAATTTTTCAACAAAAGCGATTTTTTATAGTTTATTTATTTTTTCATAAAAAAATTATGTTAAACCCAAAATTATTAAGAAATCAGCAACCTAACAAAGATTAGATAAAAAAAATTCAAAATTATTGTATACTAGTTATACATGCATTTAATTTGGGAAGAAGGTGTGAGATATATGTATTTAATTTGAAAAGTTAGTAAGATGTTAGCAAGGTAAAAATATTAAAATATTGGGTAAAATTCTAACTTTTACAAAATCGGCTAAGAAAACTTAAAGAGCGACTCTGACTATGACATCAAAAACCACTATATTTTAACCTATATTTAGGCCCAGCGCATTTAATTTTGGACTCTACTGATTGTAAAAATACAATCTAAAACCACTATTTTCTTACATACAATAATTCATTTCAAACTAAAGCCCACACATGAAATAAAATAAAATAAAATTGTATTTACTTTCTATGGATAATCGGATATACAACCTGAAAAACTCACGGATGATCAAATAATCGGTCACCACCATTTCATAAGCATTTGCTTTATTCATAATCAATTGAATGCACTACTATTCCTACAAATCAACTCGCATTAGTAGCGGTAACCGCAGTGTCGAGCCTTGAGCTCTAGATATCCATTACATAACTAATTAAATATCATTAATGATAATATTCAATCTGACTAAAAGGGTCTAATATATAAGACTCGATATAGCCGTGATTAGTCTTTAAATTATCGAAATAATAATAATATGTCGAAAGCGGTTCTTATCGGATAGGCGGGTAGAGACATCTCACTAGGTTGACACCACTACATCCATTTGGAACATCAAACTAGGTTGGCACCCCTCAAACCCACTTAGAATAAGCGATAAATTTTATTAAATGAAAAAATATACATGAGTTATATAAGTTACAATGAGATATAAAAATCGAAATGAAAAAATGGCTACATAAGTTATAGTACAACTAAAAAATTGGCTGAGACAATGACAATCAAAGCCTCATTAAAATGCAGAAATGAGAAAAAACCAAATGAGGAAAATCTCAATCAGGAAAAAAGTCACAGGACAACGAAAGAAAGTAAACTACTTTCTAAACTATAGTTTTGAAAACCATTAAGATTCTTGTAATGCATTGATCGACAAGAGCATCTAAAGAAGTGACACAAGCTTTGAAGAGCATTGCCCATCTTAAAGGCTCCACATACCATTGCGCTCCTAAACGAGGGACAATGAGCTTGAAGAGCATCCATGACTGAATTTTCCTCTACGAAGATATGTGAAACCCATAAGCGCATGTTGGAAATATGGTAGCCTTGATTTACCCATCTTACTTTGTAAGCTGTATGAAGCCGTGATGTGGACGAATAAGTAAGTTGGCAACATAAGTTGAATGCACTCAGCCATAAGTGGTCCCAGAAGTCTAGCACGTTCATGGTAGAAATAGCACAATTTGGCTCTGAAGGCATAACAAGAATCAGAAAGGACAACAAAACTACGCTTTAATGAAACCCTAGCGGTGATGAAATATCGCCTCGTCCACGGGACTCGGACAACCGTCATTTGCGTCATCGGTTATTAACCTTCATTACCCGATTGGTGGTAGAGACGAACCAGGGGAATAATCTAAGGATTTCGAGGTACCTTGACAACCTACAAACTCACGAAGACGAAAGATCCCAATAGAGTTGTGCGTGCGTCCTCTTTTGAATAACATTTGCTTCCTAATCAAAGCCGAATAAAACCAAAGAGCAAAAGGTATAAAACATTCCCAAAGTGTCATGATTTGAACAAACCAAAGAATAGTAGATAAAGGCACTCCCGATAAATTGTAGTCAGAGAGATTGAAAACCTATGAACTTAAGGAAACTACCAGCCTTACGAAAAAGATGGTGATCGAATCAAGCGTCTAAATTGAGTTGAAAACAACCTCAGGACAATCCCAATTTGCGTAGGGACAAGTCGAGAAAGATGAGAGATAGTTTTGATTCCTTACGAGAAATTTTGCCTTGGAAATGATAGAAAACCCGTTTGATCGAGGCGTCGTCCGTAGAATAAACCACAAATAAAGAGAAGAGCAGAGCGAGTCAGGAGGAATGAAATTCTTCCATAAGAATTTAACCACTTTGAGGTGAAGCGAGTAAATAGATAAGCGAAGATAAAAATCTACGAGGAATGGGCGAGGCTGAATGAATCTGAACTCTCTTATCCTGCTTTGCCCATTCGATTGACACCTCCTCCGATGAACATAGTCAAGCGAGGAAAAGCCATGAAACTTCATTGAAGATTCCAATCTTTATCGAGTCGACGGATCACCCACGAAAGGACTTCGGATCGCGTAAATCTCGAGTTTTGTATGACTCGATGATATGTATCCGACTAGTTATCGACCCGAGGCTGAACTCGGAATAAACCTCGATAATAAATCGCCTCACTTGAAAGAGTAAGATAGAGTTGTATTAGGAGGCTAGATGAAGATACAGCGTAATGAAGGTTAAGTTTCCACTAAAAATGCTTGAAGAAACGAAAAATAAAGGAGTTCTTATTCATCAACTTGAGGCAAGCTTGCTTAAAAGTGCTTTATTGAAAGTGATTAGGTTTTTAGACCTAAACCCGCATTTTAGTAGAGTGACAACGATAGACAAACAATAGAGATCGATTTCCAAACCATAATGATCAGGTCCATAGAAATTCCAAATGGCCTTGTTAAGAGACTTAAGCGAGCAGTAGGCCATTTGTAGATCATAAAAGTGTGAACAAACTTGGAGGTAATCAGCTGATTAATCAAACTGACCAGGCCGACCGGTGAAAAGTCACGGCCTTCTGAGGCTAAATGCTTCAAATCTGATGATAATGGGGCGAAGAATAGCTTGAGTAGGACTTTCTTTAAAGAAAGGAACCGAGATAAAAAGAGAAGAGGCCGGCCTTGATCCAAAATCACCAAAATTTTAACCACTTCCACGGGTGAGACACAGAACCAAAATATATATGAGATTTGTCGGGTTAACATCGACGATAAAGAGCCATAGAGGTGCGGGACATCAAAAATACGGTCATATTTTGATAAGTCCTACACAAAACATAAGCACATCATTAACATAAAGAAGGTAAGGCAGAGAAGAAATTTCACGGAGAGAAATCGGCGGGGAGGGAGCCTTGGGAGGCCATCAGAGATAAGAACACCTTTCGAAAAATCTTGGCAATGCAAATAATAGAAAGAAAGCGGAACACCTTGCGAAACCACTGAGCAACCAAAATAACCACCAGGAACCACATTAATCAAAACCAAAATCTTTCTTTGAGTTAATTATCGATTTAATCCACGAGTGAAACTTGGTGCGGAAGCGAACTCTACTCGTTGAGTCAAAACTTTCTGGATGTCATTTTTATAGCCATTACCTCCAAAAACTTTCTTGTCGAGATAGTTGACACGGTTGGAAGCAATGCGTCTGAACTACCCGTTTACGCCTCGAATGAAACCAAAGTGATTATCAGAAACAATTTTGGAAGCGATCCCATGGCCGTCGGCTAAAATCTTTGAAACCACCTTGAAAATGAAGTTTCCCGACATGATAGGTGAAATTTATCCACAGAATCCGCTTGCACTTTTGGAAGAAGCACCATGAAATTAGAGTTGAGGCGGGATGAATATCTCACGAAAAAAAGATCGTCTGCATCAACCATGAATTGAATAAAATCGACAAGTTTGAAAAAAGGAACCTGAAAAACCATCTAGGTTGGGGGTGCTAGTTAGGTCAAAGTTGAACACAGCCTGTTTAACCTCCTCAGAATCTGGTAAACCTGTTATAAAAGCAGGTTATCATCTGCGATCAAAACTTCGGGATGATCCATGGCGGTAAAATAAAAGCGAGTGCGTGAGTACGAAAATAAAGTTACGTAATAATCACGATATGACTCACAATGGTGCCTCATCTAAAATATTAACCCGCGTATTAATAAAGAGAGGGCAGAGATTCTGGACACGAAGAAATGAAAGAAATTTGGAGTTCACGATCAACTTTCCTTCACCATTTAATACGACGATCCGAGCATAGTTTCTTTGAAGAGTAGAGCCTCGTCAAGCAAAACTTGAGCAGCCTCTCCGGTTAATCTACTCAGTGAACCCGCCGGTGCCTATGATGGTGCACTTTGTAAAAGCTTAAACCAAAATAATTTTGACATGGTATCACGAAAACATCCACATTACAACAGAAGAGCATCTTAGCCCTTAATTTATAATAACCCGATGGAAAGGACTATCGAGAACCTCGTCATACAATTTTACGAAAAGGATTTAAAGTCGTTATTGACAAACCACATAAATTGGGCTGAAATGGGCGTAGTCAGCGTTACCAAGTTTAGAAAGACTCAGCAATAGCAGGTTGATGATGAATCTTGCTTGGCTAAAAGTCAATGAAATGGAATCGAACCTCGGCAAAATCATTATAAAAGACACATCCAATTTGCTTTGAACATACCAGCGGGTCTTGAGTGTAGAAGGCTTCATGCATATCAATAGGTAACAAACTTGCTTCCATAGCCATCTGAAAGTCGAGCAGGGAAGAGGAGATAGGATGACCACCACCAGGACCTCATGTACCCAATGGCATTAAAATCTCAATAGCGCCGGTGTCGATAGAGTCGCAAATTTCTGAATATGCCCGTAGTTTTTAGACACCTTGGAAGAGACATTCACTACCTGAAAATACTTAGGCCTCCGAGCCATGAGATATCCACGGAGATAATTTGTTCTTCCTTGATTAAAATTCTAACATCCTCGAAGAGCAGAAAGTAAAATCCACATGGTGAGCAAAGCTGGAGCTATTAGCATAAATGAAGTCCATATGTAAGGAAGACCAAAAGAGCTTGAAATCATTAAATACCATAGGCTCCCTGACATAATAAAAAGGGGTTATGGCAATTACAAAAATCGTACAGTACTCTTTAAGTGTTTGGGTTACCGAAGCCCCTGCAGTTCCAATAAAGAATATTCATTGGGTACTATACTTAGAGGCAAAGTAGCGGGCTTAATCAGTCCTCACTGTTGGTTGCTCTTGGCCTTTTAGCTTGTTTTAATTTTGTTGGTTGACAGGATTTCTTGGTATGAGTTACAAACATTTGGATTCTCGATTTCTAAAATTGTAGTCAGGGGTAACTAAGGCTAGGTTTAGTTGTGTCATCTAAGAGCCATAGCTGGGTCATAGAGAATCAAAGTTTTATCCATATTGTTCTGACCCCCAGAGGTGGACCCCTATAGATGTAGGACCTGCCCGCCTGAAAAATCCTTTTAAGACCCTACCTTTCATTAAAGGTAACTTCGTCATCTAGATAAATCAAATGTAGTATTCAAAGGCATTAGCGATTATCAGAACAATGAACCACTCATATCTAAAGGCTTTTTTAAACACCACTTTCCATAGAGTTGTCCTAGCTGCATGATCGCCTCTAATTAGTAGCGGCTATCCACAGTATCGACCACGTTGATTGAGGAACCTAAATTGGATATGTGGGATTAGAATTAAAGGGCATGGGTTACATAGATTTGAATACTTTGTTTTGTTTCACGACCCTTTTTGAAGGTTTAGCGTAGAGAATCCATCTTTACCGTATTATATATGTCCCTGAATGGCGATACTTTGCAATTGTTGTAAAATTCTAAAGAGTTTTAGGAAATTCTTTGAACCTCGATACATGAATCTTGGTTTTGATAATAGAGTTTGAAGCGAAACTTGCCAAATCCACATCCACGAAAACCAGAATAAAGTGGCCAAAATTACTTGATAAAGTTTAGATTGCTCGAATTTCAAGGAGGCAATATCTACCAGCGAGTCAGATATAATTTGAGGATGCCAATATTTTCAACTCAGATTGTAAAATCTCATTCAAACCTGAGCATGCATGTATTTTTACATCGCTGGATTGAAATTCTTAACCTAAGCTTGTAGACAAACAATCCTCGATTTTAAATTGATGTCAGTAAAGGCCGCTTTTGGCGATCTACGTGGTAAATAAAAGAACTTGGTAGTACCTCAGCCATAAGAAAATTAGTTTCCATTTTTCCAATTTCCATACATTTTAAAATTTTAAGTATAATTCATTTTGCTTCCATGATTTTTCTCTTTTGAAAAGAACAACTCAAGCAATCAAGAAATATTGGCAATAGGCGATACATTCCTTACAGGCAACGTTGTTAACCCGAATTGTGATAAAATTTTCTTTCCAAATGGGTGCATTCTGACTGTCGGTTGTAGATGCACCGCCACTGCTTGTTTTGGAATGCCCACAGACATTATTATTCTATATTTCCTCCTACAGTACTACCACTGATCACTGTGGCCCTGCTTTCGAAGAGTTCCCTGCGTATACCCTACCTCATTTGGAATACTATCAATGGGATGTTCACCATTCTCTATAGCATTGTCTATCTTTTCCTCTTCCATCCCAACCAAACATTTCCAATCCAGAGTAAAGGGGCCATAGCAGAGGCCCCAAAACAAATTCAGCATTATTAGGAGAAACAATCTAGTTCCAGGACAATTGATTTACAATCCAGTTCTAGCACAATTGAATACAGATTCAGCACATATAAATGCAAAAATTTGTTTAGTTACAATCTATTCCAAATACAAACCCACAAGTCTGCTGAAGAAAGAACCCACGGACCCAGCAACTCACTTCTGCAACCGCGAGCTTACCACTAGCAGCACTAGCCCGTGGCCTCTACAAACTGCCACGGAAATCCATGAAGTCGACAACCAACACGCTCTAGCACATAAAGCTGGATCTGCGATGATGGACAGCACGAACCCATGCAGGATTTCAAGCTCGAACCAGCAGCAACAGCACGAACACAGAGCACGATCAAACTGGAGCCCAACTCGAGAAGACCCATGGCGCGCGCGAGAATGATCCAGCGAACCTGTTACCTGAGGCCCAAACCAGCTCAAATCCACAACCGAGAACCCACGGCAATTAATCCTCTATGAAGAACCTGTGATCTAGACCCACAGCAATTGAGAGCCGCGATCAGATCTCGAGCTCTTCATCAATTTTAGGACAGATTTCAGCAGATCGAAGCTACGATGAAGGACGACGATGAAGAATCTGTGAAGCCTCAACTGCGACGCCGGCACCGGTGGCGAAGATATGGGAACAAGCTGGAGATCGCGATCCCCAAAGAGAGTTTATTCAGCTTCAACAAGTCAATTTTTTAATTTAAAAATAATTCATCCTAGTGACCCACACGGCTGGCGAATGCGTCTCCAGAACTCCCAGCGGAATTCCAAGTTGAAGCCCGAAGCGACGATCGCGATCCAAGCCAACCCGCGTAGACGACGACTCCAACCAAGCAGACCAAACCCGCGAGCCCAAATACAGAAGCTGGTCACCAAAACGCGAGCCCATGGACCCATCAGCAATAGATCGTGAGTTCCCACAGAAGAACAACCCCACGGCAGCCACCTGCAATCTCATGACGATGAAGTCGCCTAGAGAGAGAGAGCGGTGGTAACAGTAACAGTAACAGTAATAATAATAATAATAATAATAATAATAATAAGAGGTTAGTTGGATAAACAGGTAGAGATATCCTAATTAGATTCACATTCATTTTATCATGATGGAGGTATTCTAATTAGGTTGGCATTCTCTAAACCTATATTGAATAAGTAATAAATTTTTTTAAATTAAAAGAAATATACATCAGTTACAACAAATATGAAAATTTAAAATAAATCAAGACAAACGTAGATTACAACAGAAGTAAGAATCGAAAAATGAGCGATGATGCGTCAGATTAAAAAACTAAGAAGAAAAATCTGAATGGAGAAAATTTGATCAGGAAAAGTCTTTGGAAAAATAAAAGTCTGATCAGTTTTCTAAGCTATAGTTTCGGCTTCATTTAGCGTTCTTATAATGTATAGAAGTCTGAGAATCGGAAGATCTACTACTTCTTGCACTCTAAAAAAGCAGTGATCTTGATGAAGCGTCACATGATATTTCCTTGCGAAGATGTGTGAAACTGGCTGAATCTTTGGAAACATAATGAATCACGGTTCCATCTTGATTTGTAGGTCACGGGATGGCGTCCTCCAGCGAATGGCAAGTTGGTGTAGTGTAACTCCGGTAGGTGATCCATTGAAATCTCTAGCTTCTCCGATAGCGATAATGACACACGATAACTTCGGTCACCGGCGGAGTTGAGTCTATGGCTGCTTTAATAAAACCCTACTAGTGATGAAATACCATGCGTCCGTACAGGGCACGAGCATTTATCCGGAAGCAAGTCGGTTTTAACGACCTGACCCAGAGCCGCGATATACGCAACCACAAACTCACAAGGCAGAGAGATCGCTGGTGAGGTTGTGCGTGTGCTCTTTGGATAGCATTGCTTCCACAGTGAATGTCGAATAAAAGCGAAAGTGCTTAAGGGAATGAAAACATTACCAAAATACCATTAATTCGAACAAATCAAATAGTGGAGAGTGCCTTTCATGTAGTTGTAGTCCATAAATTGAAGACACGAGTCTTGGGAAGCACCAGTAGCGCTACTCGAACAAAGAAACCATAGAACGATGCATTGGCTGATTAGAAAGTAACCCAGCCTGATCCCGAATGGCGGTAATGTAGAGGCAAGTAAAAAGATGAAAATAATTTGAGTGCTTTACCAGTGCATTTGGAGGCCATGAAAAAACCACCGTAATCAAGATGTCATTGGGAATCTGACCAGGGAAAAGCGTCAGTGAAGAGGCGGCGGAATTTAGAAGGAATGAAAGTCTTCCGCGTATCAACCCAGCGTGAAGGTGAAGCCATGCGTAGATAGTGAAGATAAATGTCTCGACAAGAAATGGTGTCGGGGAATGAGCTAAACTACTCTTCCAAGCTATCAGTACGCAATCTCAGCATCCTCGATACGGCGTAGTCGACTAGGGAAGCAGCTGAAACTTCGTCGGAAGGTTCAGCTTTGAAATTGACGGATCACAGACAAAATGCAGGATCGTAAGTCTCAGGAGTTATGAGTAACTCGATAATAGGTATCCACACAGTCCCAGCGAACCGTGAGTGAACCACGATGATCGAGTCGCCTCCCCGAAGAGTAAGATAGAATTTGTCAGGATGAGGCGGATCGGAAGAATGACATATATCTGAAAGGGTTTAGTTTTCTTAAAAGCCGCGAAGAACCAAAGTTGAAGGAATCTTATTCATCGACTTCCAAGCAGAAACTACTCGTGAGCTTTATTAAAGTGACTAGGTTTTAGACTTGACCCACTGTTTAGTAGTAGACAAACAAACAGCAATGATGAGATAGATTTTCAAACCGATAAAGATCAGGTCATAAGAAGTTAGAATAGCCATTAAGAGAGCAAACCAGCATACCATTTATAGACCATAAAAGTGTGAACAAACTTGGAGGTAATCATAGAATTTATCGAGCCTTGGTGATGCGCGGAGAGAGTCACGACCTTTCCATCGACTAGCTACTCCAAATCACGATGTAATGGGAGAAAAATAGCTGAGTGGGACTTCATTTAAAGAGGGATCGAGATAAATAAAGGGTAAAGACCGGGCTTGATCCCAAGTCAGTCAAAATCTTGGCAATCTTTGGTGAGAGTCCTTTGGAATCAAAATATATGTGAGATTTATCGAGTTAATTACGACGATAAAGATTTATAGAAGTAGAGCTTCAAAGCACCGCTTCAATTCGATAAGTCCTACAAGCGAAGCATATAAATTGGCATATAAAGATGAATTGGAGATGAGAATTTCTGAGGAAGCGATGCGGGGAGGGAACCATGAGAGATCATTCGGGATAAAAATCTACTCGAAAAATCTTCGGGAATGCCAAATAACAATGGAGATAGTGGATCACCTTGCCAAACCACCATGACAAAGTAACCTTACGGAACCTATTAATCAAAATGAAATATTTCTTGGTAGAATTAATCTTATCCTGAAGCAAAATTTGGTGCGAGAAACGAGCACATGCAAGGCGCGATAGGAAATTAGATACATCGAGTCAAAGTCGCTACGGATGTCGATCTTGAAAGCCACATTACCTCCCAAAACTTTACTATCGAGGTGGTTAACACAGTTTGAAGCAATCGCGATGATGCGTTACTCCGCGTTTACGCCTCGAATGAAACCAAGCGATTATC
The DNA here is from genome assembly GCA_007844105.2 of Rhamnella rubrinervis. Taxonomy (NCBI): domain Eukaryota; kingdom Viridiplantae; phylum Streptophyta; class Magnoliopsida; order Rosales; family Rhamnaceae; genus Rhamnella; species Rhamnella rubrinervis. The sequence goes on from CM017581.2 coordinate 19,357,237, forward strand.
GAAACAATTTTGGAAGCGATCCCTTAATTAATCGGCTAAAATCTTTGAAACCACCTTGAAAAGGAAGTTTTCCAACATGATGGGACAAAATTTATCCACTGAGTCTGCACCTTGCACTTTTGGAAGAAACACCATGAAATTAGAATTGAGACCGGGATGAATAGGCTCTGAAAGGAAAAAGGATCTACGCGTCCTCCAGCGTGGAATGAATAAAAATCCAGTAGTCAAAAAAAGAACACGGAAGCCATTAGGGCTGGGATGCTGAGTGGGTCCCAATTAAACCTTGCATTTAACCTCCTGAGAATCAGTGAAGCCGGTTGGAAGCAAATTATCTACGGTCAGAGCTGGAATGATCCATCTAAAATGGAGAAATCCGTACCAAGAATCTAAATGCGGCGAAAATAAAGATCTATAGTAATCCATGATATGACTCACGATGGTAGCCTAAATAAAACATTAACCCCACTGTATTGATACTTGAAGACAAGGGCCTTTGAGATTCTGAACGAAGAAGCGAATGAAAGAATTTGGATTCGATCGCCATTCTTGACCATTTAACATGAAAATGATCGAAATATAGTTTCTTTGAAAAGTAGAACCTCGTCAAAGCGAGACACGGCGGCGGTCTCCTCGGCTATCTAATCTCTCCGGTGAAACCACATTGATAATGTTACCTGCTGAAAGAAGTTTTTCACAGACGAAGTAATTTTCTCATGAATATACTTTGAAGACATCTACATTCCAACCAGAAGAGCATACTTACGCTTTTCAATTACTTTAACAGATGGAAGCGACTACAGGAACTTCCTACGCGAATACTCACGAGCGAAGGATTTGAAGTCCTATTGAATAATGCGTAAATTTGAAACAGAAAGCGGACGGGCTTCACGTACGAGCTTAGAAAACTTCAGCAGCAATGGATGATTATGAAATCTTTGCTTGCTAAATACAACGAAATGGAATCTAAACCTCGAACAAAGTGAGGCGAGGAATGACACATCCGTTTGCTTTGAACATATCAATGGGTCCCAGGCCACAGTGAAGAAAACTTAAGAGTGTGATAGGTAACAAACCTTGTAACACCCACTTTTACAGAGCTTAAGACCGAATAAAGAGATGTTCTGATGAAAAGCGGTCAAAATAATATTATAAAAGAAAATTTCCTTTTGAAACATGCTTAGAAAAATTGAATAAAAATTTTCTTTACTCTTTAGGATAAGTTAAACCGTTAGTAATAATGGCAAAACCAAAATATTTCTAAACCGAAAAATCTGAGTTCTTTACAAAACCAGCATAAAGAAAATTAATTTATCTATATGAGTTATAGTTTTAACGAAAGGAAACAAAATCGGAACAAATTTGTACTTATTGCCTCTCGCTAGTCATACAGTGACTTAAAGCTACCGAGGCTAGGTTTACGGATTACCTAAATATACAAAACAAATAGGAGTGAGTGAAAAACACTCGATGGGATCGACATGCATGATGATGCGGTCTGATATACCATGAGAAAAGTTAGCAGGTCATGAAAAGCTCTTATTCATTTTTCTTTCAAAAGCGACCATAAATCTGATGACTTTTAAATTCTTATACGTAGGACTTTTCACTTTGCATAAATATTAAATTACGCTGGAGCTAGTTACCCGTCGGTAACTCTAATTTTCTAAAGCAGAACACATGCATACTTTTAAGGAAATCCTTACATATTCAACTAATTAGAGGGAACGGCAAGAGTGGGGATGAAACCCGCTTGCATCCGCGTCATGCAAGTGCTGGGGTTACAACCTCCACCGCGCGCCCGATGCTTCGCGTATGCTTGGCGCATCAATCCTTTCTCTCCACCTACTAGTTAGTGGGACCTCTACTAACCGATTTACAAACTTGAACACATATGCTCCATTCATCATAACATTAAAATCTACGAGTGCATGGCCATGACTATACGATGCATATCTTTTAAAAACGTGAATTACGATAATTAAAACTTTCACGTTGGATTGCGATGCATGTGTATGCTTGTGCCATTACTAGCTAACACCAATCTCATGTCATTAATGTACATGGCTTCAAACACAATTAACTCTCATATGCAAGATAACACATGCATTTAAATACTTGTATATATATGTATAAATTCATACTAATAAATCCATAAGAATAAATCCATGTAATTCCAAAGAAACTATTTCTAAATAGCCTACTAATTACATAAGAAAGCAAATATAGCCATGCTCAAACCAATTTCCAACGAGCATATTTTATAAGTAAAGATTGCAACTACAATAAATTAACCAACACAAAGCATAAAAAAGTCCATGCTTTAATAATTTAACAAGCTAAATAACAACAAGGTTAGTTTTGGATAAGGTAGTCATGGAGTTTAACTTAAAATCAAGTCCTAAACTAATTACATTATAGCCTTCTCTTAATTTATTAATACACCACAAATGGCTAGTCAAGTCCAGCCCATTTTATCTCACAATTTTCAGCAAGAAACAATATTTACCTAGCTTAAAACCATAGACACAAGCTGTTGGCAATAGTTGCAGATTTTTCAAATTTCCAACAAAACAGGTAGGATTGTAAAATTATAGAACACTCATCTTAACTCCAATTGGGGTAATTCCAAAACTAAAGTAGCCACAACTTAACTAGTTTAAGGAGAAAAATGTGAATAAAAAATTAGTAAAAATTGGAGGCCCTGAAATAACACCAAATCCGTGGGTTATGGTGCAGGGCTCTCCCAGAACAACAATCCATCTAGTAATTTTGAAATAATTCTTTCTCCCTCGTCCGAACTCCGATTACAGAAATTCAAAAAGAAAAATGTTCTCAAGACACTCAAGTTTTTACAATAAAAATTACAGAATTTTTAGACAACTACCCGAATATCAGTTTTTATCCAAAGTCTACAAAAATTTCAGGAATGTGCAGGGTTCTCCCAAAACATTTATCCATCCAGAAATTTTGAAATAATTCTTTCTCCCTCATCCGAACTTTGATTTCAGAAATTAGAAAACGAGCATAAGACACCAAAGTTTATACAGTAAAAATTTCACAATTTTTGGACAAATACAAAAATGACAGCAAGCAATCAAAGGCCACGAAAATTTTAGTAACTTTCCAGAATTCACATGTTACTCCAAACCACACCAAATGTAACCCTAACATGCTATGACTTTGGGCTTTTGCTAATCCACTTGGGAACACACTTAGATCCGGTTAGATCTAGCATTTAAATACAATTTCAAAAGATTCCAAGTGGTCCCAAATAGAAAATGAATAGAGGAGAGAAAATCATGTGCCAATTCATCCTTTGCAAACCACGTAGATGGATAAGGGACCCTACCTTAGATTAGCTAAAACCTTGCTAAAAGCTTTGAAAATCAAGATTAAACACCTCCCTCCAGCTACTGGAAATGGTCGGCTTCCCACTCCTCCTTCCTCTTCTTAAGGCATTGAAGAAAACCCCTTGAACAAGTTTGAAACTTTATCCTAAAACACATTCTCTCTCTTGTCTTCCAAGAAAATCCTCTTTTTCTCTCTCTATGGTGAATGGCCGGCTGCAAGGAGGGAATTTTTGAGTTTGGGTTTTAGTTAAAAGTTGCATTTATAGTGGGGTTTAGGGTTTCAAGAAGGGTTGCTAGGGTTTTGATAAGGTGCAATTAGACCAGAAACTTTTAACGAGAGTTTGACCGATTGATTTTTGACCTTGAATGTAGTGCTTGCTGACAAAGACTACTTCAAATTTAAACTTGTCACATAAACAATTAAGAGTCAAGAAAGAGTCTCGGTCAACCTGTACCGGTTAAAGTGATGATGTGGCGAGGGTGGGTATTGATTCTTGACTTTGACCTTGACCTGGCTTTGACTTTACCATAAAAGGAAACACGCATATAATGAGAGAAGATCACGTACCGCTGGTCCCGATCAACCAACACGGACGCTTGCGGCGGTTAGTGGTCTATGCATTGACTTTGGCAGAGTTGTATTTGATCGAACTTGACTTTAACGAAGAGTAACTATACAAAGTGGATATTACAATCCATGACATCGCTGACACGAGAGTCGATTAAAGAGCGATGGATAGGAGGACCACCGCATACCTACGCTTTTAATGGCATTAAAGTCTCGATACAGCCAGCGGTGATCATAGAACTAGCGAGAATTTCAAGATTGCCGAAAGATTTTTACGTGCCACGGAAAACAACACCATACACGAAGAAATCGCGCGCAACACCACCAGAAATATCCTGAAATGATTTACTCGCTGCGGGTAAAATCTAGCATCCTCCGAAAGAATGAGGCTTGACGATCACATGGTGAAGCAAGCGGTGACTTATTAGAGAAATAAAATCCATATTTAAGCGAAGACCAGAGTTTGGAATTGTATCGAAAGCTGACATAGGCACTGACCATAATAGAGTGGGGTTATGGCGATGAGAAAAATCATATAAGACCACTTTGGGTATTTAGGTTATCGAAACTCCTGCGATTCGATAAAGAATATTCATTGGTTTAGAACTTGGTAGCGGGTAAATTGAACGTCGGTCCATGCATTGGTTGCTCCGATGCGCTTTTAGCACATTACAATTTTAGATTGTGGGTTAGGCTTTCTTTTGGTGGTCGCGCATTTGGATCCTTGAGATACTAAATGGTTCGAGGTACTAGGTGAGTTTTGTTGCTCCATGGCTAAAGTATGGCCAGGTTAAGTAAATCACCATGGTGTACCATATGATAATACACTTTCAAGTCTTTACCGTGTACATTTAGAGCTTTGCAAAAGTCCCATTTTCATATGGGCAGGAATTAATTCAAATGTGAAATATCGGAAGGGCTTTCAGTGCTCCTTGTTCTATGCGAACGGTTATCTGGTGGATCGAACCCGTATCCCGATCGATAGGTCGATTTAGGATTTGGATCGATGGGCCTTTTTGTTTCACACATTGAAAGCCCATTTGGAGAACCGATACATTACCTTTATATTACATGCATTTAGATGCCCGATACTATGACAATTGCTGCAAAATTCTAGACATCTTTCATAATGCGGTGAGCGTCCCGATGCATGAGTCTTGGTTTAATAATAGAGTTTACGGAGTGAAGCACACTTGAAATCCACATTTATGAGAACCAATGGTGACCAAGTTTCGATAAGGTTAGCTATCATTTTCAAAGATTTGATTCCTACCATGAGATTAGATATAATCTTTGGATGCAATATTCACTTCAGTTGTAAAATCTACCCAAATTGAGCATGCATGGTTTTTGCATATTTGGATTGAGGTTCTTAACGAGCTTGTAAGCGAGACGATTCCGATTTCAAATTCAATGATCCATAGACCAAACTTTTTGGCGATCCTTCATGGAAAATAAAGAACTTGAAAGTATTCAATACTAATGAAATTAACTTCCATTTTCTAGTTTCCATATACTTTGAAGCTTAGTATAACTCATCATATTTCCATGGTTTATCTCCTTTAGAAAGAACAACTCTATGATCAAGAGAATTGACAGATATATGTTCTTAATAAGCATTGTCATTAACTTGAATTGAAATAAAATTACCTTCTGAGTGGAGTGCGTCTTGATTTATAGATGGAATTGTGTAATCAGCACCACTCATTTTCTTTGGAATGCCCATGAAGGCTTCCATTAGTTCACGCAATATTCGGTGACGCTGCTTTGCGAAGGGATGAGATATGAGCCTTTTTATTGATCATAGTAGATGCTTTATATTTTATAAAGATACATTTTCTAGGGCCAAATCGGGGCCTCCCATCCAGCCGATCTCCACCTTGCTGAAACCCAGGTGGAGTGCTCATTATTCATGCTTTCTTGATTCAAGTAATCCGGTGGATGGGACGAAGAAAGGATCCTCCATCTCCAGTCTTGGGATCAAAGCCATGTCGACCAATTAGGTGAGATTAATCCAGCGGATGCAAGGCGAGGCTCCACAGGTAGAAACCAAAATCAAATCCAAATTAGGTCAATATCACCATAGCGGAATAGCGTGAATGAGCAGTCCTCATGAATATCCAAATGGCCAGAAAAAGAGTACAATTTATTTGCAAGGGCTTCGGTTTAATTACTAAA
>CM017581.2:19363432-19442394 GCA_007844105.2 Rhamnella rubrinervis
GAAATTGCAAACAACCATAACATGTTTGAGTGGTGATAACTTTCCTACCAATATAAAGTACTTGTCTTTTCTTGGTGTCAAAACTATATATGAGTCGATAATTGCTCCAATATAATCTTCAAAATATAGACAATGCCAATATCATTCTTAAACTTATCAGAACACTACTAAATAGTAGGTCACTAGGTTTTATAACATCAACAACAATGTAAGAAATAACATCTAATACTATGTTAAACCATCTACTCACAGTTTCATCTTAATGTTGAAATCATTCTTGAACCATCCTATTACTAAGCGCATGTCCTAGAATTATAAGAAACATAACTAATGCCTCCTCTACTAACACGTCAACATTCTTTTAAACCATAACTATTTTTAAGTGTAGTTATCAATTCTTTAAAAACATATTTTTGCATTCTAAATTGTTCATGACATCTTATTTCATAGCTATTTAATACATGTATTAACCACTTATATCAGTCGCGTGAAGACACACAAACTTTTTATCAATATACTTAAACCACTCGGACATTAAAGTCATGAAGAATGCTATAGATAAATCTTGATAAAATTCATCATCAACATCATCACATTAGTATAAATGTTTGTCGTATTAGTGTCAATAGTGATAGAATTCATATTTTTGACAATAAAACAATATTAATAAATTAACAAAACATTGTTGAGGTAATTTAAAATTGTACTTTCAATGTAGTAGGCTAGAATTCAAGCATGTCACAATGAAAATATTAATGAAGTAACAAAAATAATGATTTAATTAAAATTCAAATATAAAAGTAAAGATTAAAAAGCAAACGTTCTAACATTAATTTAAATCTGATAAAATAATACAATAATCCAAGTAAAAGAAAAGTATATAAAATAAATTGGTCCTTATCTAGTAATATCATTAAAATTTAATATCGATAAATAAAAGTTCTTTTTTATGACATCAAACTTGTGACTATTAATCCACATTACTTATTGGTTGCGTTGTTTTATTGCCATAACATTTCTCTATTTTCTCTTTCGGTGAATAATTTTGTAGCTTTTGAAAACAACTTATCAACAATTTCAGAATTTCATCTATGACTTGCATCACTTCCTTAATACTAAGTGTTGTTCTTATTTGCTATAATATTGAGCAAAAATTGAATTGTTTGGTCACCTTAGCTCTTACTCTAACCTTTTTGGTGAATAAAATTGTATTAAGTATAAAAAACCCAAGAGGAGTTACAGGAAAAGACTAGACATAATGTCCAAAAGGATCGGTGCTCAAAAGAAAGGGAATAGTATCTCTAAACTGATCAACAAAATAAAAACCACAAACATGCAATAAAAGTATTTAGCAATCATGTGACTAGACAATTATAATCTCTGTAACCTAATATAACTTCCACTCTTCCTTAAAGAGCTTTCCTTGAAAATTAACAAATCATTAAAGGAGTCCCAAGGCTTGGTTCAAAATTATTACTCATATCCGAACCACTATATTGGAATCACATCGCGATAGAACTCTTGGCATACCTTTCTGTAAGACAATATCAGAAGCCCAAACTAATGTCTTTACCTTTGTTGCATAGGGTGTCATAAGAGGCAAAAGCTTTGAAGCCAAGAGAATCAACTCTCCCTTGTGATCACAAACCACCATGGCAATAGCTACTGCATTCTCTCAATGGCGCATCCGTATTGATAACCAGCCAATCAAAAGGGTAGGTTCCGGCACAGACAAAATCTTCGCAGGGGATGCCAAATTACACAATTCAGTATCAAGACTACCAAATTCCTCCACTGCTTCCTCAAAAAAATGGATTGCCTTTTTAAAATCAATAGCTCCCTAAAGAAGACATACTAAGTACAAAACAAGAACCAAAATCAAAGACAAGCTTCTTCCTTCCTCCACCTCCTTCACTCTTTTCGGCTTTAAGCAAAAATCAATAAAAGTGACAACATCGTGACAATGGATATAATTCCATAACAAGCCTCATTTACTTCCAAAAGCTACAACTCTAATGACTTGACAGTGATAGAAAAGATGTTCAATTGATTCCACACTAGAATCGCATAAGAAACAGTCGAGGCTTGGAATTCGAAAACAACTATTTAATCTTTTAGGGGTTGGAAGGCTATCAGTTAAAACTTTCTAGAGAAAGAATTTTAATTTGATGTAAAGCTTTGATTTCCATAACTTTGAACAAATCCGGTCCCTTCCCTCTAAGGAACTAAAAATTTTCTCGACAATGTAAGCATTTTTAACACTAAAAATGCCTTATTGATTTCCAATCCATAATAAATTATCTCGTTTGCTATGTGTTGGCCATTCAAGTTTTAGTATTTTCCGCACACTTTGCAAGTCAAACAACCTTCCTAAGTCATTCTTCATTTCAAAGCATGGAATCATTCGGCATAAAATCTGCCACTGTATTATAGTTGGTTGTTCTAATTCCTTCCTTCCTAACAAGTTTTTTATTTTCCAAACTTGGAACCAAGGGTCGGTCCACGTTGATAGCCAAGCCATTTTCCAATTTAAAACAACTACCTTTCACGATCACCTCTTTGATGGTGAGGATACTTTTCAAGCCCAAGAACCCCTTTCTTGCGGCACATTAAAAGAGATTTTCATTCTTCAGTATTTTGCCTTCATTAGATCAATCCATAATCCGGTCTCTCCCTTGGTAATTTTCCATCCAAGTTTTGACAAAAACCTATATTGATATCTCAGAAAAATTTGAACCCTAACCCTCCAAACTCCTTTGGCATACAGAGGTCCTTCCATCTACTAAGAAGCAAGCTACCTTGTCTTGCCTTTCTTTTTTCCCCACCGGAAGTTTCGGACAATGGCATCCATGTCCGCACACTCCTTTTTTGGAACTCGAAAGGTTGGAATCGCTTAGGCCACAGAACTAATCAAAGTCGTATTGCCCGCTTTAGATAGTAATTTGCTTTGCCAACTCTCAAGACGAGCTTGAACTTTCTCTTTCACCTATCAAATTCCTTGATTCTATTCCTCCCAATAATCGAAGTTCCCATAAATGTGGCATTCTTCTCCAATTTCTTGGCCGAGAATGTTATTTATCTTCCTTTGCCTTTTATCATAATTTTGCGAGAAACATATCTGGACTTTTCTCTACTCACTTCGACCGGACCGGGAGCAAAAAGTTTTAAACACCTCTCAATAGCTTTTGCATTCTATGTCTTAGCCCACTCGTGATTATAATGTCATATGTAAATAATAGATGAGATACGATTTTGCTCCTTTACTTGATTTGAACCTCATGAATATTTCCTTGGTCTTCTTCTCGAACAATAAGTCTAGTGAGGACTTCAGCTCCTAGAATAAAAAGAAAATGGGATAGGGGATCCCCTTGCCTGAGTCCTCTCCATGGATTTTCTTTGCTAAACTGAAATCCATTAATCAACAATTTATACTCCACTGTACTAACATAGTTGTGAATCATTTCTCTAAAATTATCAAAGAAACCCAGAGCTTCCAAAGTTTTTATCAAGAAGCTTCATTCCAGTTTGTTGTAAGCTTTCTTAGATATTCAATCGACAATAGGAGCATAGATATGCATAATACATAATTGATTTAATTAAAATGTTGACAACCACACAAGCACATGCACAATTAAAAGGTAATAGATGTAGGTGATCTTTTTCAATTGTCATTTCATGTATTAATAAACATAAATGCACATAACATGTATCTGCTTAAACCTCTCTTTCTTCTGCTTAACCTTTAAACAAAAATGTTGATTATTCAATAAGTTGTAAACAGATTTTGATTTAACAAAAATTGACTTAAACATTGCAACCATGCATATACTAATAGTTTTGTAGTGTGTGATTATCATTATAGGATCATCTAAATAAAATAACCCATTTCAAAGAGCAACAATTTGGATTAACAAGTATACCAAATAACTTGACTCACCAAAAATATCAAATCACTTGGACTTAACTGGAAAAAAGAGCATTTATAGAGGCTATATTCATATATCCATATTTGATATTAAAGGGCTACATTAAAAACTATATAGACCCTCTTGATTCTCTCTCTCATAAAAAATTTCATTACTACAGAAAGTAAAAGCATTCAAAAAGCAACTTTGTTTTTAAGAAAGTATTCCACCTAAAAGAAAGAGAAGTTAAAGATTGTCTATGTCTTTGGAGGGTGGACTTAAGGTTGTTTTTTTTTTCTCCCTGACTTGAGAAATTTTATTTTATTTTTCAAATTTTTATTTGGAAGAGAATGTAAAAGAATTATAGTGTCTAAGTTTGTCAATGCAATCTAATCTCCCCATTTGCTTAAAATTGATACTGATGAAATTAATAATAGACTTGAGTACTACATAAAAGTTTAATCAGTTAAAAAGTTGCAATCAAAACTATCTTTGAACTCAAAATATAACAATGATGAGGATGAAGGTAATGACAAAAGGAACCATAAATTTTAAACTACTTGGTAGAATCATAGCTATAGCGTATTATCAAAATTACATACCTCTTCTCTGAACAACCTTGCGTTCCTCCTCTAGCTGTTTCATTAAAGACTTTAACTCAACAGTGTATGCCTAACATGGAATTGAAGACATCATATAGAAGAGAATTCATCTAGCTATAAAGTGAAGACATCTAGTTTTATAAACTCAAGAGGATCAAATAGCGTGGAACAATGTTTAATATGAGACTTCTAATCAACGTGAACAAGATAAAAATCATGTTAAAAGTAAAAACTAATTCTAAATATTGAGAAGATGATACTTAGAAGAAGAAATCAAACTTTCAATTTTATGAAAAATAATTATATCATAATCTTACTAGAAAAGTTGAAAAATACAGATATTGTAGAAAAGACATAGAGGATTGGAGAATAGAAGAGGTTGTCTATGCATGAAAAAATATCCTAGGACAAGGATGGAATTTCTATAATAAATAAGGTTATTTTGGGTATTTGTAAATGACCATTCAATGTAGTTTCTTGGAGAACTAAGTGCTTCTCCACAAAAGCTAAAACAATTATATATTTATTTTTTATTTATATATAAAATTATATTTTTATCAACATATAATTAGTTAGCTTCACATTTTATATCAAGTTTATTAACTTTGTACATAAAGTTTTGAATAATTCTTACAATTTAAGAAACTTGTATATCTTAGAAAAATATATTTGCAATTGCAAAGTTAAAATTATTATTTTTCAACAAATGCCTCTCTAGCTATGTCAATGGGTTGCCTTCACATTTGGGTTAATTATATCATCCTATCCCTCTTTTAACATTCGGTACATTAACCTTTGTCATCCTAGTTGGCATGGTGAATTGACAATTTTACACTTTTGGATCAAAATTTTTGAAAAATTTGAGATGACCATTAATGCTCTAACAACTAGTATCTGAGATGAATAGTAAATTATCATCCTACCCACTTATTTTTGTTTTCCTCATTAAAACCATTTAAAAGGGTATTGTGCTTATACTCTATAAAACTAGTCCATTTCTATCTCCAATTTCATATCTTACTAATTTTCCAAAAAGATTGAAGAAGAAAAAATTATTGAGTAACGACATCATCCAGTGCAAGCAATGAAGAAAGTGAAGGTATAATCAAGTACAAAAATAAAAGATGCTATTATGGAAGAAAAGCAAGTGTTAGAATTTTAGAGTGCAAACAAATCCTTCTCAATTGTACTTTAGCTAAGATCAAAGAAAATGCAATTATTACACTTTCAGGCACTTGATAATGAAGAGTATAGCACGCATGAAGATGCAATGACTAGACACGGGGTATATATGATGTTAAAAGGAGAAGTACTTAGGAAAATAAAGATATTATCATAAAAATTCAAAATTCATAAGGGTTACAAGTTAGAATGAAGGTAATGATGATTATGAATATTATTTTTCTTTTCATAGCAATTATTATACTTATTTTGGCTACAATAAACATGAAATGAAATAATATTATGATGAAACATACACAGCATAACTATAAATAAACCTTGAATACAAACAAAGCACAATCATAGATAAATATTGTCTTAACTTCATCATACTCTCATCAAGTGTAAATAATCTGTTTTACATGTCAAAGAGAATGCAATCTCGTAATATTTTCTGAAATTACTAAACCTAATCATGTGTGATATGTCTCAAAAAAGAGGTGATACATCACTATGAATGAAATCCAAATGCCCCATGTACAAAACCCTATACAACTTGTATTAGCCTATATACAAAATAAAGTATTCAAGCAACAATTCATGCCATATAGAAATAAATTGCATCTTGAATACTAATTGAGACTAAAGTAAACATTAATTGGCCTATGTTATGTGAGTTAAACTAAAAAAAAAGCCTAATGAGCCTTTCCTTCCACTATCTTCTAAACTAGTGGTGATATTGTTGCTAGTGGTGGTGTTATTATTACTGCTGGTGTTGTTGTTGCTGCTGATGATGTAGATGGACCATTGGTTTGTTGAATTTAAATTGATAATTAAACACATTATAACCACAACTTAACACAATAAGCAATTAAACACAACTTAATGAGTTAGATTAATTTTATAAAATAAATTTATTTGAAAAAGAGTATCTATTTAGTTCTTTTCCTCTTTAAGTTTGCTGGAGCATTTGGATAGGATCTTTTATTATGGTCTATAGATTTACAAATTTCACATTTGGTGTGTATGATCTTTTTCTCTCCGGACTCATCAACTTCTCTCCTTCAAATTACCCTTGGCCTACTAAGCTTCCTCTTAACTATTAAAGGCATGACATGATCAACATCAACTTAAAACCATAATGCTTCATTAGATTTTGGGTAAATCATGAAAGAATAAGTCTGAATATATGCCTCTTTAGTCCACATATGTAATGATGAAAATACAAAATGTCATATTTTTCTCCCTTAATGTTTAGTCTTTTATACTTCAATGAGCTCATTATTCTTATATTTTGATTTAAGATATACATGGAGGTGTTAAATGTGAAATGAAGCCAATTGGATGATTTTGGATAGGTTTTGACATCGCCGTAATCTGGTTTTACTCGAGATGTGAAATATTTAGTTGGAAATTATGAAGAAAATGACCAAGTCAAATTCAATGCTAGACCATTGTCATTGGGTTTGACATGCTACTATAGAGAGGCTTAACACTCACAAGCCCAATACATGTCAAGCTCCAAGTCAAGTCCAATATTAGGTGTCGACATACATTGTAGAAGTGTACATGTGCATTAGAATTGGACAAGCAAACCGTGGAGTCAGGTTCAATATCGGACACATGCCTTTGTGCAACAATGACCAATGGTAATTTTACAATTTTAAGGTTTTAAGTTTAAACAAGTAGGGTTAGGATTCTATTATAAATAAATGTACTCTTAGATTTAGGGGCGTCTCTCTCTCACTCTTCTTTAACTTCTCCTTCAAGTTTTCATCATGGCCTTGTATGGCTAAATTTTTATAATTGGTGAAGGAAATAGAAGCTTCAAAATCAATAAAATTGTAAGATCAATTTGTTTTATTGTTTAATTTATACTTTGAGTATTGAATGTTCTTATGCACCTATTTTTATGATTGTCTTGTTTAATTACTAGGAGGCCTCTTAGTTTATTATTTGTTGCAATTTATTGCTAAGTTTGATATTAAATCTGTAATTGTTTGATCTCTCTAATTTATGAAGTAACTAAGATTTAATGATTTGCTGTGTCAGAAATTATTAGATTTTGGGAAGAATGCTCAACTAAATTAAATGCAACCACTTGTGTTTGTTTTGTTTAACTTAATCAATTTCTTTAATTCTTAAAGCTACTACTAGATTAAACCTTTAGTGCTGGTCTAAGGTCATTTAATAGTTAGGGTTGATTAGATTGTTTGTTTTCTAATTAGCTATGACTAAGGGGCGTGGAAAAATAGTTCCAATGGTTAATATTCAAAGTATGAATTGATAAATACTTACATCGATGATCAGTTGTAAAATTCCGATGATCGTTGTTGACTTAGACCAAGATTTATTCTCTTGAATGATTTCAATTTTGTAATTCGAATCGTTCCTTAATTATTTTTCTTACATTTGTTTTTATTACATACAAACCCCCATTGTTTTTTCGCTTAGCATAAATCTGGACTAGATACGCTTCGTGGGAACAATCCTTATTCACACCACTACATATATTTTTAGGAGTGTAGGTCATATATTTGGCTATTTATGCATCTTATGGCATGTTTACATGGTATGCCATTAATTTATCAGCTTCCAGATTGACACTAAAAATCATTTAGCTTGACTACAATAGCCTTGGTCATGTTTTCATCTAACACCTCATAATCTTCTTCATCATCAAAAATAACATTAAGATTTCTTGACTCTCTTCCTATTTTATCAATTCTTGATTTGACCCATGGTGGAACAGTTCATTCCCATGTCATTGCCAACTTGTTTCTCTTCTGAATATTCTTCATCACCTTCTTTCTCATACACTTAAGAAAAGTCAAAATAGGCTTAACCTGTACTTATCAAATAATTATTAAATGACTTCGGCTATATTGTTTGTGATATGATCAACCTTGGCATTCTTATCAAAATGTTGCCTACTCAGGTGACATGCGAAATATCCATTAACCAATTATAAGATTCCTCACTCACACCCTGATTTCCTCCATTCTTACTTTAAATGCATGACTACTTGGTTGCCTTTCTGCTACCCAAAATAGGTTTCTTATCTTCACACTAAGATACCTAACTTTGAAATTGGTAAAATATATCTTGCACAATACCGATATTGTGACCCAAGAATATATCAATTATGGCTTTCAACACTCCTTCTTCTCTATTACTTATAAAGTTGATGGTCCTATTTTCATTGACACCGATGTAGTCACATAATTATTATAAAACCAACTCCAAACTCTCCAAATTTTCACCTTCACAAATACAAACATCAATAGGAAAGATATTGTTGTTTGCATCTAAAATGGCGGACAATAGTACTCTAGCATATGATCCCCTTAGATGACATCCATCTAATCTAATAAATGGTCTCCACCCTTTCAAATAGTCTTATTTTTTATGTTGAGAAACTAACAAAAATCCTTTGAAAAGTGGAATTTTCAGCTAAGATCCTTAGTGCACTTAATCGAACTATTGTCTCAAAATTAATATTTTGAAGCATGTGACCATACTTATGCAACTTATGATAGCATTCAATATGATAAGCATTCAAATTCTCCAATGCAAGCCTTTTAGCCACAGTATATCTTTTGTTTATCAACTCTTAACCCAAATCTCTTATATAACTCAGATTATAACACTTATATTTTAACATCCGGATTAATCCTAAACAAATCATGAAGCGTTGTTATTATCCAATCACTGTGACCAAGTGATTTTGTTCAGTTATCTTACAAGAATACTCTCCTCTCATGATTTAATCTTAAATGAGACTTTATCGGCAACCGTGATGCATGAATCATCCTTGTCGCGTGCTTTACATTCACAAATACATGTCACTCTATTCTTATCATTCACTATATAATTAAATGCAAATCCTCTTAAACAACATAATCTGTAACACCCCTTAATCAAGCACGAAGACCAATTAAGAACCACTACATGTTAAAAGCATTTATCGAGACTTAGTTGTTCATGTAAATAAAAATCAATCTTATATACTCTTTAGGATCTAAGGCTTCATGATAAAAGTATAATAGTTATAAAATAGACGGTATTTTTTTTAGATAAATTCTCACACCCATAGCGTATAGAAAGCTTTAGATAATATATATTTATATAAATATATATTAATTCAAAATAACAGTATCTAAATCTCAAGCTAAAAATAAAAAGGAATAGAAAGAATGGATTGTACTATTATGATGCCGTTGCTCCATTCCATCACCAAGTTCATTGAAATCAAGCTTATTTACCTACACACACAATAGAAAGGAATGAGTTCACGAGCACTTAGTACGTTTCACAAATGCAAATGTAAATGTTATGTTGAATGTGTGCAAAATATTTACTGTTATTTGAATACTAATTTTCTCTTTCTTGAAAACTCAATATTTCAATAAACAAACTACTTTTTAAAATAATATTCATAGGTTTTTATATCTTGTGGCGTTTGAGTCCAATTCTTCTTAGTCACATGTAGTTAGCTATCCGTCGAAAGCGTAGCTTTTCAACTATCCACGGACAAACCGTAAGAAAACCCTTTTCAAATTTTACCATTTAGAGGAATAACGTAAGTGGGGCTGGTCCGACTTACACTAGTGAAGTGCAAGTTATAAGATTGTCAATCCACCACATACACTGATATGCTCGCATGTACCCATGCGAGAATCCAAACATCAACTGACTAGCTAGTGAGCCTTCTGCTAAATGATACACACATATCACATATTAAAAGTTTTGAATCACATCTCATATTTGCTTATGTATGTATGACCATGACTTTTTTTTAAAAAAAATAATAACATTTAATCTTTAAGAAAATCAGTTTCATTGCACAAAAACCAAGTTTCTATTTCAAAATAGTTTTTTTACAATGCATGTGTATATGAACTACCTAGCAGTTCCATGCACAGTATATAACAGTATACCATTATCATTAGACAATTACAAATCCAACATATTAGATATCACAACCACAGTAATTATTCAACTCAGTATATTGAACAGATTTCACATCTATTCACAGTACAGTGTACATAATTAATTAATCATCATCAATCATATTATATCATTATAAAATAATAAATCCAAATATGCGGTCATTACATTTGGGAATACCATCATTACTTCGCATATACTAATATATAAATAATCTAGTCATGATTACATAAATTATACATGAATATTTTAATACTAGTAAGTAGTAAAAATAAAATGAAATATTAATTAAACCAAACTCGTTTTAGCATTCACAACAATTTTACAAAAACCAAAACTCACTCATTTTAACTTGGATTTCTATGATTCAAATGATCATAACTCAATAAAGTTTA
The DNA here is from genome assembly GCA_007844105.2 of Rhamnella rubrinervis. Classification (NCBI taxonomy): domain Eukaryota; kingdom Viridiplantae; phylum Streptophyta; class Magnoliopsida; order Rosales; family Rhamnaceae; genus Rhamnella; species Rhamnella rubrinervis. The sequence goes on from CM017581.2 coordinate 19,374,446, forward strand.
AGGGAAAATATGAAACAAAAATAATTAAATTTATAAACTTGTCAAAAATAACAAAACTCGTGGGTATAGGTACAGAGTCTACCTATATTTTCTCCAGAAAATCAACAGTTTTGTAAAATTCATAACACAATAATTCAACTACAATTTACATGATTCTAAAGCCAAACTGACTGTAACTCACTGTAGTGTAAGGAAAAAATATGGCTTAAAATTTTTTTAAGAAAATCAAAATCTTTCAAATATAACGAAACCCGTGGGTATAAATGCAGAATCTTCCAAAAACTTTTCAGAAAACCAATGATTTTTGTAAATTTCATATCTCACTCATTACAACTCCAAATCAAGTGATTCAAAAGCCAAAATGTTTAGAACAAATCCAAATTCTTAGAAAAAAAAATTCAAAATTTTTGGATAATAGTAGTCAAGGCGTGCATACAACCAAATATTCATAGATTTCGAAATAATTTCAAACCAATACAGCACAAACTCATAGTAATCAATAAGCCTAAATCAAGTTATTACTCCATCAATCAACACTCTCATCATCACCAACACAAGAAATAGCAACCATATCACACCATTTTAGAAAGAACATTAACAAAAATAAAAATCTCTGCATGCATGTCAAGAATCTAGCCAAAAACTTAGTTTAAACCCACTTCAAACATGGAAATGGAAACCTACCTTGTCAAACAGTAAAGAAAGGTTCAAAAGGCTTAAAAGTGAAGAGAAAAGCTAGGTTCTCACAGCAATGGTAGCCGACCTTTGTTTTCCTCTTTTCCTCTTTAAAATTTCTTGCTTCTCCCTTGAAAAACCTTCTTCTTCACCCTTTATCTCTAGAACCTATGGAGCTTACACTTTCTCTCTCTAAGCTCTCACTTGGCGGTTTTGGGAGAAAATAATGAGTGTTGTTGGCTGATAGAAAGTTTTTATAGGTGGTGTCTATCTTGATATAAAACAATGACTAACCACTTATAGAAATAGTAATAAGGTAATAACAAGTGGTGGAGTTTATAAATAAAATAATAATATTTTCAAAAGAGCCTATCAAGAGTTCTATTGGTTAGAATGTAAGTAGTAGTAGAAGTTAAAAAATTACATATTTATTTATTTTAAGCATATTATTAAATATATATATATATATATCTTACTTTACACAAAATAGGGTAATAAATAAATCCATGACTTGTTGACCAAGAATACAGTTAACCACAATATCCAAAAGTTTAGTGACACAGTCTAATACCAACTTGTTAGCATTGGCCCTAGAATGGTCTTGACTTAACCAAAGTCAATTTTACCCAAAAGTCAACAACATAAGAAAAATACTAATAAACAATAAAAAAATACAGAGTCAAGTATTACATAATTACTCAAAGTATTTCTGTAATGGTAAACTGTGTCAATTGTAGTACGAACTCTTAACATAATTTTTCCATCATCCTTAGGTCTATATACACTTTCCCTCACATTAGCCTAGCTATCCTAGCAATAGGGTCTTCTTCTTCAGATTCAATCACAGGTCCATCTTCATCATTTAACTGATATCCTTCACTTTTAGTTTCAATCTCGGATTCCTCTATTGTATTAGGATTTGTTTCTTTTTGGGCTTGAGATGAACTAGATTTTATTTCACTGGCAACTTCATTATATGTGTCACTGCCAATTTCATCATCTATAAGACTATTGGAAATTGCCTCATGTTAAGATGGAATGGGAAATGTCTCATATTCAGGTTCATTATATGGGGGAGGGGGGGCTAAGGTGTGTTGGCTTTTCAAGTTCACTGTGTGTGGGAATAGGAGTGGTTTCTGGATTTTTTTTTCTTATTTTATGACTAATGGGGTTAAGTCTAACATGTACACCTTTTTAGGAGTTTGAAAAGCTAAAGGTAAGACCTCAATATCCACGTGAATATAGCTCAAACAAAACCATCATTTTCCAACTTATATAAAGCTCCACAAGGTAATTTTGCTATCCCTTTCATTTTCTGTGGCTCATGAAAACTCAAACACTCACACATGGTAAACAAATTAGCATCTTTAAAAAATAAAATAGCACTATAACATTCTTTATCTACTAAGAAAGGCTCCAGATCTTTGTGATCTTTGTCATATATATGTATAAAAATTTCAAATATCATGGTTCATAATTGAACAAATAAAATGTAGTAATTGATAAAGAGACATATCATTCACATCAATCCAAACCACATAAACACACAATTCAACAAAATTCATAAAATTCAAAACCAAACCATACATAATCATCAATTGGTATGTTACATTGTTATACCAAATGTTAGCCAAGTACTATAATAGTATTTATGGGCTGAGTATTGGTTTCCAGCCTATATACCAAAAGATGATCATGTTTGCAATGAATACAATATAGAGAACATGACATGATTCAATGCATACAATTCATTTTATCGTATATACCATTATATACAATTAGATTACTCTTAAACTAGTGCATATATACCAGTCAATACAGTCAGTTTCATCATGTTTACAGTGGACAGAACATATAATATATAACATGGTTCATTGAATACAATTCATATAAATCATATATATCAGTACATACAATTCATATTTCGTAAAATCCATAATTCAATATACAATTCACAGTTAAGAATACTTCAAAAACTCCAAAAGTATTAATAAAAATTTATAAATTCATAAATAAGAATACTCACTCAAACAAAATAAATCAACAAACCTAAACTAAACAAATAAAACCCAAATTGAAAAAAAATAAAACCCCTAAATTGAGAAAACCCCAAATTAGAAAAAACACCAAATTAAAAAAACCATAAATTGAACAAAATTTCAAATTGAAAACTCCAAATTAAAGAAAACCCCAGTGAAAAACACCCAAATGAAGAAAACCTAAATTCAACAAATTCCTAAGTTCTAAAAAATCCTAAGTTGAAGAAAAATGATGACATCAACCCTTTAACCAAATTTCATAAACCTATAAACCCCTAAATCGAAATCCAAATTTCAGTAACCTAAAAAGCTAAATCAAAATGTAACCCCAAAATTTTTACCAAATGTGAACCGTATATCACTCTTTGAAAGCCCCCATAATCGAAGTTTATAACCCTAAATTGAAAAATAAAACCCAACCTAATTACAAACTCAAAATAAAACTCGAATCACTTACTTGAATATTGAGATTGATTTCTTTCAATTTCTTCCCAATTTCCTTTTTATCTAACTTTAACTCCTTTGAAATCTACATTCACTTGCAATTTTATTTTTTTTGGTTTCTCCAATGATGAATGATAAGCATAAAGAAGGAAAGAAAGTAATCAATCATTTTAGTATGTATGATAAGTGAGATAAGAAAAAAGAAGAAAAACAGTCTGAAGTGATAGATGAACACTAAATCATACTGATCAAAGCCATGAGTGATAAGACTATGAGTTCAGGTGTGTGTGGAATGTTAAATGACCCTTTTGTTCTTCTATAGTTAATTTAAGCGTCAGAATCAAGCAGGTAGAGGGTCTCAATAAGTTTTAAAAATTATATAGGTGAGACTAAAATTTAACCAAATCTCATAGTTATATCTCTTAAACAAAAGTTATCAATGCAACAAAAATGATAATTTATATGAGTGTGTCAGATTTTAAAATATTTTAAAAGTCAAAATATAAATTGTAAAATTCTTGATAAATGTAATTTAATTTTTAAAAATAAATTTATATGAATAATTTTCTTTGAATACTTTTTAAATGATCTAAAACAAAATACTTTTTAAAGGGAAAGTTAAAAAAATGTTATCGGTTTTGTTCCCTTTTTTATTATTAAAATATCCAATTGATTAAAGATGGTCACTAAAAGATTTTATTCAATACAATTGTGATCATATTTTGTCTAACGAAAATTACTCATTATTATTTTAAAAAATACTCATTATATATAATAAATAAAAGGTATTAATAAGAAGTAAATAAATTAAAAAAAATTAAAATCAATTGTGATCATATTTTGCCTAACAAAAATTACTCATGATTATTTTTTAAAAAATACTCATTATATATAATAAATAAATAAAGTATTAACAAGAAATAAATGAATTAAAAATTTTGGCCTTTGTTTAAGTAGGGGCTCCAGGCAAATGCGAGAGAGAACTGGAATGCACAATGCGGCGATGGGAGCAAAGCTGCAGAATCCGCCATTTTCGTCCAATCGTGAAGCCCGTGATTGCAATCCCATTTACATTCTTTTCCCTCGTATTCACCAACCCCATTGCCATTGACACTATCCCTAAGAAAATCCAATATCCATAAAATGCAGGAGGCTCAGCTCTTCTGCACTAATAGCTACTCTCGCAGATGGATTATCTCAAACCCCATTTTCGTTTTCTTCAAATTCATCATTCTTTGTTAGAGGCGGCTTGTTTCTCGAGCCCACTATTTCTGAATCCTTTCTTCTCTCAGTCTCTCCTAGAAAGCAAGTCGCAATTGGAGTTTCGGGTTCTGTCTCGTCGTCTGTTTGTAGATGCAAAGTGGTGGGTGGTGGTGGGTTCTTGTCAGTGAGTTTGAGGAGCGGTGAGAATTTCGGGAAACGAAGCGGTGTATAGTTCAGAACGAATATGAGGGGTCTGAGGAAGCCATTGTTGAGGAGACGAAGGAGGAGAAAGTTAGATTGCGGGGAGTCGGTGCCATGAACACCACTAAGCATTTGTGGGCTGGTGCTATAGCCGCCATGGTTTCCAGGTCTGTTTTGCTGTTCTTCGGTTTGCCTTCTTATTGGGATGGTTAATTCGTTGCCTGAGCTATTTATTTTAACATATACTTCTCGTGGAATTCTTTTTATTACCATCAATGGAGTTGTTTTCTGCCCTACTTTTTATTTTTTCATTGTAGCATACTTTTATCCATTTTTATGATTCAGTAAGTTAAATGAAATTTCTTTCTTGGAAGAGCATCAATTTAGTTTTGGGATTGGGGATTATGGCAATTTGTCTTATTGTCACTGTTAAGTACTATATTTGTAAGTAAGAAAACACTTCGTGTATATGCAAATTCAATTTGAGATTCTTTGCAAACTGCATTTATTTTAGGGCTTATCACATTTTTGTTTTGTCATTTATTATGTGCTGTATTTGTGATTTCTGCTATAAGATTGTCTTTTGTTTTCTCATCAGTAAGTACTGTATTTGTGAGTAAGTGAACATTTATTTTATCAGAACTTTTGTTGCGCCGCTTGAAAGACTGAAGTTGGAATATATGGTTCGTGGTGAGCAGAAGAATCTATTTCAGCTCGTCAAGACAATTGCGGTTACTCAAGGTTTGAGAGGCTTTTGGAAGGAAATCTTGTCAACATCCTAAGAACAGCACCATTTAAAGCAGTCAACTTTTATGCTTATGATACTTATAGAAAGCAGTTGCTCAAATTTTCTGGGAATGAGGACACCACAAATTTTGAAAGGTTTATCTCTGGTGCTGCAGCCGGCATTACTGCTACTGTACTCTGTTTACCTCTAGACACAGTAAGTGACAATTTGGGTTTTGCTATTAATTGTTGGTTCAAATTCCTCAAAATAACAAATGCTTAGGGAAAAGTTTGTTTGCTATTGGCACATCTCTCAGTACAAAAGACAAAGAACTGTAACTTTTAGATATCTGAAGCCTTGTATGTAAATAGATGTTTTTCTATTCCTCTTGTGTTTGTACAGATTCTGAGTATTTATCCTTGATGGCATGTAAGACATACATCTATCATAAGTCATAATGCTGACCTATTCATGTTGCATGCAACGTGTAATATTTTGTAACTGTATTATGATTGGTTGTGAATTATGAATTGATACTAATTGCTAAACATGAAAAAGTAGTCAAGGTTCAAGAGTTACATTGGATGGGATGATGTTGAATAGTGTTTTTATACGTGAAATACCCTGAAAAGAAACAGAGTTTCCTATCTTTCCATTGTCATAATGGAATTACTTCCTACCAAGGACTTCCATCAAATTGCAGTCTTATATACCATTTATGCCAACATAGAATTCTGTGATTATGAAAAATTTATTTGCTTATGTTTTCCTTATATAGTTAGTAGAAAAACTATCTGACGCATGTGAAAACCATTTTTTTTCACTTCTTAGTTTCCTTTCCTGTGATTTTTTTAATTAAAATCAAAATTCATGCTTTTGTTGCATTTTTACATTATTTGATTGATCTATATATATTAACATCACTGTAATCTCTTAAATACTTTTTTTTTGTCCTCGAGAATTCTAAAAACCCTGGGTTATTTTTCCGTATAATAGCTTGTAAACATTTACTGAAGTATTTTGTATCTTTCAGATTCGAACTAAGATGGTGGCTCCTGGTGGGGAAGCCTTGGGTGGTGTAATTGATGCTTTCCGCCACATGATCCAAACTGAAGGGTTCTTTGCCCTTTATAAGGGCTTAGTACCCTCCATTATAAGTATGGCACCTTCAGGAGCGGTTTTCTATGGTGTGTATGATATATTGAAATCAGCTTATTTACATTCACCAGAAGGAAGGAAAAGAATTCAAAATATGAACCAACATGGGAAGGAACTGACTGCTTTAGACCAGCTGGAATTGGGACCAGTTAGGACATTAGCCTATGGGGCTATTGCTGGTGCTAGCGCTGAAGCTGCAACATACCCATTTGAAGTTGTGAGAAGGCAGCTTCAACTGCAAGTGCAGGCAACTAAATTGAGTGCTTTAGCAACTTGTGTGAAAGTAGTTCAGCAAGGAGGAATCTCAGCTCTCTATGCAGGACTCATACCCAGCTTGCTCCAGGTATGAATGACAAAGATCTCAATCTATTTAAGCCACCTCTCTCTTACACACACTTTGGATAAAAGAGCTTCTGAAATATTGTGTGGATGGATTAGAAATTCTGCATAATTAGTTTTCTAGTTAAGCACTTGCTCTGACTTATTGTTATGTTCTATCTGGTGAAAATTTTACTAGCTGCTTGGGGGTGTTTTGATGTCTTCATTACTTATGTCACTAGCCCTTAGTCTTTCTTGCATTTGAGCAAATGCTCCTTCTGGAGATTATTGACTCATTCTTTCATATGTTCCTGTTCTTTTTCTTCTTCCTTTTTGTATTTTTTATTTTTTATTTTTTTGGTCTGTTCCTGGCTGTGCATCATATGATAGGTATATCTTTCTTGACCGAATCAATTTTCCCCAAATATCATTTTGGGTACATATGCAACCAAAGTAAACGAAATTTAAGAAAACCGACTTCCAATTGTATCGTTTAATATATGTTGAACCATGATTTTATTTGTTTCTTGACCAATTTTTCCTCTTCAGTATCATATTTCCTTTTGAATATTTGCCTCTGATGATCTGTCTCTCTTTTTCTTTCCCTTTTTATCCATGGTGTTTTGTGGACTGCAGGTACTTCCTTCAGCTTCAATAAGTTACTTTGTTTATGAGTTCATGAAGATAGTTCTTAAAGTTGAATGAAGAGAAAATTTGATACTCTGGAAAAATATGACAGGAGGTTGTATATCAAACTGAAAGATGAGAACCAGCAATAAATTCAGAATGGTAGTAAGCATTGGCTTGTAGGATGGTATTTGGAAAAAAAATTTACATTGCAAAAGAAAGAAACAAAGTCTTCCTCATCAACCTTTCCATGCAAATTGTCACTCGTAGATTGTATCCTAAATTTTTATTTTTTTAAAAAACTAATGTTGAAAAGGTAATTCATGTGTCGCTAACAAAATAAGTTATTACTAAAACGAAGAGCAATTACTCTTCTTGTTGAATTTTTAGGTGCCAAGTGATATACCATATCTGACCTAGATTATCTCTTCCCCTTCATGTCTCTTTATTTGTCTCTCCAATTTGAATTCAAATTTGATACATTAGATTTTTATTCCTTTTATTTGGATGATGTGTCAAAATTTAATTGGAGTATATGAAAGGACATGGAGGTAATTTGATTCATATCAAATATACTTTAGTTTTTCTACTTCTCTTATGTGTGTGTGTATATATATAAATTTTTTTGACGAATTCTACTTCTCATAGTTGATTGGGGGCATTTATTCAAGCAGATGGCTCACCAACTAAAATAATAACAAATAATGTACCTCATGTTTTTAGAATTCAAGAGGAAAAATTAAAATAAAACAAATAATAAAATTTGTATATTTGGTTCAAATAAAAATTAATAATGAGCAAAAAGAATATATAAGTTTTCAAGAAAACCACATCATATTGTTTTCTTAATAGGTACATATAACTTCAAACACAGCTACGAAGAAGGATCTTGAAATCTAATTACGACAACAAACATTAATGGAAACTCACATTATTAAAATAATTATTGAGAAACATGATAGAATATTGATGGCATTTAATAAAAATATTTTAGCTTTCAGAAAAAAAAAAATAATAATAAGAAAAATTGGAAATCATTATTCAAAATTGTAAACAACTATTGTGGTTCAGAGTCCAATTTTTCTTATCGTTATCAAGTACGTTGAACAATTCTGTACGTTCACATTATTTTTATTGTTTTTCTAATAATATACACCATTTCTTATACTTCACCACGTCAATAAAAAAATATATTTATAACGCTGTAAAACATTAGGAAATTATTTATTCTATGACTAACGAACTAATTGATTGATATCACTTCTTGGATATATAAAAATGATAAAATTAAGATTAGTGATGAACCAATAAAAATATATTCTATCCAAAAAAACTTCCAAATAAATATACTTCAATTAAACAGCATAGTTACTTTAGTTGTTAATGGAATTTAACTCTATGAAATAAAAGCTTAAAATAAAGTCATATAAGATGAAGTGAACACTTAAATTACAAAATATTTTATTTCTTTCCGAAAATATCTGTATTGGCTTCACATCACACCCTTTGTATGTTAACGTTGCAAGTCATGCAAGTAGTTGTGAGAAATTAAGGTTCCAAGGACAAAAAAATTAGGTTAGAGATAGCCTACTTCTTTCTTTATATAATAAGGGAAACTGTGAGAAATATTCCTATTAATAATTAAAATTTTAAAAATAATTTTGACGTTTTAAAATTTTTTTAAAAACTATAAGTCATTTTGATAAGTATTGGATAATATATAATTTTTTTAATTTTTTTAAAAAAATACTTATTTTGGGTGAGTATTGTCCAATAAAATTAGAAAAATCATATATCATTCAATATTTGTTAAAAATAAAAAATGGAATGATAGTTGAGTTTTTTTTAAAGAAAAAATAATAAAATTGTAAAATTCATATATCATTTAATATGTATCTAAAAATGTGTTTAAAAAATTAAAATGCTCACAATTTATAGTTTCATAGAAAAATAGGCTACAAAATAAATAAAAATTAGTAGATAATAAAGGAAAAAAATATGAAAAAAAAAAGAAATGAAATGATAATTAAATATTATTTAAGAAAAATAATAAATTTGTAAAAATCATATCTCATTCAATATTTATCAAAATAACTTGATTAAAAATTCTAAATACTTACAGACTATTTTATATAAAATAATAAATTATAAAATAAATAAAAATTATAAAAACATTTGGAATGACCTACCTGCCATATGACATGACAAATTTGTCATTTGGCCGGACTAATCTGCTATATGGAATGACCAACCTGCCATTTGGCATGATCGCCATATGGAATGGCTAATTTGCCATCTGGTATGCCCAACCTGCCATCTGACATGATCAACTTGTGATTTGACATAGTCAACCTGCCATATGGCAAAGAATATTTTAAATTGTTTTAAAATATGTATAATTAAATTTGGAGGCATCTTGGTATGTTTTGGCATGGCCAAGATAGGGAATATTATAGAATTTTTTTTTTAAATATGAGTAATGAGGCTTTGATATGTTTTAAAAAATAAAATATGGTGAATATTTTTAAAATTTTAATTATTAATATGAATAGTTTTTAATTTCCTATAAATAATAACAAGTCATTGATAATACAAGAGAAAAAAAAAAACTTTCATGGTCATTGCTAAACCTTCTGACGAGCTGTAAAAATTGTGGTAAAATTTATTCACTGCTGGAAATTTTGGTTTTGCCTGCAGTATCTACTGCCTCATTCAGTCTCAGAATTGGTGTCAATTTCCATTAAGGGACAGTCCTTTTGTCCAATATAGGCAGTCAGGTCACATGCCCTAAAAGTAAAAACCGCCCTAGGGTCTAGAGAGAGACAAGCGTACAACTATGTATGGGCTCGTTTATAGACGTTTTACATTGTCTTACTTGAAACGTCACAGTTTTATCCATTCGTTAGTTTTCCCACTTCTTTATCTGGAAATAGACGAAAATAGGTTCTAAGAAATTACAGTTTTTTTTTTTCTTCCAAGACTTAATAACCAAGTCATCATTCGAAACCACACAAAACTGTCGCCGCACGTGTGCGTCCCTCCCTCGGCTTTCGATACGGGCAAAGCCATCTCACTCTTTTGCTTGCTTTCAAATACTTCCCACCAATCCCACCGATTTCTACTGCTGCGAACTTTTATTCGTCTCTGGCCTACACTTGAAACGACACGTTGTTACTGTGAAACCCTAACTGACTCACGGCCATGTCACCGTCCAATGGCCGATGCGAATGCTTCTCCGGCGAGAATGCCGGTGATGAACTTGACCATGACGATTCCGGTGATGTGAGCTGTGCGCATTGTAGGAAAATTGATTCTTCGCCTTCGTACTCGTGCAATTCGGTGTCGCTCGGCTACGATTCGGTGTCGCTCGGCTACGGCTCGTTGCCGCTGAAGGACTGGGAGAAGCTACGGAGGGTTGTGATTGCTTCGGCTAAGGGCTTCATAATTGGAGCTGGTCTTAAAGGTGGTCTTGCCCTGTTCTCGATCCTAGCTCGGTTGAGACGAAGAAAGGCGTTAGCTTCTCTAAGGTGGAATTGGCATTAGAGTTTCTAAAATTTGGTTTTAATTTGTTTGTGTTTAGATGGATTTTTCTTCTGATTCGTGTTTGGCACTTGGGATTTTGTTTTGTGTTTACAGAAAGGAGGGCGTGATTACGAATAATGAAGCAATTGTTATGGCTTTCAAGGAGACATTGAGATACGGTCTATTTCTGGGCACTTATGCTGGTACATTTGTTTCCGTGGATGAGATTATAGCTTCTTTGGGAGGTCATCGTAGGCACGTTCCTTGTGCTTGATTTGCGAATTATTGATTTTGTGCCTGAATTTAAACGTTGTTGATTTGCGAAAATGGATTGCTTTTTCGTTTTGATTTTGATTGATAAGATTGTCCTTTATTCTAGTTCAGGACAGCGAAATGGAGGGCTTTTGTAGCAGGAGCCGCAGCAGGACCGTCTATGCTTCTTACTGGGCTAAACACGCAGCATACTAGTTTGGCCATATACATACTTATGCGCGCTGCTGTATTAGCATCACGCTGTGGCATAAAAAGCAAACGTTTCGGACGAATTTGTAAGCCACTCACCTGGGCTCATGGTGACATTTTCCTTATGTGCCTCTCCTCTTCGCAGATTCTGTAAGTAATAAGTTTTTGTTCTTTAATATATCTGCCTATGGTTCAAAGATCTTAATACGTTTTTCATTTTCTCCTAATTTTGCATTCTTTAGTTGTCTTCTATATAGTAATGGAAGCACATGGACTGTAAGTCATAGATACGTAATTAAATTGTCATAAACCTCTAATCTTTCTAGAGAATTTTACAAGTTAGTAGCTGAAAGTTGGTGGTGGAAGGTATTGTACTCATTATAGGACTCTCATTGTTCCTCACATATTTGAGTATGAAAGTCTTTCGGTTGCAAGATTTCATGGACAAAAGTGTAGGCCACATTCATCCGTTAAAAAGTTAAGAATTCATTTCATGTCTAATAGTGGAGTAACAACTGAATTAGTGTTCGAAGTTTCTTATTTGGTAAATATATTGAATCAAGCTTAGTTCAGCTTAAGTAACTCTTCTTGCCTATGGAAAGTATGAAATTATTTAGGTTGCATGGGAAGTGAAGTGCAAAGTAAAGTAGAAAGCTACAGCCTTTTGTGATTCTTAATCCACAAGAAAAATAGAAAAGAAGGTTAATGTAAAACCAATACTTAGTTGATAAATTGCAAATTTTCCACATGTTTAGTTGATAAATTGGAAATTTTCCTTATGTTCAATGTTTGTAGAGTTCAACCTCACCTGGAAAAGAATTGCCATATTACTGTTTTAACTTTGTGAGCTCTTACAAATTGATTAATTGAAGTTGGTATGTAATATACTTCATCAAATTAATTTCATATAATTTTTAGTCCAATCTATCTGGCAAAATCCCACAAGGACCAGATTTTCAGGGTTCTATAGTTCTAGTTATGACCCCAAGCAATGCAATGGTGTTTGTTTTTGTTTAAATGTTTCAATTGACCATTTTCTTTCAGAGGCCTTTACTGCCCTGTTTCTAGAATATAATGTATCTAAAGAATGAAAATATTGTATTCCTCAGGTCTGCTTATATATTGAGGCAGGACAGTTTGCCTCCATCATATAAATCATTTCTTAATAAACATGGTGGGAAGGATACTGCTATACTGGAAGGTGTGAAAGAGATTGCAACTGGCATGCGTTTTAGTAATTTGGGTGCAATAGAGAAATTTTACAAAGCCAATGGTGTGAACATTAAACTAGATCCAAACATGAAAGTTCCTTGCTCGGTACGCATTTTTTAATCATTATACTTTTTCTTTTCGTACCAAGCATAACTTTTTGTATTTGTTGATATATAAATCTATATATGTAATATCTTCTTACCCCTTTTATTTTTTCTCTATTTTAAATCTATCCTCCCATAAATCTATTTGCAACCTCATGGCCTGTATTTATGTTTTAAAGTTATGAGAAACACCTGTGTGTTTCATTTCTCTTGTAGTATGATGTGTTAGTCCAAATTTCACAAACAAGTAACTGTTAGAAGTTGTTGACACTCAAGTAACCCAATTGGACTATCCCAAGATTTTTTCCTCCCACATTTAGAGTTCCCTAGTACAGAATAAGGATTTGTTTTGCTTTCCATTTGGATGCCATTGTTACTTCTGATGGGGTTGTGCTGTCAATCTGTTTTCTTTTCTCCTCAACAGAAATTAACTTCCTCGGAGTTTTTATTGATCTGCTTAAAGGACTGATTCTAGGCTAGGTGATGCCACTCCATTTAAGTAGCATTTTTTATTTATCTTTTAGTAAAATATTATAGATTTTCAAAAACCTCCAGTTTATTGAGCCTTTCAAATTGGAATCTTTTCTGCAGATCGCTGTAGTAAATGCATTTGATGATTTTGGAATATGCTGAATCCGACACTTGCCAACATCCTGATGTTTGGAATGTAGAAAATACCTTGCATCATTAACTGTTTTTTAGTGTTGGGGCTTTTGCTTTTAATAACCTACACTGTTTTCTTCTTCTTCTTCTTCTTTTTTCCCCCCCAATATTATTCAAAATTTGCTCAGGTCCTTTTTACCTTAATTCTTAAGCTTTTGAATTTCTTATTTTTTGCAGATTGTACATGGAAATCAGTCGTGCAGTGGACATTTTCTTTCATTTCTTATTCAAGCATATAAGAGAGCATTGCCTGTTTATTTACCAGTATACCTGATTCCTGCCCTCATAGTTCATCGTAAAGGCCTCCTGAAAAGGTGACTGCATTTGATTTTCTCATCTGGGTAATCCTTGATCATTGACTTGTTAAGGTGAAATGTATGATTCTTTAGCTTTCAATAAATCACAATTGGTTCTTAGAGTTTTGTTAGAAAAATACTTTTGAGGTTCTTATAATATTTTATCTAAACCACAATTTTCTGATGTTGGCAACGAAGGTTGTTTAACCTCAAATGCTTGGAGTATGTTGCATACTATATTGGTTATTATGAACAGGTGACTGAGATAACTGCACTAATCTGCTAAAAAAATGTTTTCTAGCACATATGTATTTGGGTTGTAACTTCCCATGTTAGATCTCCTTTCCATTTCTTCTCAAAAAAGGTCCTTTCCAGTTGTTCCTTTCCTGTTGTCTTGTTTGTAAATCTGCATGTTTTCTCAAATTTCATTGTCTTTTCACCTCCATTTTGTATCTAAATAATAAGTTGATGCAAATTTTCTTTCTTCTTGTGTATTTAGCTCTTATGTTTATAGTATGGACATAAAAGACATATCCTATACTTTCCAGTCAATGAATTTTGTCGGTCATCACTTTTGGTCCTTTTGCTTACAGCTATCTTATAGATCTGTTTAACCATTTGCAGGCCTTACACAATACTAGGAAAAGGTCTTTTGGGCACTGCAAGATCGAGCTTGTTTCTATCTGTATATTGCTCATCTGCCTGGTTAGCATGACTCATTTATCTTGTGTATTTTAACATTACCATTTTCCTGGTTATCGTGACTCATTTATCTTACGCAAGATCTAGTTTGTTTTATCTGTATAGTGCTCATCTGCCTGCAAGATCAGGCCTTGTACCATTTAAGTCGTCTAGAGAGTTTTCACACTTGGTACCACTTAGTGCATTGTGCATATTGCTATGCTTGGTGCAAACAACAATGCAGATTAAGGAATTGTAGTTGGCATGTTTTCTAGAGTAATCTAGTTTCCTTGCAACACGAGCAAAACCAGGAAGGAGGATATTATATATCCTTTAAATTGTCAATTTCGACTTTTGTGTACGCATATACAGTGAAGAATCAGGATACCTTTTATTTCACATGTTGCATCATAATTTTTAGTAGCTCAGATTTATGGAGAATGGTTGGCATTTGTTACTTAGAAGCCTTCTTTTGTTTCATCAGGATGTGGACGTGCTTGCTGTTCATGATTTTCAAGAGATGTAACATTCCAATGGTGGCAGTGGGAACAGTACGAGACTTTCTCCAACTTTTAAATTTAATACTTAGCAAAGAAGAAATAATGAAATTGTTCTAAGGCTCGTTTGTCTTTTTGGGGCAGTTTCCAACTGGCCTTGCCTTAACCATTGAGAAGAAAAGCAGGCGGATTGAGATATCACTTTACTGCTTAGCTCGGGCCATCGAGAGCTTCTTCACATGCATGACCGATGCTGGGTACTTGCCACGGTCGAAGAATTTGAAGAGAGCTGATGTGGTGATTTTCAGCTTATCAACAGCCATCATAATGCACTGCTACGCAGAGGAGAGGGAAGTTTTTCGATCCAAATACTTGAATGTGCTTGATTGGGTATTTGGTGTTCCACCTCCACCCTGTGAAACACCCCGCTGCAAAAATAGTTAAAAAAAAAAAAAAAAAAAAAAGAAGGGAGAAGCACAAATGGATGATGTGGTTAGTGGGTCAAGAAAATGCTAAAGGGACGTTTTTCTTCCTTTTTCCAGCCTTGTTTGGCTATAAATTGAAAAGTAGTTCTATGGTTGTGTAGGTTAAATTTTATAACTTAATTGTAAGGGTGAAAAGACACTTAAATTAATCAGAGGCTTCGCCCCCTAAATTCATTAATGGTAAAATATTAATAGTGTATCTATTCCTTTTAATCGTGAATGCGATTTATGAACCTCGCATAATAGTACAACTGTTTATGTCCTTTTAGTTGGAGGCTTTGATCCCAGCCTCAAGTAACTTGTTAAATTGAACAATTTGAACCTACCAAATATTTGCTTATTCAGAGGTGGAGAAGAAAAGGAAGTTTATTTTGCTAATGAGATTTGAATCTCAAACTCTCTTAATTAATATAGAGCCATTATGACAAGTTAAACTCCATGGTCTTCACAAATTAAATTAAATTAATAGTATTTTTCAAGAAGAGGAGGGAATTGATGATTATTAAAATGTGCCTTCTTATGTTTATTGAAAGGATTTAATGCTTACTTGCTATTTTAATGTTAAAAATAATGATGTTACAGTGTATTCAGTAAAAAATACTATAATGACATTCTCACTCTCAAATTTTAACATGGAAATTTATTCTTGATATATTATTAAATTATTAATATTAAAATTTAGTATAAACTCAATAGATTATGTTAAAAATATAATAATGCAAAAATAACAATATACTTTTACTTGAAGAAGTGGATCCACATAGCGGGCCTATCCATTTTGCACGGATTTCTCTCTAATTTACATAGATTATACGAAAAATGACATTATTATTTTTGATATTAAAATACATTTTATTGGAGCATCAAAATTGATGTTAATGTTAAAATTTAATATTGCCACATATATTTTATACCATATTGGTGATACTCTTTCTTTTCTTTTCTTTTTCTTTTTTAATACCAAATTTAATATAAGAAATGATATTTAAGAAATTCATTCAAAGTGGAATAAGGAGGGTGTATTCAATTTGGATTTTAAAATACTTTGATAGACTTTTTAATCGAGACTTTTAGAGATTTTAATAGATTTTTATAGACTTTTGTAGAGTTTATAAAAGTATAAGTAACTTTTAAGTAACTTTTATATTTTATTTTTATAAACTTTGAAAAACTTTTATAAATTTTTTATTGCACAAACTTTTTTCATTTTCCTTAAAAGCGACAATAGGTTTTTATATATATATAATGATATCATTAAATAAATAGTGATGAATGATTTTCATTTTCCTCATAAGACGCTATTAGTTTTTTTCTCGAAGGGATGTCAATAAATAATAATAGGATATGAGATGATAGAATAATTTTACGATTGGAGGAAAAGTATAAAGAGAAAAAGAAAAATAGATAAGGAAAGTAATATTCTTTGCGTAGTTCACGTATTATTAAAATTAAAAAGTCGTTGAAAATTTTTAGAAAAAGAAAAGACAATTTATAAGGTTGAATACACATAAAATTAACCAAAGTCATTAAAAGTCTATATAAATCCATTTTTTATAAAAATAAAGTCTAAATTAAATAACTCTAGACTTTTATTAACTTTAAAAGTTATAATTGAATACCTATAAATTTTTAATGACTTTTTAAAAGTCTATAAAAGTTAAAATTGAATACCTCATTACTTTTAAAAGTCTTAAAAATTTTAATTAAATACTTCGAACTTTTAAATTTATAAAAATTTTATAAAGTCATAATTGAATACACCCACTAAGTTTACTTTATAAAAATATATTTTTAGCATGACCTATTAAAATGATATTAAATTTTAATATTGTATTAAAAATAAATATCAATATTAAAATTTAAAAATAACAATATTAATATAATATTTTCTACGTTAGGGATGCTATCTCTTTTTACTCGACACACTTATCCGATTGGCGTCCTTCTCCGACTTTGGGAAGGTTTTGTTAAGTGGTGCTGCAATTTATCAACAATCACATGTATTATATTTAAGGGGTTAATAAATGCTACATCTAGAAGTACTCAATCCAATCCCGACCAACCTTCATTCCGTTGATGAATAAAAATGATCTCAATATATATCTCATGATCAGAATTCATTAGTAGATAGAACCTTTACTTGCTTCTAACTTTATAAATTTATAGGAGTTCAGAAGCAGTTGGCTCATTTCAATAGATCCTCTTACACGGACTTCAAGTAAGATTAAGTATACGCGAGACAATAACGAGTTTATCAAGAGTCGAACCACAACTTTTAAAACGAATATGATGGAACGATCGACCTTCTCCGCTAAACCACAGCCCCAATGTACCACATATTTTAATTATTACGTTTTGTTGTCTTATCCGTGCATCACATAAATTAAGTACGGACATACAAAATTTAATAATTTGTAAATTAAATAAATTGTTGCTTTTAAAGCTCTAATGGCAATAAAATTAATACTATTATTTTTGAAACTGTACAAAATAGAATAGGCTCAATTTTTAAAGCAAAATTTTATATTTATTTTAAAATTATTATATCCTTTAGCATTATTTATTAGAATGAAATATTAAAATTTAGCATTGATATTTTAATATTATAGTGGAAAACAATTGTCAATATTAAAATTTGATGATAAAAATATAAAAACAGCAATGCCATTCCTATAAAATTATGCAAAATGAGATGAATTCACTCTTTAAAATAGAAATATATATTTAATTTTGGTATTATTGTTTATTATTGTTGTAATTTCATTGACTTATTGACTTTTTTAACCATTATTTTTCATTTAACCGAACTAGTTGAAATAAACGAACAACTCAAAAAAAAAATTCTATACATAAGAAGGGATCTGAGAATTATCAGCTGAAAAATCAAAAATAAAATTTATTTTCTATTTTGAAATACACAAACTACTCAATGGAAAAGAATATATATATATATATATATATATATTTATAAATAAAGAGACCTCAAAGAATTATTAATTCAACAATCAGGTAAAAGATAAAACTCATTTTCTATTATATTTCTATTGACTTCTGAAAATCTAAAATAGCAGATTTACAACTCTAACCGTGCCCTTCACATGATGAAAGAAATAGTCAGCAAAGTAACAGGTCAAGAGTAAGCTCAAATAATAATAATAATTATAAAACACAAATAGCTGATACTTCTCGCTATTACAGTAAATGGTTTCTGAATTGCGATTCCATTTTTGGCCCGCCGAGATGCAGTAATATATCTGAAGAAACATATATTTACAATTTACACATTAAAGTTGGACAGTTCTCCCCAAAGTTCGACCCACGAAAGCTCCTGATACGAGGCAAAAAAATACATATATATATATATATATATATATATATATATAGTACATACTGAAAAATATTTGACGCTAAGGTTCCACATGCAGTACATATATACATGGGGAGACAGAGCAAAACAAAAGATATTAAGCTTAATTTTCCTTTATGTATGTGTGGATTTTAATTTAGAAATTAAACTGTGAAAATATTCATATTTCCACATTAACATTCCTACATATCAGTTTGTGGAAATATAGATCTTAATTCGTTCATTCATTTGGTGTTAAATTAAACAAAGCAGCGAGTCAAAGCCAAATATGGCCTGCTATGTAGCCAGGTAGGACCGTACACTATTTCTTTCAGCAGTCACAAAACATGAGAAATAAACAATTGCAAAAGTGAGAAACATCAATCACGACTTACAAAGTGATAAAAGCACCCCAAAAACATCTTGTTCAATAGCTTCACTACTTGGAAACGAACATCCACCACTTGTACAGAGCAAAACCATATACTATGCTATAAACAATCACTCTCAACGGATGGATCCTAAACCTGCATATAAACAATACAAAAAGTTGCTCAAACACTATGCACCAAACAAAGCAAAGCATATTTGAACAGAAATTGAAGAAGAAAAAAAAACCAACCTTAATCCAGATCCTTGAGCAATCTTAGAGACCCTCTCGTGGGCAGCAACAGGAGTTGTCCACCTGGAAAAGTCTCGGTCAAAGTAACCCCAGTCAGGCAAAAGCACCCCAGAAATTCCCAGTACACCCACCACGTAGGTTGCCATCATTTTCTTGAAAGAGAAAGTGCATATTCCGACCACCACAACAACCACGGCTAACCAAACCAGAGCAGACCGCAAAGCGGTGTCGTTTGCCATTTACAAAGGGGTGCTGATTTTAGGTGAAAACGACCCAGTTTATGAAGCCGAGGGACTGGAGCTGATCAAAGAGTTGGTGACGGTGGTCTTAGAGGCGGTGTTGGCCATGGATAAATTAGATACTTGTTTGGAACCTGTGGGGAATGATGTAGTAGTTAGGAGTGCTATCAATGCTTGCCCAACTGTATGTAACTTGGGTATTAAATGCACTTTTATGTTTCTTCAAGTTTTTCCATTTTTCCCCTGTTCTTGCGTGGTTCTTCAACTGCTGAGCTGTTTACGAGAGGCTAGAATCGTCACTTTAGGTAGGTCCAAATGTCCAATAATCTTTACAACAGCTAAGTTTATATTTTTCTATTCAAGACATGCTTTTATTAATTATATATATGAGCTCATCAATTTTATTTATAAGAGCAAACTACATGTAGGCATGGCAAAATCCCACTCAATCAGGTAACACGATGCGAATCTGTCTGTATTTTTATGAGTTCGTGTCAGCCCATCTATTAGATTAATGGATTGATAACGAATGAACCTGTAAAATTTATTATTATTTATAAAAATAAAAAAATTTTTTTCATAAAATTAAAAGTTATAAACTATATCAATGTATATTTATTATAAATATTAAATAAAATTTTAATATTTTAAATTATAAATATTAATAATATTTTTCTTTATTATTTGTTAATTATGTGTAGTTTTATCTATATAGGAAATATATTATATATATATATATATCATTATATTTGATTTATTTTATCACATATTTGATTTAATAAATATATGTGTTTCTATTAAATATATAATAAAATAGTATAATATTTTATCACATGTATTTGTATAAATAAATATATATGTGACACGATATACATTGATCTAGTAATTTTTTTATATGTATGTGTATGAATAAATATGTAATGTGACATATATATAAGATAATTATGAGATAATTTTATTAGTATATATATGACATTTTATTTTTATATATATATATATATCTATGAACAAATATATATGTGATATATGTCGTACAATTCTATAATATATGTATGACACATGAGCAATATAATGATAATATCTAAAATATAAAATTGAAACAATTTACATATATTAATTATATTAAGCATTTTATACATATACATTAAATATATATGTAATTTGTACACGAGAGATTTTTGGAAGCAGATGGATACCATTGACAATGATACTATTGATAATGGATACTATTTAATTAGTTGGTATATATTTAATTTATTAATTTTAAATTAACTTTGTTATAATTTTTTTTATTTTGTGGTGATTTTTTATAGAACAATTAAAAATTATTAAAATTGATTAATTTATTTAATGGATTACGATAATTTAATAAATGGATTCAAATTTATATATTTAAACATGAAAATTTAACGGGTTAAATTCAAATGAAAAAATTTAATCTGAACAATTTACATGACACGAACACGATACATTGCTATCCCTAACTACTAGGCTTCCTTGAAATTTTATTTAATTAGAGGTTATTTATTTATACAATTCCACTCTATATTTAATATGTGATTTTAATTACCAAAAAAAATATGTGATTTTAATTAGTATCATCCAAGATTTTTTCCCTCTTGTATGTAGCATATTAAATAACCTTTTTGCCTAAAATATTATTAAATATTATAATAAAATTATTAATTTAAAATATGAACATTTGTAAAACTCTCTCTTTCGGTCCTCACCGCCTCTCAAGCCACAATCAAATCTCTTGACCATACCAACCCTTTGCTAACATTGGCCAACATAAATCGTTTTGTTTTGCTCAATCTTAAAACAAATCTCACCGTTTCAAAGAAAAAAAAATCAAAACTTTCAGAAAAAAATTGTTATGCTCGATCAAATCCTCTGGAACTTATAGAATTTTCAAAAATGATAAAAAATTTACAAAATTAATTTCAAAAGTTTTTATATGAAATAATTAAGATAAGGAATATTATAAATATGACTATCTTGAAACTCAGTTTTCTATAGCCATGAATCCAATCTATTTGTTATCAAATATCTGAAGAAAAACTTAAGAATTTCCTTCATATATCCATTTTTCTTAGCAATTAAAGGCAAAATTAGGACAAAAACAATGCAAGCTAAATAAAGAGATATACAAAGAGAGATATTTAAGAAAATGGCGGCACATGAGAGAAGATCTCGAGGGGCTAAGAGGAAAAGAATTGGGAGAGAGAGGAGGAGAGAAAGTGAGGATGAAAGGGTTGAGAACATCGAAGAGAAGGGGTTATTCGGAAAAACTCTGGTACTCTAGGAGTACCAACTCTTGGCTCCTCTGTGATGATGCCACATAATACTCTATTAGTATTTATGTGTGGGAGTACCAGCGTTTTTTTCGGTTATTCTAGGGTATGGTTGAGAAGCCCAAGAATGAATGTTTTGGAATGCATTTTGGGCAATTCGAAAGCAGTGCATGGGGTTGTGTGGATAGTTTGAAATGGTGAAAGATTGTGGGGAACTAGGGTTTTGAGTTTGTGAAGTTGGAGGAGTAGAGAGAGGTTCATCAATGGCGGATTTAGGATTTGGAGTGTGGGTATGGATGAGAGTGGGTCGGTGGGGGTACGAATGGCAGAGAGTGAATTGGTTTTTAGGATGAAATGTTTGAGCTTTTCTTTGTTTTTTTGTTTTTTTTCATATTGTAAATAGGCGATGAGCTAGACTAGTGGGAAGTAGAGGTCCTCCATTAACGACATATGGACAAGAGTGAAGCGGTGTGGCATAATAGCTTGTGAGAACCGACACTCGGGATGGGTCCATACCGGGTAAATTCTATCAAAATTTCTACCAAAATTTCAGTAGAATCTCCACAAAACTTGGACTAATCCAATTTAGTACAATGATATGAAAACTCTTGGCGTTGAAAATATAGAAGCGGTGATGCCTTGCGTGGAGATCCACCACGTTAGCTGAAAATCTCGAAAATTTAAATAAAATAAAAAGAAACTAATAAGATAAGCTTGGTAGTGGATCCATTATTAAGTGTAAATAATTTATGTAACACGTGAATAAATTATATTAAATAATTTAATAATCTCATGATAGCAGATTTTAATATTAATGAGAATAATAATAATAACTAGAACCTTATAAAATAAAATTTCATAATCACATTAAATAGTAATATAAGAAAATCTCTCCGATGAAAAGTTATACGCCAAGATATAATCCAAAATCATAAGGGAGAGGAAACCGTCATACTATCCTTGGCGTCCTAAGGCATATACGGATGGATCATCGTCCGACTTCGCCGCGTAAACAACGAAGTGGGGCCGAAATATATATCGATCGTCGTCCGACTGCAGCGCGAGGAGGGCCGGAATACAAAGCATCAACAAATCAATCATTATGTCCAGGGCAATATATGGCGTACATAATAGGAAAATGTAACACAAGCGTCCATGGTATAAAACATATCTAACAGTCAAACTCGATATTTTTCTATAATCATACCAATATAAATTCTCCATAATCATATTTAATAATCAATATGTATTTAAATATATATTTTCTTATAATAACAGTCATATTTGTACTATTTATAATAATTATTCAAGTATACTGAAAATTGTCAAATTCATTAATTTATAATAATACTCAAACATAATCAATTTAATATAAAGATATAATTTAAAAGTAAAATTTAATCCACTCACAAAATATCACTGCTAATCCATGAGTGGCAGCTTCCGATATCACTTTGATTCTGAGCCTACGTAATAACCAAATGTACCATTTTATTAATTCTCAAATACTCCAAAATTCTCAAATTTAAATTCATAATGTTTTGTTTGCACAAACTCACCCCAATACTCACTTCCTCCTATTTGGGTATTTTCTAATTTATCATCTTTTAGTACCGTATACGTGAATAGTACCGAATGCCAGAATTGAACTTTAATTTAGCTTCTAATTGATATTAAATACCTTAATTCAATCAAATTTGAGTTCTCTTATGTCCAATTGGTACAATTACTAAATTATATCAAACCACTAAAATTGGGATTTTTTAATCTTAACCAAAATTGGTATTATATCTAGAATGAAGCGTAGAGACAAGGATCAAGAATTTACCTTCATTGGACTAGGTGATAACCGAGGTGGCGGAATTGGTCGGAAAGTTTTGGGTTCAAGGAGAGTTTTGTAATTCACGCAAAATGAAGCATTTTAAAGGAAAGCGAGTTGAATGGACTCGAGGGTGAAAACAATGGGAAAGCATCACCTTTCATTGAAAACTCAGGAATCCGGCGAATGGAGGAGAGAGAAACTTATCGAATTTGCTCCGATCCGGTGGTTCTTGGTGCTTTTCCCGGAAGGAGGTCGGTTATGATAGAGTTCGACGTGGCGGTTAATGGTGGTAGTGGTGAGGTTGGGTGATGCAGCGATGAAGCGTGCGGCGATTTATTTCCAATAGTATCTAGAGATAAAATAAAGAGAGAGTAAATGGAGGATGAAAGCGGGGAAGAAGAAGAAAGGAAAAAAAATTTTAATTATTGATTTTTGAAATATTTACAATTTTGCCACTCCTTCTTGTGACCATAACTTTCAAACCGTAACTCGATTCAATCGTGCCGCTAGTCCACGAACTCATATCGACGAGCTCTATGTAGCGGTATTAAAGTCAAAATAAAAGTAATATGTAAAAAAGTCAACTTTAATCCCTAATAATTTGGATAAAATAGTCAAAATAAAATACGGTGGTTCTGACCACGATCTTAGTCTTGCTCGAATGTCCATGAAGGAGATCAATTCAACCAACGTAAAAGTGAAAAATTCAAAAATATGGATAAGAAGAGAGAGAGAAAGTGGTGAGCAATACTGATAGCACTTTTTATCTTTCTTTCAAATGTCCACGGGAGGAGATATTGATGGTGATCAAGGAAGAGCTCAAGTTCTTTGAATCGTTTATCTTGAATTTGCTTGTCTTACGCATTTGGAGGTAAGGGGCGAGGGGAGGTTGTTGTATTGGCCCAAATGCGGATCTGGATCCAGTGAAGTGGCAGGCATGAGTGAAAAAGAAGAGCGATAGACATTATCGAGAGATGAGGTTAGTGGGCGAGTGGTTTATTAAAAAATATAAATGAAAATAAAATTTTAATATTATATTAAAATATAAAATAAATAAATATATTTATGTATGCTGCGATGGTTCGGGGATAATATTCCCAACTGACGCCAATCACCATAGATAAGTGGGGCGACATTGAGTTATTTTGCCATTCCTATTAGTAATACTAGAATATCACAATTGAGAACCCCCAACATAAATTCAAAGAGAGAAGAAAAAATGGCAGTGAGGAGAGGGGAGAGAGAAAGAAATGACATTAAGGAAAAAAAAAGACTGAGACTGGGACAGAGAGAAAGAAAGAAGAGAAAAAAAATAGATAATCCTTTGTTTTAAAAAAATTATCTTATTTTATTATATAATTGTTTTGTTTTTTATTTTATAATTACTCATATATCCTTCACTGCTTAATTTAAACCATGGAAATTTACGGGAGGTATGTAATTTTAAAATCATATAGGTTAATTAAAAGTTGATCAAATTTGATAATAATAGTTCTTTATAATCTTTAACATACCATATAAATTGTAAGATCATACAAATTATGATAAAAAGCTATATTAATATCTTCTTTCATTTTCTTTTGAAAAAAAAATATATTATTGTTCTAAAATAAAAAATTATTATGTAGATATTATTTAAAGATCATATTGGACCCATATCATGGAAAGGTTTTTATAGTATCGAACTTTAAGCCCAAATGCAGTATATTATATGATTTAGTAAATTTGAACCTTTATTTATGTTAGGATTAAGATTATAATAATAAAATATTATAGTTTTCGTCTCTATTCACTATTGTTTTATTTTAATTTATAATATGTTATCAACATGATTGTTATTTGTGTAATATTTATATTTAATATTTCGTTGTTTTAAATTTACTTGTGCTAATTCATATCATATTATATCGAATATCTTAAAAGAAAAATTGCTGAGATAAACAACCAAATAATTGAAAGATTTGACTGGACCAAGGATGCTTTTTTCGTGATGTTTATTCTCGGAGATTTGTACACTTGCTTTTTTTTTTCTTTGGTATATATTGGAGGCCTATTGTGGAGATGATTGACTTTTGGAATAGATTAGAACTGAAGATTTTAGTCTTATCGAGTTTGATAATCACATGAGAGTTCTAAATAGCGATCTACACTCACTCATTTCGGATGTCCGATCCAACTCCATACCAAAACACAAATGGGGCTAGTGAGATTGAAATCCACAATCTTAAAGTATGAACATCTCCTTCCTACCACTTGAGCCATCCCTTAGTGGTTGATTTGTACTCTTGCTGCAGTATTACAATACAAGTAATATTGTTATGATAACATTTCTAATTTGATGGAATATACAATCGGACCGGTTCGACTTCTTATTTATGGTAATATGGGTTTGTCTTTCATTCTTAGGTTTGGAGCACAATTAGAAGGCACAACTCAACTCAAAAATTCTAAAAGAATATTAAAAAATCTTATCCTCTTGGCTTTCTAGCGTATATCATTTTTAGATTCGATGCTCGAAGGCCTTCAAATATAATTTTAAAAATCTATCAGTAAGATTTGAAGTGGTTTGGTCTTGGGCCTAGTGGTGGTTGGGGGTGGCCACCACCAGCCTCTTGTGTCCATCGGTGGGACCATTGGCGGCCTGGTGGTGGGCCTTGAATGCATGATGGTGAGTGGTGGCCATAGCCACCCATTAGGCCAATCAGGACTACTTCAAATCCTTTTACGTAGATTTGAATATGTTTATTTGAAACTATATTTGAAGACATTCTCGATCGGATTGAGACAAATGATATATGGTTGAAAAGAAAATAATTTTAAATATTTTCAGAACTTTTAGGTTGATCACAGGCATTTAAATCATGCTCAAACCAAACTCAATCTTTGTGCCGGTGGATTTGCACGTGAGTTAGGTTTGGAACACGATTAGAAAGCACAAATCAATCAGAAAATTCTAAAAAATATTCAAAAAATCTTATCCTCTTAGCTTTTCAATAGGTATATCATTTGTACTCATCAGATGTCGGAAGGTCTTTAAATATATTTTCAAAAGTACTATTAAAATCTGCGAAGAAGATTTGGAAGTAGTCGATGGTAGGACTAGTGGTGAGTGGTGGTGGCCATAACAGGCCTTTGTGCCCATCGATGGGACCACTAATGGCCTGGTGGTGGGCCCACTAAAGGGGACAATGGGCTGGTGGTGGCCACCACCATGGATTAGACCACTCCAAATCCTCCCGGTAGATGTGAATATATTTTTGAAACTATATTTGAAGACCATTCCGTATGGATTTGACAAATAATATATGGTTAAGCGAAGACAGATTTTTTGAATATTTAGAATTACAGGTTGATTTAGGTATTTAAATCTGCTCCAAACTTGACTCGAGTCTTTGTCTTGGTAGATTTGCCGCGTGAGTCAAGTTCGAGCACAATAAGAGCACAAATCAACCCAGAAAATACTAAAAAATATTCAAAAAGTTTTATTCTTTTAGCTTTTTACAGTATATTATTTACCTGTCCAGATATCGAAGGACCTTGAATATAATTTCAAAAATACTATGCAAATCGCCAAGTAAGATTTGGAAGTGGTATGGTGGTGGACCTAGTGGTGGGTGGTGGTGGCCACCACCAACCCTTCATGCCATCGGTGGGGACCCAGATGGCCTAATGGTGGGCCAGCAGAAGGGGACAAATAGGCTGGTGGTTGCCATCACCACCATTGAGCCCACGTCATCGAGACATTTCAAATCCTCTTTGGTAGATTTGAAAATGTTTATTTAAAACTATATTTGAAGACCTTTCGATATCAGATTCAAGCAAATGATATATGGTTAGAAAGTTAAGAGAATAAGATTTTTAATATTTTTAGAATTTTTGAGTTGATTTAGCATTTAAATCATGCTCAAAGACTCAAATATTTATGCCGACAGATTGTATGAGTCAAGTTTGGAGCATGATTAGAAAAGTACAAATCAACTAAAAAATTGAAAAAATATTCAAAAAATCTTATCCTCTTAGCTTTTGAATTGTATATCATTTACCTTATCACGATATCAAAAGGCCTTAAAATATAATTTCAAAAATACTATACAAATTTGCTTAGGAGGATTTGGAAGTGGTTTGGTGGTGGGCCTAGTGGTGGGTGGTGGCGGCTACAGGCCCATTGTGTGCTTGTCGGTGGAGCCTACCGCGGCACAGTGGTGGGCTGGATGGGCATAATGGGTTGGAGGTGGCCACCACCACCCCGGCCATTTCCAAATCTCCTGCTGATTTGCATATGTTTTTGAAACTATTTGAAGACCTTCATGTCGGATTGAGGTAAATGATATATAGTTGGAAAGCTAAGAGAATAAACTTCTTCTTGAATATTTTTGAATTTTTAGGTTAATTTAGATCTTTAAATTATGCTCCAAACCTGCTCAGTGTTGTGCCGATAGATTTACCGCGTGAGTCGGTTTAGAACACGATTAGAAGAGCATAATCAATTGAGAAAATTCTAAAAGTTTTTTAAAAGATCTTATCCTCAGCTTTCTAACCGTATATTATTTTCCTCAATCCAGATATCGTAAATGCCTTCAAATATAATTTCAAAAATATTATTCAAAAATCTTGAAAGTGGTGCGGAGTGGGCTGCGGATGGGTGGTGGTGGCCACCGTGACCAGCCAATGCCCATTGATGGGGCCTCGATGGCTTGGCGGTGGGCGACCAGCGGGCACAATGGGCTGGTGGTGGCCACCCCCTTCCTCTTGGACCCACTACCAATCCACTTCCGATTCCTTTCGATAGATTTGTATATTTTTTAAAACTATATTTGAAGACTTTTTGTAGTATCGGTTAAATGGGTGAAAGAAGAAATAAGATTTTTAAATATTTTTCAGAATTTTTGAGTTGATTAAATTTAAATCATCTTCAAACTGACTCAACTATTTGTGCTCGATAGATTTGCCGCGTGACTCAAGTTTGAAACACGATTAGAGCCAAATGCTTCGAGAAAATTCGAAAAATATTCAAAAAATCTTATCCTCTTAAACTTCTTATGATATATCATTTACCTCAATTCGATATAGAGAATGCTTTCAAATATAATTACAAAAATACTAGTAAATCTGCCGGGGAGGATTTGAATGTGATCTCATGGGTGGGCTTAGTGGTGGGTGGTGGCGACCACCGCAGGTACCAATGTCTTGTCGGTGGGGCCATCAATGGCACGGTGGTGGGCCTTGAATGGGACAATGTGCGGTGGTGGCCATTACCACTACTCAGGCCATGCAGGACCCTTTCAATCCTGGCCGTGGAGCAATATGTTTTTGAAACTATATATGAAGACCATATCGGATTCACAATGATATATAATTGGAAAATTTAAGAGAAATTTTTAATCATTTTAGAATTTTCTGGTCATTAGGCATTTAAATTATGTTCCAAAGCTAACTGGCGTTATGCCGGTAGATTTTCACGAGAGTTAGGATTGGAGCATGATTAGAATTCCAAATCAATCCAGCAAATTCTGAAAAAATATTTAAAAATCTTATCATAGGCTTCCAAGGTATATCATTTATCTTAATTGATGTCGGAAAACTTTCAAATATAATTTTAAAAATAATATGTAAATGTAGAGTAGGATTTGGAAGTGGTTTGGTGGTGGTGGCCACCATCAGCTGCTTGTGCCCATTGGTGGGGCCACGGCGAATACAATGGGTTGGTGGTGGCCACCACCACCCATCATGCCATTTCAAATCGTCCTCGTAAAATTGTATATGTTTTTGAAACTATATTTGAAGACCTTTCCGTTATTGGATTGAGATAAATAATATATGGTTGGAAAGCAGAAAAAAAAAACTTCTTGAATATTTTTTTTAAAATTTTCTGGATTGATTTATATCTTTAAATCATGCTCCAAACCTTTCAAATCTTTGTCTCGGTAGATTTGCACGTGAGTGAGGTTTGGAGCATGATTAGAAAGCAAATCAATTCGAGAAAAATTTGAAAATTTTAAAAAATCTTATCACTTAGCTTTCCAGCATATCATTTTTCCTCAATCCGATATTATAAAGGTCTTTAAATATAATTTTAAAAAATACTATGCAAATGCAGGGAGGATTTGGAGTGGTTTGAGTGGCCGGGCTAGTGGTGGGTGGTGGTGGCCACCATCCCTTTATGCCTTGTCGGTGGGGCCACCGAGGCGGCTGGTGGTGGGGCTCACCGAGGCGTGCAAATGGGCTGGTGGTGGCCACCACCACCCACCCTAGGCCCACCACTACTCCAACCAAATCCCATCGATGAATTGTATATGAAACTATGTTTGAAGACCTATCCGGATTGGATTATGATATATATGGTTCAAAAGCTAAGAATAATTTTTTGAATATTTTCAGAATTTTCTCGGTTGATTTAGGTATTTAAATCATGCTTCAAACGGACTTAAGAGATGTCTTGTCGATTTGCATGTAGTTAGATTGGGAGCACCATTAAAAGCCACAATCAACTGAAAATTCGAAAAAATATTAGAAAAAGCTTATCTTAGCTTTCCAATCGTATATCATTTGACTGATTGATATCGAAAATGCCTTCAAATATAATTTTGAAAAATACTATCCAAATTTGGTGGCCACCATCAGTGGGGCACTGGTGGGCCACGGCGGAGTAAGATACAATAATTTGGTGGTGGCCGCCACCCATATGCCATTTTCAAATCCTCTTACAGATTTGCATATGTTTTTTGAAACTATATTGGAAGACCTTTCAGATATTAGATTGAGGCAAATGATATATGATTGGAAAGTTAAGAGAATAAGCTTCTTCGAATATTTTGAGTTGATTTAGATCTTTAAATCATGCTCTAAACCTGAATCAAGTG
The DNA here is from genome assembly GCA_007844105.2 of Rhamnella rubrinervis. NCBI lineage: Eukaryota > Viridiplantae > Streptophyta > Magnoliopsida > Rosales > Rhamnaceae > Rhamnella > Rhamnella rubrinervis. The sequence continues at coordinate 19,404,943 of CM017581.2, forward strand.
TTATCTCGGTAGATTTGCACGTAAGTCGGGTTTGGAGCATGATTAAAACCAAATCAACTCATAAAGTTAAAAGAATATTAAAAAATCTTATTCTATTAGCTTTTCAAGCTGTATATCATTTCCCGATGCGATATGGAAAGGCTTTAAATATAATTTCAAAAATACTATGCAAATCTACAGGGGAGAATTTGGAGTGGTGCAGTGGTGGGCATGGTGAGGTGCGGGGTGGTGGCCACCACTAGCCCTTTGTGTTGCGTCGGTGGGGCCATCGGCGGCTGGTGGTGTGCCCACCGACAAGCCTGATGGGTGGTGGTGACCACGCTCACTCTATGAGCCATTTTCAAATCCTCTTCGTTCATTTGTATATGTTTTAAACTATATTTAAAAACATTTCGGTATCAGTTGAAAGCAATATATATATGGAAAAGCTAAGAGAATAAGCTTTTGTTGAATATTTTTCATAATTTTGTGGGTTAATTTATGCCATAAAATAATGCTTCAAACCTAACCATCTGTATATATTTTTTCATAATTTTTGATGGCTTGGTGGGCCCATGCATACAATGTTGTCTCGGTAGATTTACCGTTTTACAATAAATTAAATTTGAAGACCTTTCAAACTTCGGATTGAGACATATGATATATAATTGGAAAGCTAAGAAGATAAGTTTTAATTTAAATATGTATTTTTAGAATTTTGAGTAGATTTAGGCCTTGAATCATATTTAAAATCTAAATGATGTGCATTGATAAATACAACATTTAACAATGAGGAGGACGATAGAATGGTGCGGTGGTGGCTTACCACCAAGTTGTTGGTGGCCCAGGCATCTTGTCCTTGGCTTTGGTGATGGCCATGGCCAGTGTAGGTCAAATGAAATATCCTAATTTTAAAATGAGATTGGTTATAAAGGTATAAGGGTAATTTTGGACTACTTTTTTAATTATCAATTTTGGGTTATTTTTCATTAAATGAGGTTGGGCTTGGATTTGTCATCAAAAAACGCCTTAAAAAAATGGTTTTAAATCATAGCTTCTTGCGGGAAAGAAAAGCGGAGAACATGCATGAGTTTTTTAAGTTTTGCAGGCTTTATTGGATTTGAAGTTATCAAGCCCTTAAAACTTAAAACTACTAATTTTAGGGTTTAAATTAGAATTAGTAACTCACTAAGTTTATTAGAAACTTTTGACCGGTCTAAGCCCTCAAAACTTAAAGCTACTAATTTTGAGGTTTAAATTAGAATTGGTAACCCACTAATTTTATTAGAAGCTTTTGACCAGTCTAAGTGAGGAAATGGACCCAAATCATTCAATAAAATTCATTATTAGTGTATGATTTGGTTGTTATAATATAAATTTTGATTAATTTATTTAGATTGGTTTAGCCCAATTGAGGAATTCTGAGCTCACAAGTATAAATAAATTATAATAAATTCAAAATTGATAAAATTGCAAGCCGTTTTCAAGTGTTATTATTATTTGCTATTTATGACTTTATTTATTATTGTTTTCGTTTTAGTTAAGTGAGTCAAGTTCTAAAAAGCCATTTTCTATTAATGTGTTGGGTTCTTAAGTCAATTAGTTATCAGCTCAAATATTGTATAAAAACTCACTAAGTCCATTATTATTATTATTATTATTATTATTATTATTATTATTATTATTATTATTATCTCTATTATTTTTATATGCTGTATTGTTGGACTTGTAATTAGATGGACCTCTTTTTAAAGAAGTCCTCTAACTCAACTCACTGTAACAAATAACCCAGAGGGGTATCCGAAGTGCTGTAGAAGGATTCTCAACGCATGTCACAAAGACCTTCACACATAGCGAATGTACAAAGTGCACTTCGACCCCAACAGTTAGAAACAGTGATTTCAGGGCTTTCAGCTAAGATCTGAATTTTTCTAAGTTTTTAATTATTATTGAGATCTATACTTTTGTTGTGTTTTGGTCCCTTATTCAGGTGCTTCAATTGGCATTGTGGGATGCTCAACATGGCAAGGACATTGATCACGTTCTAGGCATGATTACTACGGGGGCAGCAACGACAAAGATGACCCAGGCATGAGGACGGCAAATTAAAGATTTTAATATCAGTGTAGTTTGATTGGTATATGGATTCAAGAGGAATGTTTTCGGTAATGATGGGTATGGGTGGACATTTTCTTTTTTTTTTCTTAATAAAATTATGAGTGTATAAGTCTTGTCTAAATTACACTGGTGGGCCTTTTCCAAATTATCGATCATATAACTCATACTTCTTTCTAATTAACTGTGTACGTTATTTCAAAAAACAATTCGTGAATATAAATTATATATAAATATATATAACAAAACATAATTATACGTAAGAGTCGTAAGAGAGTGTAAATTAATGCTTTTAGACCCTGACCCGTACCAGAAAAACAAAAACAAATTAATACTAAACAATGAAGTATAAGACCCTAGCGAAAGTATAGTATATATATTAGATTTATAGCTATCTATTTTCAAAAGGCAAACTCATTAAAGTCAACAAGGTTTTTCTTGCAAAGTCCCGATTAGGTTACCCATGAGAGTTTGAGACATCTTTACTCAAGGTACGTTATATATCTTTGAAACAGGACCTAATCTCCATAACTCATTATAAATTAATTAAACTTTCTTAATTTACCTTCAGCACGACAAAATTTCTCAAATAGTTGTGATAATCCAAGTATATTTGTGCTCATATAAATCATCATACATCTGGGTTTAATTGTTTACTTAATGAGTTCATATCTGAGTCTGCTAATGACGAGTACGTACTCAAAAAAGTAATGCATACTTAGTGGGAGAAAATCGTTAAAGCAAACAGGTTCTGGCCCTTTGGACAAAACCAATTAAAACTAATAACTAAATAAAACTCTGCTGAATTCAATAGTCAGAGAGATACTCAATCCAGGCAAGAGGGAAACTTAATTTTCTATGAATATATAGCAGCTGGGAGACAAAAAGGAGTATACGTACGTGGTGGTTAGAATGGATGCCTATAATTGCAAGACCATTAAGTCTGGGTTTTAGATTGTATTTGTTAGAAACCCAATGAAGCAAGCAAATGATTATAAGTTTGTTTAGCTGACACTGAAAATGAATAAGAGTATTTCAGACTAACATATAAACAAATAAACTAATATTAATCTTTCTTACATCATAGATGATCCTATTTATTCAAATTACTTATACAAAGCTCAACCCGACATAAACCTCGTCTGAAGAAAACCAAAATCATATTAATGTGTAAACCGTTTAGTAAATGATGTAAGGAGATTGAAAAATGGGGTTCGCACAGAGATAGTAAAAAGAAAGAAGGTTCCTAAGAGGGGAGGTAAGAAATTGTCTTTCTCAAGGCACTGGCTATTCCGAAAATGATGTTGACACTGAAATATATATATATGTATATATGCTAACAATAAAATAAGAGTTTAGGTTTGAAAATTTCTTAGCTAGCTTTTAAAATAAGGTATTAACTTAGCGCCATATATAGCTGAACACAATTGAGCCACATGCTGTTTATGTGTGTCTGTGTGTATATATATAAGCCAGTCAGCAGCAGCCAACTGCATACATGCGCCCTCCTATATATGTGAATGTGTTCCAAATTAAAACCTAATCTTGCCATAGGGACCTAGCCAGAGTTGTTAAACATATTGGTTTCAAAATGCTTTTAGCTAGCCAACTTTAAGATGCGAATGGCTTGTAATAGAGGATAACCTATTGCTTTAGTAAGTCAATAATAATAAAAATAAAACACAGTATACTGTGTCCATGAGGAGAGAAATTTGTATAATAAGAACAAGAAGAATGTGTTATATATGATTACAAAGAAAGAAAATCTGATATAGATTTAAGGTGTTTGCTGCACCAACTTCCCCCTAACTGCCCCCTACCCTTAGAGTCAAAACTGAATCACATCCTCTTTTGTCTCTTTCTATACAATTATATAATATACATATGTGTGTGTGCGCGCTATAATGTGCTCAGCTGCTGTATATAGTACCCAGTTTTAATTTGATTTAGTTTAATTAGTTTTAATATGTTTGAAAGTGAGAAGCGAGTCAATCATTTTGATTGGTTCACATTGTTTTCAAAGGCCCTTTTCTGATCGTTCTAATTAGCTTACCTGTTTTGATATGATTAAAGTCGGTATTAGAAGTATTATTATTCTAGGGGGAATCGGACTGTGTAAGTGCCATATCAATATTCAATCTGGTAAAGACACCTGGACACCTTTATATGTATATAAGACTCTCGTCTTCTCCTCATTTTGGTTTCTTTGAAATACGCTAATTTTCAAATAAAATGACTAATATGTTCTATTGCGTGCATGCATATGGAGCTTGTCACGAGGTAGTAATAAATGAAAAGTTTATATTAAAGAAAAAGTTTTAAGAATTTATAATATTGCTACATAAATTTAACTCTTAGTTGTTCTATGATTAAGAAAAGAAAAAGAAAATAACAATTATTGTTGTGTAACAAATATGAACCGTTAAACTGTGAAAATAACAATTATTGTTGTGTAACAAATATGAACCGTTAAACTGTAAAGTTTATAGTTTATATAATTAACAAAGATAATGCAATATCTAATTTGTTAAAAATGTTACAGGGATATTCTTATATACGATGAATTTTTCTTTTCTTTTATTTTGGTAAAAAAGCCAAAGTCCATGCAAAGCCTCTTCTTTGCGTGCATGGGACAGGGCTCTTGCATGCAATTAATCAACTGCCACGTGTTACGTAATCTGATTTGAAAGTTACACCCTCGTTTCAGGATATTTGCTTTTCTATACGTGTCAGGATACAGAAACCAAATGTATGACCTAGACAGTCTAATCAAATTGTCAATCTTTTCCTTGTAACCTATGTACCCTAAAAGACATATATTTGGTTACTCGGTGCCAAAATATGCGGTACTACCTCATGGACATAAATTAAAAAAATATCATATTATTATTCTATTTCAAAAGTAGAAATAAAATATTATTTTTCATAAATTGAAATACAATATTAATGATTTGACTATTCTATACATAATTTTGAAAAACAATTAAATTAATATACTACGTAATTAGAATTTAACCTTAAATAGAAAATTATCGGCCACATCCAAAGAATTCATAACCACTTTTGCAGTGCTTTATTTTCTTCCTTCCTATGGTTTAAATATGATACTTATAAAAATATTATACTGAATTACGTAATTTATATATATTGAATTATAATAATATATTATTTTATTGTGTCCATGTGAATTGATCAATTATATTTTTATTATAACTTAGTAGATAATAAGCTATATTAACATATTAGATCATACCTCTCTCTCTCTCTCTCTCTTTATATATATATATAAATGCTTTTTTGGACTATATGTTGAGCTATAATTATGAATAAAAAAAAGAAAAAATATATAATTTATTATTTTTCTCTTTTACTCTTCTGATTAATTTATTCATACTATAGCATTCATTCATACACAAGCATGCTGCACGGACTAATCACTACGCTATGAATTATAAAATAAAAGAAAGTAATAGAAATTTATATATTAATACCATGAAATTTTCACATCTATACCATCGGGTGTTAATTAAAATATTTACCACCATAGTATAATTATACAAGTCAGTAGGGATCAAATGCGCGTTTGTTGAGCAATGCACTTCCACCCATTTGTTAATTTATATTTTATAAAGAAAGGAACAATTATTTTAAATTTTTATTTTTTAAATCAAATATTTTATAGAGGAATTAAGTTGGAGGATATATCTGTCTTTCTTAAAAGTTGATCGCGTTGTTACCCCATGGGAAGAAGTGTCCCAATCTTGATTAGCCAAATAAAAACATGAATCTTTTTAATATATAAAATAATTAGATAATTAACGACATGAAGCAATGTGGAAGATTGTGTATAAATAGGTAGAGCTCGTGCAAAGAGAGCCAACAAAGCATAATAGATAAAGAAATTTGATTAAAGAGGGAATGGGTAGGTCTCCTTCTTCTGATGAAAATGGTCTGAAGAAAGGGCCGTGGACTCCTGAAGAGGATCAAAAGCTTGTCCAATACATCCAAAAACATGGCCATGGAAGCTGGAGAGCTCTCCCCAAGCTTGCAGGTTTATATATAAATATATATTGTTTACTAATTAATTACTTCATTATTATTCTCTACCTCTCTCTCTCCAGCTAGCTATATATCTATAGCATTAAATCTTTTTTCTCATTCATTTATTACTATTCTCCTTTTTTGTTGGGTTGGGTGCTTTTTCAGGTCTCAACAGATGTGGCAAAAGCTGTAGGTTAAGATGGACAAATTACTTGAGGCCCGATATTAAGAGAGCAAATTTTCTCAAGATGAGGAGCAAACTATTCTTCATCTCCATTCCATCCTTGGTAACAAGTACGACATCGTTTATATATTAGTTACTCTTATATAGTTTTCTTTTATTTCTCGCTTTTATGTGTTGGTTTCTAATATACATGCTTTGGTTTACAAAGATGGTCAGCAATTGCAACACATCTACCGGGTCGGACGGACAATGAAATAAAGAATTTCTGGAACACCCACATGAAGAAGAAGCTAATTCAGATGGGTTTTGACCCAATGACCCATCAACCAAGAACCGACCTGTTTTCAAGCTTGCCTCAACTTCTGGTCTTGGCTAACCTAAGGGACATACTAGAGCATCATTCACTGGACGAACACGCTCTAAGATTGCAAATCGAAGCTGCTCAGTTGGCCAGACTTCAATTCCTTAACCATCTACTCCAATCCCCAGCAGCTTCCACATCCACTACTCATAATGAAAACTACACCCACAGTAATATTCCAAATCCAGATCATGATCATTTCAATTTGCTAAATTCGATTATTTCTCCTCCCAATTATATCACAGAAAACCGATTAATCTTAATAAGGAGAAGAAATCAGAGTCATTTTGTGTTGAATATGATACCAAAAGTACCCAACCGCTCCACCATACGAGCCAGCTATTATCTCATGTAGTAGACCCACCACAAGTCCCTTTCAGTTTTCAACCATCTTTGAATAGTGGTGTAACTACAGTAAGCGAATCTTCCAAGTACTTTAATACATTAATGGTCAGCGAGGAAGATAACCCACTACCTCATGATGATCATGGTCATGATCATGACTCTCCATGGACGTCTCTTCCATGTATTAATTTTCCAAATTTGACAGATATTGTAGAGAGCAACAAGGGAGATGCCAGCAGCTCATCATGTGCTTCCAGTAATGGAAGTGGAGGAACTGCTTCTAACTCTTATTCGTATTGGCCTGCTGATCTTTTTCTTGACGACTGTCTCATGCATGAGATTTCCTAGTTTTAGCTAGTCTTAGAGTTTGGATCACGTACCTTCGTTTTGTTTAATTTGGTTAATTTCTTCTGTACATATATGTAATAATAATATACAAATATTATATAGTGATGTTGCATAGATTCCCACATGTTTACGATGGTGACCATGCATGTACATGTACGGTATCCATGTAACACAGCGTGTCTATATATACATATGTATTTATGTATTATATAATACGAGAAAACTTATATTAATTATTCGAATTTTAAGACTACTTTTCGTACTAGTTTTTCCAGTCTATACATATAAATAAATATTAATAGCTGCTGTTCCACTTATCCCCGCTGGGGAACAAAATTAACAGCTTCCTATTTTCATTGTTCTTAAAATTGTGTGTATTTAATTATTAGTAATCTTTATTTTGCATTTTATTCCTTATATTCTCCATGTGTATTTGATCATGTTACAATTTATATGACATTGATAACATTCCACTTAAGAGAGGAAGATAAAATCCAGAATCAGTTAAATAAGATGTCTAAATCAAGAATTTTAATGTAATTAAGGTCTTATATTTAAAGAACTAAATTGAAAAAAAAAAAAATTACAGGATCCTCTAGACTGAAATGTCGAAATATTATTATTGCAATTGAAAATAGAATAAATTTAGCACATGTTCTAATTAATTAAGTATCACTCTGATACTTTTAAATTAACAAAATTAATTATTTAATCTGTTCCTTTCATTACCGCAATTTCTATATAAACCTAGCTATATATACTCGAATTAACATAAAATAGCTTCTTCTTCTTCTTCTTCTTCTTTTTTTTTTTTTTTATATTTTTTATATTTTTTTATTTCTATAAGTGTATAGAATATTAACAGACGTAAGAATGCTCTATTTAATATTCTCGTTTCACTATACAAATTACTTGATTATATATGCTCATAACATGAAGTAATATTAGTCATTACAATTTTACCAAAAAATATTAGTCATTACAAGTGGTTAATGATTCTAGTTATATTAAAACTATTAGCAGACTGACATTAAAATGAGAACTACGTACTAATTAAGTTTATAAATTAAGGCTGCATGGATTTGAACAAAAGGCCGGGAAAGTTATATGATATATTTGATAATGAATACCTTATGAATTTAATCTTAATTTGTAGAAAGAAGTGGAAATGTTTCAAATTTTGAGAGTTGGAAAATGAAAGTGTGATATATATATATATATATATATATATATAAAATTATTGTTGTATATAATCAATGAGGCGAGTCAATAATTACAATAAAACTAATTGCAATTATAATTAAGTACTAATTAATTTTGGACAAAGATACACAGGCGAGACCCGTACAATTCATTACAATCAAAAGAATATTGAAATGTTAAATGAACTTTAATTATTTCCTCAGCGAGTAGTTAGACTCCGTGCATTTCTTTCCCATCAAGAAATTGACGGCTACCCCCAGTTCTTTGACTTATTCATTCATTTAATTATATGAAGTCTTTGTAATCAAAACTAATTTCAAACACTTGTCGGTATCTTAATAGACTCTTACATATAAGCTAGAATACAGCTTTAATTAATTACTTGTGTGTCTTCAATAGTATGTCATTTTTTATAATAGTACTATCACCACCTAATTTATTAACTAATGATGTGGCATTATATTATTAGTTTATAAAATATAAACCTTAACATGGATGGATTTGAGCACTCTCATGATCTAAGCACTTCGAACCTTTTTATAATCTTCTATGCGGCAAATTAAATACTAATAATTTAGATTGTGACATGATCTAAATTAATAGTTTTTTTTTATTCTAAAAATTTATTTGTGAAAAATAAATTGTAAATTAATTAATGTCTATTAATCTCCTACACATCAATAATAGATCTATATGAAATCAATATAGATCTTTAATATTCAATTTTCAACATGTTAGAATATTATAAAAGCAAATCATGAAATACTCAGATCAAGAGAGGATCCAAAATCAATACGGATAAGCAAATTCTAATATGTAAATTAATCATATACCGTCACATCATATTGATAAACAAGATGGTAAATAAAATGTGATGGCCTAGCATTTTATTATTTTCAGATTTGGTTGTGGTCAATTAGCTATAGACTCATAATATAGCAATATATAGTCGTCAAAGCAACATGGAAAAGCGAACAGTGATTAGGTTTCTTCTCCAAATTTCCTTCTTTTATTATCAAAAGCAAAAGGAAATTCCTCACCACCTAATCCTACCGCATATTAACTTCTTGTTTAACACTCAAAAGTTTCTAATGTCATGAAAACACGATATACTTGAGATCTTTGTATATAAAATTCTAAATAACCCATATTATACAAAATAAGTATTGATTAAAAATTTGCGAGTACTTGTGATGAAAAATATGGGAAAATTCAGCCACTAGATGACATTCAACATGGAAATGATGGCTACAAGTGGCAACTACAAGAAAGAGAGCGTTTTGTTTGGTTTACAGCAGATTTAATTATATGCTAACAAATCAAAACAATTTTCAAAGTTTTGCAAGCATCTTCTCTATGACTAGCTGCAACAGTTTGGTAGTAGCATTTTTTTTTCTCAATTTTTTTTTTTTAGCTTTTCTACATGGAGAGAATAATGTAATTACGTGTAGTACTACTAAGGGTGTTTACCCTAAATTCTCACAAGGACAATAATTTGGCCCAAAATAATAACTCATTCATAATTTTGTCAAAATTACAATGCTTTATCCAAAATACTCTCATTTCAAACTTTATTGTTTCTCTCTCCAACCCATGATCCATCTCATATCTTCTTATTATCTCTCTATAATCTTCTTCTTAATATCACCAGCGTTGTTGATACTCCAAATGGTTCTTAAGAGAAAGGCATCTACAAAGAGAAACAAACCAACACAAAAAATTGCAAAAAAATTACGAGTAGCACAATACAGGAAAACCACCTCCCATCGAGAAGAGAGTTTTGTGTCATCTCTACTGCAAGTACCATCCATGGATGAGGGCCTCATGAAAGTTGTCTATTGATATTCCTTCATCCTCAAATCCCCAAAGGTTAGGACTTAATTGTTTTTAGGATTTTTTGGTATAAATTTGATTTTTACTCATTTTGGTTTATGATTACGTGTTGGTCAAAAGAAAATTTTGATTCATTTTTGTTTAAATTGGTTGAACTATAAGTAATTTTTGTGATTTTGATGCTAGGCTACAATTATATGAACTAAAAATTCAATTTTTATTGTCTCCATAATTTTTGATGAAATTTTTATGTAAATTTATCTGAAAATTTGCTTGCTATTGTATCTCACTATATGAGTGTAAACTGTCACAATGGGGGCTTATTAGTTTGCATCTGGTGAGTCTCTCTACCTAATATGAGTAAGCCCCATGAACATGGGGCTCTCTTATTTACGCTACTTGATGAGGAGTCTCCCTACTTAGTGGAAAAGAAGAAACATGTTCAATAAGGCTTACTTACCACCTAGTGTGAGACTTGCTAGAAAGTAGAAAATAAGAAGCCTCCATTGAATATGGACTGCCTGATTTACTTGTCATAAGCTTTATGAGCTCTTTGAATATGTACTCATCACTAGACAACAAGACTTATTGTCAAGTGATGAGTAAACTACCATTATCGTATACATACTGCCACTTGATGGTGAGTAAGCGTAAGTTTATTTTGTTTTGTTCTAACTTTCACCATATTTGTATTAAGTTCTATATTAATAATTTTAAGATTAAGGATACATGTTAATATAAGTACATGATTTGTTATTATTATTACTATTATTATTTTTACTTTCTCAATAATTGTATTCTATATTTATTCATTTAATATGTATTTCATCTTTTAGGATACATATAAGTGTAATTTAATGTGTTATAAATTTTTCTTTTAACTTTCTAAATAATTGTATTAAGTTATATATTAATAATGCTTATATATAGGTACAACAACTTACGGGTATTCATTTAGTGTATGCATTACATGAGTACAGGCAAAGAGTTTGATTACGATCAAGATGACATAGAGTTTTTCCTTGAGAAATATGCAGCAGGCATTTAAGTGTATAGTCAATTGTATTATATTACATACAGTTTTTTTTTTTTTTTGTTGATTACAACATTTTAATATATAACAAGTTCAACAAGAATTTCATCATCTAAAAAAATAAGGCTATACCAAGTGGGTAAAAATTTCATGCATCCAAGAACAATAAGGCATAGCATTGAACAACTATTAAGATAACTTAGGCATAGTGCTAAGATAAAGAAATACTTCCAATGCATGTCTATCGGTTATGACCAAGTACACCACATATACATTTTGATTGGTTTTCTCCCTTGATGGAATTCATCACATCTTAAGTCTTCCAAGCATGGTGCAAAATTGGATGAAGGACCACGCATTCGAGTACCTTTGGTGGTGCATGCCAAAGGCGACCATTATCAAGTGGGTAGATGGCGTTGGAATAGTAATATTTAAATGCACACACATTGTAGAATTCAGAACATAATAAATAGCATGAGATGTTTCAAAGTCAACATGAGGCAGCTACATGTTTACATGAATAATGGTTGAGATTAAATACCCGACACAAGCATGCTTTGGTTTGCAAAATGCAATGAAACCAATATCGAGACTTGAAATTTGTACATACTCAATGGTATCACATCCAAAGTCATACATGTATGAAGTACTTTTTAGCCTAATTTCCAACCACGTGTCACAAGTGTCCTACAGGTTGCTACCTAATTATATGATCATAAAACCACCCTTGAATCAGTCTTTCTAATCTCAATCAATGGTACTATAAGAAGTGACATAGCATCTCTTAATATTGTATTCATGCACTTCACAATATTAGTTATTATTATATTGTATCTATTACTTAGGAAATGAAATCTAACCCATTTCTTGAGATAGCTTTTGTTACATAGTAAAGAATGATAAACTATAGTCAATATCTTAGAGTTCTTACATTTAAGAAATGGGCGACTATAACATTAAAAGACACACGGTTTACTAAATGTCTTTATATGAGTCCATATTTTGGTTTATCATTTTACAATATGTGATTAATAAAAACAAAGATATAGAGTATTTACAATCCAGGCAATGATAGATGTATCATTAATCCTGATAGACTATTTTAGACAGATACATCATTGTTTTATCTTTGCTATGCTTGGATTGCAAAAAATCTATATGTATGTTTTTATTAATTATTATAGTATATAATTAATCACAAAATGCACCTATATAAAGTATATGATTGACCTAAAATAAAATAAATTTTTGTCCATATGTCCTCATACGATATACAAACCCAATAACATAATAAATAATAGAGATATAAATTAGAAATCTCTTGTAGCGCTTTAACCTCTTAATCTCAATAAATCATAAAATATGCGCACTATCACTTACAAAAAGGAATTCGAAGACGGATATTGCCCATCGTTAAACCGCTTTGGTGACGGTCATATGACCATCTCCTTATCCGACGTCATCAAAAAGAAGCAAAGCTTTAATGATATGACAACGGTCATCATGTGATCGTTGCCATAACAATATTTTAATATTTAAATTTATTATTTAAATTTTATTATTTTATAATTTGTTATATTATTTTTATATTAATTAAGTTTTGATGATGGTCTCACGTGATCGTCACTATAATAATATTTTATTATTTTTTAATATATATTTATTCAATTTTATATTGTTTTAAGTTATTGATTTTTTAATTTTATCTTAAATTATTAATTATATTTATTATAATTATTTTAAATTTATATTACTATTTATTTTATTTTATTTTATTAAAAACAAATAAATATCTATAATAATTGAAATTAAAACAAAATAAATTAAAATAATTTTATGAAATTGATAAAATATACAAAAATGTCAAGAAAACATACAATGATATACGAAATTAGTACACCATTCTCTTCTAAAGTCCTCAATTTGTTGATTGTTGATGTCTTCATACTACTGTAATAGAAAATAAAATTAATAACATTACAAGAATAATCAATAAACATAAAGTTATAAACTTAAATAGAAACTTTTACCAGATATGCTATCATTTTCACATTTAATGATGTTTTTCATAGTCATTATAAAAAAATGACACATTCAACATTTCCATGTAATTAAGGAGCTTACAAAAAATATATTACAATCAAAATATATTTGAAGAGTTCTATAAAATAGCGATTCAATAACAATTATAATAAAGATAAGCTATTAATAAATAATTAATATATATATTCTACATATACTCCACATTTGAAGAGTTCTATAAAATAGCGATTCAATAACAATTATAATAAAGATAAGCTATTAATAAATAATTAATATATATATATATATATATATATTTCATTGACCTCTCGACATGCGACTTGAAAGATTGGTGTAAGCTATTATTTAAATTACAAAAAGAAGTAGACAATTCCCGCATATAATTCTACAATACCCAATATCTAATGTACACTAATGAGAAAAATAAACTTTTATTAGTTTATGATAACTAATAGAAAACATTTAATGTCCTTTGGTGGCTTTATATTTATCTGGTACACTTGACCATGCCAAATTCAATCCCGCTAAGTTGAGTCAATTCTATTAAATAATACATGACCTCTTATTTCTTCTACAGTGTGGATTTCCAAATTATCACACTTGATGCATGGGCAATTCATCATCATAGGATTAATTCCATTATTCAAACTGAATTTCATAAAACCTTCAAATCCATTTATAAACTTGTTGGACCTTCGATCCATTATCATCCATGATTTATCCATTGTCTATGATCAAATATTAATTGTTTATTATAAATCAATTGAATAAAATATTTAATTTTAAAAAGCACAAACCTGATTCTATTTCATTATGAAACTCCATTAAATTACCGGTAAATTACAACTAAACTTAATTAAATAATGCAAATGGAGTTCCGCAGCAACTATATGTAATTAAATAACCTATCAATATTTAAATAACCTATTATTATTTATTAATTTATTATTAATATATTATTCAAACTACTTAGTATATTACTTATTTATCATAATTTAATTAATAAAATTTTGGCACAATCTCTCCTAAAAATTAAACTAACCTAATTTGTATCTACATAAAAACTAGTATATCATAACATCTAATAGCACAGTAAATGATGCTGGAGTTCCACAATTATATTTAATTAAATAATCTATTATTATTTATCATTATTATTTGTATGTTTATTAAAATCACTTATTATTATTTATTACTATTATTCATAGGAGACGGATCCACTAGCAAAAAAAAAACAAACTTTATAATTACAAAAAAAGTCATGTATATAACTTTCGGTTTTTGTCATTCATTTATCAAATAAATCATATAATATATTTCAACAAATGACTATGTAGATAAGTAGACAATTTTTGTTTTAACAATTAATTCTAATTAATTTTAAAAAATAAATTTAAAGCTGTATGCATGAGATTTAAAAAAAAACCAAATTAATATAAACTAATTAGGAATATTTGAACTCATATAAGCTAATAGCATATATATTGCCCATAAAGCCGCATATCAGTTGAAAAAAAAATTACAAAATTTATTTATATCCTTAACTTTGTTATTTTTGAAAACTCAACATTCTTTTTATATCATAACTTACAAATAAACACTCTCAGATTCAAAGATAATTGGTTAAAATATATCCAAGAGTAAGAGACCATATATCCCAAACTAAATCTAAATTTTATATTAGAAAATATCACAAGTCACAACGTCATCAACATGAAAAATTTAATTATCTTACCAAAAAATAAATCAAATCCGGTAACATAGAAACCATCAATTTCCCTCGCGATATTTAATTAACCCGCGCCTCAATGGATCAATAAAGTTCTCGCTGTCTGCTCACTTTACACATAAACTACCTCTAGCCTCTTTATTTCTCATTTGTTTGTTTTATTTTATTTCTTAAAAAACTATATTTTGGAATTAATCAATTACCAGACACCCATTTCCCTTCTGCTTTCTCTTCGTCCCACTCCCTCGCTTTAATTATATTTTCCCTCTTCATTCCCTAATCTAAAATTCTAAAATTTCTCTTGCTAATTTCCAAATTCCTTTTATTTTACAAAAATAGTATTATCTGTCTGATAAATGTTATCTGTATGCAACAGATGATTAAGGGTTTTCAAATAAGGGTAGTTTACTATAAGGCTTTTGATAAAAGAGTTACTTCTTATTAAGTAAATAAATAAAGGACATAATAAAAATGATAACATAAATTTTTCTTAAATTTTTAGAAATTCCAAACAAAATTTTAATAAAATATTTTGAATAAATAAAAGAATCCAACAAGTTAAAAACTTTGTCTTTATCCACAATTTAAAGGAAAGTCATAAATTAAACTATTATATTCTAAACAAAATAAAATAAAAGTAAAATATTTGTTTTGTCTTGAAAGTGTTTGTACTAATCCATGTGAGACAAGGTTTGTCTCCATTCGTTCCCCACACCAGCGCCCTAAACAAACTTAATCAATACATGTTCTCACCTACACACATGCAAACAAAATAAAATGAGCAACAAGTCACTCAGCAAGTGCCACATGCATATGCCAATGCAATGCAAAAATGCAAGCCGTAATTCATCAAACAATCTCCATACATAAAACTTTGATTTCCTTTATCAAATCAGAATATAATCATTTAGTTTGAAAACACATATAAAAATGTAAGACTTAAATTTTCACCTAAGAGGATATAATCTCATTCTCACTTGTAGCACACTCATAAGGAGCAGATTACCCATCGGTAACTTATTTTTTCCAAAGTAGCATACATACTAACTTTCAAGGAAATCATATAACGATAAAGAGGAAACAATATAAGTGAAAACAATCACATTTGCATCCTAGCCATGCAAGTTAGGTTTTGCCATACACTCTTGCACAAATAGTGGTAGTGATGCCTCATTGTGATCATCAATGAGTCTTTTCACATACACCAATACATTTACATGTGTCCATGCAAACTCATTTCTCAATAAGTCAGATTATTGAACCCTCTCTTGAATGAAACAAACACATACATATGCTCCTTTCTTGTTTACAAACATTGCCTACAATGCATGGCCATGACTATTTCTTTTTCAAAAAGACTTTAAACCCTTTAAACTTTTGAAATCAAATTTCTTTAGCATAAAAAATAAAACTTCTTTGTTATGCTTTCCATGCTCACGTATTAGTATATCATGATCACAAAAATAACTTACTTGTATAGTATAAACTTATAATTCACATACTTACATACTTTAATTACTAAGGAAAAATATTCACATTAGTGTGCATAGAATTTCCAAGTATATTTCAGCCATAAAAACCATATATTCATGCACATGCAATTAATTTTATAAAATCTAGTAAGCATATTTACATATAAATATTATTCGTATTCATCATATGTATTAGTTTGACTATTCTCATGCGCATATATAAATTTGCTAATAATAATCTACTAGTAAATTGATATAATATATTTATATAATGAAATCGTTCAGTCCAAGATGCCATAGACTCCTATACACATACATGCTCTATATATTTATATATATTCAATTATTTATATATACAAATTGACATAGACCATCAGACATTCAAAAGGTTGGTTTGATATATAATATTTATATATTAATTAACTAATATTATATACATATTATGCTCAATTGTATACTTAGTCGTTAACCAACTCGATTTTTATGCCATATATACATAAAACCAAATTAAAATATTTATGTATATATAAAAATTCTTATATAACACAATTTAGTTGGTTGAACAACCTATGCATAAATTTCATACATAAAATCTATGGTATTTCAGTAAATTAGAGAAGAAGAATATTATAACCTAACAATTAGGGTGCAGAACTTACCTTAATTATCCTCTTAGCAAACTAACTAAAAGCAATTAATTATCTCCAAACTTTACGAAAACCACACACATTTTTTTTCCTTTCTTATTCTCTCTTTCCCTTTTCTTCCTTTTTTTTTTTGATTTGTTTTTTTAACCGTTTGAAAATTAGCAAATAACAAAATCTTATATATATATATATATATATATATATATATATGCCAAAATTCCCTTAGGGTTTTAGGTAAACTACTCCTATTAGGTCGAAGTTTCCTAATTAAACACAATTTCCTAATTAAATTCTATTTAGTTGCCAATCAAATAATTAATTTAATTTAACAATAAAATAAATAATTGACCAAATAACATGCTTATAATTTAGGATTCGGGTGTTACAATTCATTCATCCTAAAAAGAAATTTCATCTCTGAAATTTGTACTATTTTAAAAAAAAAATACTTACTCAAACAAATTTGGATACTTGGAACTCATTTCGTCTTCATGTTCCCATATTGATTCTTCCGTCGTATGATTTCTCCAAAGCACTTTAACTAGTGAAATCGTCTTAGCCCTAAGCACTTGATCCTTTCTTTCCAATATTTGAATAAGCTTTTCTTCATATGTGAGGTTTTCATTTACTTCCAACATTTCAAATTCTATAACATGTGAAGGATCATGTATGTACTTTTGCAACATAGATACATGAACTACGTTATGTACACTTGACGACTTCAGAGGTAATGTTAGATGATAAGTCAAATCTCCAATTCTTTCCAACACCTCGAAAGGTCCAAGATATCGTGGACTTAACTTACCCTTCTTTCCAAATCTCATTACTCCCTTTATTGGTGCAACTTTAATAAATACTTTCTCACCAACTTCAAACTCCAAATCCTTTCTTTGATTGTTAGTGTAACTTTTTGTTTATCTTGTGTAACCTTCATCCTTTGTCTAATTTTACCAATTATTTCACTTTTTATTGCACAATTTATGATCCAAGTAGTCTTCTTTCTCTAACTTCATCCCAATGCGTAGAGATCTACATTTCCTTCCATACAACGCTTTGTATAGTATCATACCTATTGTAGCGTGAAAACTATAATTGTAAGCAAACTCTATTAACTGAATATTTTTTCCCAACTTCTTGGAAACATACATGCCCTTAACTTATTCTCGAGAGTTTGAATTGTCCGTTAAGGTATCCATCTGTTTGAGGGTGGAAAGTCGTATCTGAAATTCAATCTCATTCTCATCGTTTATGCAAACTTTTTAGAATGACAATGTGAATTGTGGATCTTGATCTAACACTATTATTCTTGGTATTCTATGCGGTCGAACAATTTCACCCATATAAAGTTACCAACTTCTCCATTGTATGAGTCATTCACATAGGTAAAAAGTGAGCCGATTTTGTAAGGCAGAGGTAATCTTATAAAAAAATCCTTGGCAATATGCTCCCACTTCCATTTTGGAATCATTAGTGGCTTTAACATGCCAGACGAACTTGGATGTTCAATTTTAATTTGTTGACACACTAAACACTGCTCCACAAATTCAGCTACATCATTTTTCATCCCATTTCACGAGAAAACTTTAGAGATATCCTTATACATTTTCGTAGCTCTTGGATAAACTGTATATGGCATATAATGAGCTTCTACGAAGATTTCTCTCTTTAACACATGATTGTTGAACACATATCACAGTACCAAACCATAAAGCTCCCTTACCATCAATGCACTCAGGTTTTGTCCTTGTATCACTTTTCCCTCAATCTTTTTAAGAGTTTTGTCTTTTTCTTGATCTTCTTTGATCTTGTCCACAATTGATGGTTGAATTGGAGTGTTGACAACATGTATGAATATTGATTAGGAACTAATTCAATATTTATTCTTCTCATCTCTTCCAATATATGAGATTGCATGCTTTTAGGTGAAAATTTAAGTCCTACATTTTTATATGCGTTTTCAAACTTAAATGATTATATTCTGATTTGATAAAGGAAATCAAAGTTTTATATATGAAGGTTGTTTGATGAATTATGACTTACATTTTTGCATTGCATTGGCATATGCATGTGGAACTTATTAAGTAACTTGTCACTCATTCCATTTTATTTGCATGTGTGTAGGTGAGAACAGACATTGATTAAGTTTGTTTGGGGTGTTGATGTGAGGAAGCGAGTGGCGAGACAAACTTACATGGATTAGTATAGACACTTCCAAGACAAAATAAATATTTTACTTTTATTTTATTTTGTTTAGGACATAATAGTTTAATTTATGCCTTTTCTTTAAATTGTGGGTAAACACAAAGTTTTTAACTTACTGGTTACTTTTATATATTCAAAGTATTTTATTAAAATTTGGTTTAAAATTCCTAAAGATTTAAGGAAAGTTTATATTATGATTTTTATTATGTCCTTTATTTGTTTACGAACAAGAAGTAGCATTTTTTAAATCGAATCCTAGATGTTTGGTTAAGGGGTGTTATAGTTTTTGGTATCAGTGTTCAGTTTGTAAAAAAAAAAAATTATACTAATCTTACTCGACCAAGTACCCGCCCACATACCAAGGTATGTTATGTTTATGATTTAATTTGAATAATTATTTGATTATATGTTATGTTCTTTTATTGTTGAGATTTGTGTTATAGAAAATAAGTCTACTTGATCGACTAGCTCGAAGGATAGGGATGTGAGTAATGAATCAACTCCTAAGCGTCGAAGGCTTAATCTAGAACCAATGATGGACAATAAGAAAACCTTGAAAGAAGATCCTATCACACAAGACAACGGCGAGGAGAATGTTATTAAAGATGTAGAGGTTGATGAAAGGTCTACACGCAAGATGAAAAGAAACAATTCTATGTGAAGGAATTTCGAGTTAAAATATGGTGGTGATACCACTCCCAATGATCAGATTATGTATAAGGATATAGATGAGTTAGCTGAGTTCCAAAGGAAACATCATAAGGATATGTATTGGTGGTACTTAGCTCAACTTAAGGATGATTGGTCATGTCTGCTCATAGATCGGAATATGCACACTATCACGTCTTTGCTCATAGGTCGAATCATACACTATAACTATGAACCTCAAGAGGAGAATGAGGAGGAAGATGAGGACAACCCAGTGGGAAAATCCCTAAGCGAAGAAGACAAAGGAAGCCTTACAACTGTTCCAATACCTCCTTGTCATGGATATCTTAGTGAATAAAATTGTTAGGAGCAGTGAGATAGTATGTTTAGTAGTATTATTCATTGTTAATGACTTATTCTTTGCCTTTCAAAGTTGTTATTGAAAGTTGATGATTAATAAAAATAAAATATATTTTTTTTCTTTTTAATTAAGTCAAAATTTCTCTTTCTTTAGATGGTTTGACCTGCTAGAAACGTAAACCAAGCTGTAGGTGGCAACGTAGGTGGCAATGTTGATGGAATGACTCAACAACCACTTCAAACTCTTGCTAATATTGCTAACCAAGGACAATAGCAACAAGGGGGCATAAGTGGGGTCGGTAGAACAATTTGAAGGTTCCACCCCGGTATTGAAGGTTCTATTAATCCGCTAGTTCTTTGAGGATTGGATTAGAGAAATGGAGAAGGTCTTCACTTTTATGACTTGTATTGAGTGACAAAAATGTGCTTCATTTATGCTGAAAAGGGTGCTAGCCATTGGTAGGATATGATTAAAAGAGTCATCATATAGAGGAAAACTCATTGGAGTAGGAAAGGTTTGGGACTTATTTCTTGAGAAATATTTTTCTTTTGTTAAAAAGAATGAGAATGAGGCAGAATTCATTAACATTACTCAAGGAAACTTTCTTTTGTGGAGTATGAAAAGAAGTTTGAGAAACTATCTCATTATGCACCTCATCTAATCGATATTGAGGATCGCAAAGTAAGACGTTTTGAGGCTGGATTGAGACCTAATCTCTATAGAGCTATTACTATATTGCGAATACTCACATATGTAGAGGTACTTCAAAGAGTACAACTAATAGCAAATGATAAGATAACTACCGAGGTTAAGACAATTGAGCAAGGTTCATCTTTGACAAGAGATCATTGGGACAAAATAACAAGCAAAAGGGAATGGAAGGAAATGGGATAGCAATAAGAAGCTCAGGAGGAGGCTAATTGAAGAAATGTCCCTTTATGTAAGGATTACAACAAGCACCACTTTGGCGAATGCTTTCGAAAAATGGGTGTTTGTTTTAAATGTGGAAAGATTGGACATATTATGCAGAATAGTCCCGAAGTTGGCAAGGAATAACAATTGATACAAGGAAGGGAATATCGTTAACTAGGGTAGAGGCTGAAAAGGATTCTTTGTATTGTGTATAATTTTTGTAGAAGGTTTAGATGCTTATGCTTTATTCGATTTTGGCTCTCGCATTCTTTTTGTGTCTACTCATTTTGCATCTAAGATAGGAATTATGCCTATATGTCTTGATTGTGATATGTTAATTGCGGCACCATCCGGTGTTAGTATGTATGCTAGTTCTATGATGAAATTGTGTAAAGTTTGTATGAAGGAAGCTTAGCCGATTTAATTTAATTCTTTATATGTATGATTTTGATATGATC
Source organism: Rhamnella rubrinervis (assembly GCA_007844105.2). Lineage (NCBI taxonomy): Eukaryota > Viridiplantae > Streptophyta > Magnoliopsida > Rosales > Rhamnaceae > Rhamnella > Rhamnella rubrinervis. The sequence goes on from CM017581.2 coordinate 19,426,857, forward strand.
TTTAGAATGGATTGACTATTTAGTAATAGGGTACATATAAAATGTAAAGAAGCGAGTTCTTTTTGGCCACTGTAGATGGTTACTATTTTGTGTTTGAAAGAGTTAAAGCTAAAATGTCACCTAGGTTGATAAGCTGCTATGTGAGCGCGAAGTGTTTGTGTAAAGGTTGTCAAAGGTTTATGATTAGTGTCTATAATTTGAATTTGGATACTCTTGGAGCACAAGGCGTCAAAGTTGTCGAGAGACTTCTTAGATGTATTTCTGAATAGTTGCACGATCGTCTGGGATCGAGAAGTTGAGTTTATAATTGATTTGAGCGGTGTCAATTTGAAGACACCTTATCAAATGGCACCGGCAATTAAAGGAACTTAAGGAGCAGTTGCAAGATCTCTTGGATAAAGGTTTTATTGACTAAGTGTGTCTCAGTGGGGAGCACAGTATTATTTATGAAAAAGAAAGATGGTACAAATGTGATTATGTATTGATTATTGAAAGTTGAACAAGGTGGCGATTAAGAATAAGTATCCATTGCCAAGGATTGATGACCTGTTCGATAAACTCCAAGATGTTGGTATATTCTCAAAGATAGATCTTTGATCGAGTTATCACCAATTGAAGATTAAAGAGGATGATATACGAAAAGTGCATTTTAAACAAAATATGGTCGTTATGAGTTTGTGGTAATGCCTTTTGGATTGACAAATGCACCAGCGATATTTATGGACTTGATGAATCCAATTATTTCATAATTATTTGAAAAGTTTGTAGTTGTATTTATTGTGATACTTTGATATACTCAAAGAATGTTGAAGATCATGAAAAACACTTATGAGATATTACTGGCCTTTATGAGAAAAGCAAGCGTATGCTAAATTCAAGAAATGTGACTTTTGACTTGAAAGTATTTCTTTTCTTGGACATATTATTTCCAAAGAAGGAGTACAAATAGATTCAAGTAAAATGGCAGCTATGCAAAGTGGAAGAGGCCAACTAATATAGTAGTAAGGACTTTCCTTGGATTGGCAGACTACTATTGAAGATTTGTACAAGGATTCTCAAAGATTACAATACCACTAACGCTTGATTGTATGCCATAATCACACAAATAGCTTGTATAGCATAAACTCATAATGCACACACTTGCATACTTTAATTACTAAGAAAAAATATTCACGTAAGTGTGCATAGAATTTCAAGTATATTTCAGCCATAAAACCACACATTCATGCACAAGCAATTAATTCTATAAAATCCAACAAGCATATATACATATAAATATTATTCATTATTCATCATATGTATTAGTTTGACTATTCTCATGTTCATATATAAATTTTCTAATAATAACCTATTGGTAAATTGATATAATGTATTTATATAATGAAATCGTTCAGTCCATGATGCCATAGACTCCTATACACATACATGCTCTATATATTTATATATATTAAATTATTTATATATACAAATTGGCATATACCATTAGTAATTCAAAAGATGATTTAATATATAATATTTATATATTAATTAACTAATATTATATACATATTATACTCGATTGTATATTTAGCCGTCAACCAACTCGATTTTTGTACCATATATACATAAAACCCATATTAAAATATTTATATAAAAAAACCAATTCCTACATAACACAATTTAGTCGGTTGAACAACCCATACATAAATACAATATAACTCGACACACACACAAACCATTATAACACATAAAATTCCATACATAAAATGTATGGCGTTTTAGTAAATTAGAGAAGAAGAATATTATAACCTAACAAATTAGGGTGCAAAACTTACCTTAATTATCTTCTTAGCAAACTAACCAAAAGCAATTTATTATCTCCAAACTTTACCGAAAACCACACAGACAATTTTTTTTTCCTTTCTTATTCTCTCTCTTTCCCTTTTCTTCCTTTCTTTCTTTTAATTTTTTTTTTTTTTACTTCATTTGGAAATTAGCAAACAACAAAATCTTATATATATATATATATATATATATATATATATAAAATTCCTTTGGGGTTTTAGGTAAACTACTCTATTAGGTCTAAGTTTTCTAATAAAATACAACTTCCTAATTAAATTCTATTTAGTTGCTAATCAAATAATTAATTTAATTTAATAATAAAATAAGCAATTAACAAAACAACATGCATAATTTAGGATTGAATTATTACATTTGCCCTCACTTACTCTCTTTTGCTGAAATTCTGTTCTCTTGAAACCCTATTCTCCCTCAATTCTTATTTGTCATTTCCTTTCATTTTTCTTCTTATTTGCACTTTCACATGGGTCCATTGAATAGATTGAGGAAGGCTAATGAGAAATCCATTTCCACACTAGAAAACTACAACATCCATTACACTAGTTGCACTAACTAAAAGAGGAAGCTATGCGTTAAGGAATCTCAATGCACACCAAGTATGAACAAATTTATGGGGAAAAATTTTTTTTATATATAAATATAGGCTTGAATTTGAATGGGTATTGTGTCGTCATATGTAATTTGAATTGATTTTGTTTGGAATTAGATGAGTATATATATATGTGTATATAAATGTGTAATTTGCTTAATTTATTTTTGGATTTGATTGGGTATTATGTATATATGTGGAATTTCTTTTGATTTTATTTGGATTTGGGTATATAGTTTTGATTTCTAATGGTTTTCATGTAGATATGCATGAAATCTCATGAGATGGCTATGGAATCTCATGGACCACCAGTTAGCCTACTAAGTCTTGAGAGCAAATTGGTGAAGGTGTTTTTACGTATACAAAGGAGGCCCTCAATGTCTGTCGAGGGTCTCCATTGAGTAATAAGGTGCCTAACCTTGGTACAAGAATTGACACCCTTGGAACTGTTGAGGGCCTTGGTAGGATGGCTAGAACCTGATGGGATGGTTGAGGGCTTCTTCTTGTATGATAGAAATTTACCCTCAGGTCTGCTGGGGCCTTGATATGATGATCTACATGTGATTGAGTTGAGTTCAATAGTGTTAGGGGCAAGGTTTGATAGAGGCCTTTGCTTTCATTACAAGGTTAAATTGTGGTAAATTTCTCTTGAAAGCGAGAGATGAAGAACTTGTCATTATAACTTGTAGACCAAATACTTTGGTTAATTGGGTCTACTGACCCAAACAAAGTTTGCTAAGGCATTGAGGCCATTGAATTTAGGTACAATGAGGACTAAGAAGAATGGAATAATGTTGAGTCTTTGCATGTTCTACTTTCTCGAGATGGTGCTTTTCCGGGCCTTTTGACCAAGATTGGTAAAGAAAAAGAACTTTAAAATCATTAAAAATGATAATCTAAGTGATAAGTACCCATGGGGGAACTTATGCTATGATTTGACCATCTCGAATTTGTGTTCGAAGATAGAGGTGGAGAAAAAAAAAGGCAACATATAGTCTTTACGGTTTCCTCTTGCATTTTATGCAATACTATATCACATAAGCTATCATTGTACTTTATATTTTATAATTATGTATGCTCATCAACTTTGTTATGTATTTTTATGTACATGTGGGGATTTCATATGATATTTGTAGTTCCCACCATGATACTGCGTGGGTGCTATCATAGTGTCAAATGTCTAAGGATGCTAAAGTGGTCATCCTTAACATCCTACAGTATAATAGGTTGGCCACCGAGGTCTTGACAAAAATAATTAAGCTCACCCGATTTGAATTCTAATGTTTATTTATTATCATCGACTATATAATTTATTTTAAGCGTATTTCATTCTTATAGTATATAGTGAACAATGAAGTTATTCCTACCAAGGATGAGTTGGTGAGGCCTTACATGGTCAACTTAAGTGCAGTCGAGACAAATAATTTATCAGGGCCACTACTTATAGTGATGGAGGCCCTCGTTTCTAGCGTCGAGTCATAGGAGGAGCGATGCATCTTTGCACCGATTGTACACAATTCCAACATGAGGGTGCAAATTCCGAGTATCTATAGACCATGATAGATGAGCTATGAAATAATTTTGTAATATGCTTTGGTGACTTTGGGCTCCAATTGGCAAAAGAAGCGGTGGTATACTAGAATTGAAGATAATGGTCAACTAACTTTACGGCACCATCCCACATATGATATTTTTAATTTTCATCGACTATTTACTTCTCGTTTTTTTTTCTTGTTATAAGTTATTAATATAGTTAATTGTACTCATGATGATTTATATTTATTTTGTAGCAAATCATAAGTTCTCTGATGCCACCCTCATAGCATAACTTCAGGTCATACATCAATCAACTCTTGTGGTTTTAGGATTTTTCAAACTGTGGACATAAAGAAAAAAGTCACACTATCCAAATTTCTAAAGGATGAAAAAATTAATGGATACAAGCGAGTTTGATAGGATAAACAAGAAAGTTTGTCAACTATTTTTGTCTTCGGAGGCCGTTGAAAGATGATCTAAGTATATTTTTATCAATCACATTTTAACTACTTTGAAAATGCTAATTGTTTTCTGAGTGGATGCTACCTTGTACTTCATTAGGAAGATGGTCAAGGTTAATCCTGAACTATTCCAATTGAATTTACTAATAGTTCGATTGCTTATTTCAAGCGCTATAATTTTTATATTTTTAATTAAAAATCACGATAATTGGGTACTCACTAACCAAACAAAAGTATTTGGTTTTGTGAATAACATGCCTCAATTCTGAGGCGTTACAATAAGTTTGTACAAAGGGATCCATATCTTAATGAGGACATGAAACAACATGAGCATAACATTGACTAGGTGAGTGAAATAAGCGATTAAGCCCTTCAATAGTTATTATACCGTGAAATATTGATGGGATTATATTCTGGAAAAACATTAACATTAAGAGTTATGTTACATTTGTTACTATATTTCCTAACAATTTTATTTTTGCATACTATTGTAGGTATATCTCAGGTGAATAATGATAGTGCACATTGGGTAACAGATGAAGGTTGCATTTGTAACCAGCATGTGACATTGTATGACCCATCCATAAAATGACCAGCATTGTTTCAATTAATAGGTCTAACCTTGTGAAATCTGAGAATATTTTGGCTTAAAGCCATAAATAAATATAGAAAACACTTGTCATCATCTGTCTCAAAACAAATTATGGTACCTGGATTCTTTATCTCCAACATTAAACACCACATGAACAATGTTTGATATAACTCCTTAGGGGTGCCTCTGATACTATTTAGTGCATTTTCTCTTGCTCTCCATTCCTTGTCATATGTTATAAGGATCCACTAGCTCATCGACAACATCAGTTGTATGTCTTTTGGTCTATATTGGAGACCAATACCATATCTAATATGATTCCCCATATATTTACGCTAGGTTCTTGATGATCTGTCAACATTGCTCGAGTTATCAACAATTGTGATTCTTAAAGACTACATTTCTTAGTTGCGCGTACCTGCCATGTACAATTTTCATAGATACATCTTACCTCGAACCCTCATGGCCTTAAATTGAAAATTTTTCTTCCTTGAATACATGACCAACTTCCATTGTAACCCTTTCTTGCTGGTGTATATTTGCCTAACAGTGGGTGCATTACTTGCGAGATAGTGAATAATCATTACTTGTGCTCGGTTTAATTGTTGTGATGAAGGACACCTAACAAATAAAGATGCACTTACTCTTGTGTTTATAAATTACTTTCATTACGAATAGGGTGATGCCTATGACTATCATTACCGGTAGTGGAATGGGAACATTATCTATCGAAACTCCATTGATACAAAGGAGCATTGCAATTTGCTCCCATTGAAATTTCAAATGCGTGATTGATTTACGTCATCACTTATCCTATCATGATCTAATTGATATCATTATTATATGCGATATCATCTTCTGCATTCCTACATTAGTATTATCATCATAGTCAACATTATAATTGTAAAGGTTATACAACCGGTAATATTCATCCATTGTGGTTATACAACACACAATCCGCGATTAGCCATTGTAATGGCATTCCGTAGTGCAAATTCAATACGATTATTTTCCTCGGTTTCATTATGTGGAATTGAATATTCTTCATTTCTAATTCCATTGCTATTAACATCCACTATAGGTCTCGACAATGAAAGTCTATTGCTCCTTTGAGAGGAAAATGGAATCATAGGATCAAAATCTCTTTCTCCAACTATGGGCATATCTTGTCGTGGCGTGTCTTGTAATGCCTCAACCTCGATAAATAATATAGATGTATGCATTGTATCCACATGAAAATTCTTCTTAAAAAACACTTCATATCTCCATCATTTTAATCTTAACGTAATCCAATTTATAACATGATCGAACTATAAACTTCATTTTGATGCTAATGGTTTGATTTATGTTAATACTTCATATATAATTTTGAGTAGCTCATTATATGTGCAGTTAGTGTGTATGAGCTTTGCTTTAGTCCTCTCATCCATATAAACCCAATTCCATTCGCATTCATCTCAAACTTTCTATCAAACCGAATCATAACTATAGTTTACTTTGTTTCCAACTTCTATTATATCTTATTTAATATTTTTATGATGTAAAAAGCCCCTCGGCATTAGCCTAGGGTGCCTTGGCGGGCATGCGAGGAAGGCCATTTCATTCATTCCTTAGCTGGCCTCGAGACCCTATACCAACCTATCGAGGCTGACCTACTTGAGGAATTAATGAAATAGCCTTCCTTTGGCTTTCCTTAACTAATATGCGATGATGCATTCCCATTACCATAATTTCTTCCAAATCTTGTCATTTTTTTTTTCTAAAAACTTATACAATTGACTTATTACCTTCTTCAAGCATATTAATGTAAAACATAAAAAAAAAGAATATATGTTGCTGTAAATTATAAAGTTGTTATTACCTTAATACAGCTGATGATAGTTTAATGAGAGCTTAAGGTGAAGATATTTAATTTTAAAAAGAAAGAAATCAACAAGAAATAAGGAATAAATAATGATGTAGAGAGAAGAAGGCTGTGAACTTAAAAGAAACCTAAAGTTTAATGTACACAAATAGTAAGAACAAAGTGTCAGATGAATTAAAGTGAAATACATTGCTGTGGTTATTATTTAATGAAGGGAAAATTCGGTACTTTGTCTAACTTTGCAAGAAACATAGGTTGGTAGGTATTTTTTCAAATAGTATTATTTTGGTGGATATTTTACCCAAAAACCCTACTATATGGTTGGAGATGTAACACTTTGAAATAAAAATGAAATTGAATGAATGGGAGGTGTGATCGTGGTCGGTTGCTGTTAGAGGTTTAAGTAAAAGATGGAAATAAAAAAATAACAATACACTCAAAATTAAGTACAAAAATTGAAATTCATGTGAAAAATTATCATACCCATCACAAATGAAGAAGATTAGTAGGCGAGGTGAGTGTCAAAATAAGCAATTGATTTCATTGTGGAGCGAGAGCGATTGTGGATTGGTGATAAGAAGATTGCGAGCAATTGATTCTATGAACCATTACCGTAATACATAAAAGATGCATTGCTTGATTTGAAGCTATAGCCAAATAGTTTTAGGAATGGGTAGACACATGTCCATCTTAATCCATATCATCAATCTGGTTTTGTAGTAGTGTGTATCCACATGAAAATGCTCTTTAAAGAAACACTTCACATCTCCATCATTTTCAATCCTAATGGAATCCAATTTATAACAAAGTACAATGTGTTATTCCCAATGTGTAAAATTCTTTATTTTTGTTCAATAAGATCAAATATTTCATCTTGATGCTGAACATACGATATAAATTAGATTAATTATGTTATAAAATTAGAAAATTATTTAGATTAGATAATATCTGAGAGCCCATGTTACATTAAAGTTTCTTGGCCACCTTGTGGTGAGTAGTTGATGTTGTAGTATGGGGCTATCTTCAATAGTACTCACCATTTGATAGCGAGTCTCCTCACGGACATCAAATAGAAATCCGAGAGCTTATGTAGCGTTACGGTTTACTCGTTGTTTGGTGGAGAGATTTGCTAGTATCTGGCAGTAAATGCATCAGGAGTACACTCGCTAATATGCTTGTAATATCCTCTTTATTTTCAACTTTATTGGTACGCTTATTTTTTCTTTTGGTATAATTTTTAATGATTGTATTCATTTCTAACCTTTGTCAAAATGTTTGTTGCATTCTGGCATAGTTGACTATCGGTGAAAGTCAAAGTCAACATGCCATGTCATCGTCACATCATCTACAATTGTGAAAATTTTGTGTGGATTCTCACTATACACTTGGCAAATGTTTAAAGTGCTTAGACTGTATTTTTTTGTGGTGTGAAAAGTAATCTAAAAGCAATGTATTTATAATTGCCTTTTTAATCTTTTTAAAAACTACCAACAACATTAGCTTCCTTAAAAAAGGTCTAGCCGCAGCTTCGATGCGCTTCCTTGTTATTCGACTTCACTTGATCACTAGCTCTACCTTTGGTATCCCCTTCCTTGTGGTTAAGGTAGCGATTTCGGGCATGACCAGCTCTATAGTGTGATGAGGGTGTGTACAAGGCTGGGAATGAATTCACCATAGAGTATGGTGGCCATTACTAGCGATTCGACTTCATGTAGGTGAGTTGCACTAGGGAAAATGTATGTATAGCTAAAATCAAACCACACCTAAAATTGGGTCAAGTTATAATTGTTCAAATTGACTCTATAGTAATAAGATTGGTGAAGCCTTATTTGGCCACCGAGAGAACAACTTCATGGTCATTATGGAGAAATACTTTCCAAAGGAAATACATATTTTCTATATGGTTTTATTAATTTTTGTACACTAACGGTAAAATACTAATTTTGTTAAAACCTAGGGGAAAATGGAAACTTGGTGTTACTACCAGGGTAAAATAGAAATTTAATTTTCTAAAGTAAAGTTAAATTTTATATTTTTTATTAAGGATATATTTCAAATTTCAAAATATTACAAAGGGCATAAATGGTATTTTATATTTTACTAAGGGTAAATTTATAAATTCACATTATAGGTAATTTAGGGATACTATTCCATAATATTTTTCTGTGAATATGTATAATCGAAGCGTTATTGTGTGAATAAAAGGTATATGACAATTTGTTTATCTTGAATGCGGTTATCAAGTATAAAAAGGTAATTGTGTATTAAATTGATGAATAATCATGTGTATTCACTTATATAGAAACATGTCATAGGCTCTAATTTATTTCAAAGCTGATTTTTCAAATGAAATATGTTTTCAAAAATATATAGTTAGTCATGGTCATGCATACGTAGGTGTAATATACGCATTATTTTCAACTTTATGACGCTTTTTGTTTTGCTTTTCGACATAGTTTTAATATTTGTATTCATTTCCGGCATAAATCGAAAATATTTGTTTATATTTTCGAACAATTAACTCTTGGTCAAAGTTAACTTTAGTCAACAGTCAACTTTGGAATCAAAGTCAAAGTTTGACCACTTAGTGTCATAAATCACTTACACATCATCATTTGAAGCGTAAAAATTTATGTGGATTCTTTATACACTTGACAAGTGTTTAAAGTGCCTAATTTGTATTTTTCTTTGTGGTGAAAGCGATCTAAAAGTATTGTATTTATGCTATGCGTTTTAAAAGTTATTATTTTATTATTATTTTTATAGCCAGGTTTCTTTCAATTTCTAGAAAGGAAAAAGGAAAGAAAGTTAGAGAATGAGAGGAAAAGAGAGAAAACAAGGAAAAATTTCAAGAAAAGGGGAAGAAGAGCTGCAGATTGTTTTAGGAGGCTTAGATTATTTGTTTGTGGTGTTTTTAAGTGGGTTTCAAAGAAGAAAGTAAGGGAAGAGTGGTAAGTTTCCAAACTTTTTGATTTTCAGTTAATTTTATATGTTTTTGTTTAAATCCAAGTAGATCCATGTGAATCTAAGTGTTTTACTTGATTTTGTTTTGAATCATGTGATTTGATCTTGATTTGGTTTCGGCAAAAGATTCTCAATTTTAAAATTAGGGTTTTAACTTTTATATATTAATTGTTTTAATTTTTATGAATTTAAGTATTAAATTGTTAATTAGCTTGTTAATCTTGCAAAGCCCTTAAAAATTGCTTGAATTGATGTGAAATTTTTGTAGAATTGAAGCTTGAAAAATTCGCCAAAAGGAGACATGTTTGAAATTTTTATATTTGTCAATGACATTTTAGTCTTTTCACATTTATGTGAATTTTTTAAAAAATAGTGAAGTTTAATTATAAGGTGGTTACCAAGAGGAGTGTATGATTTTATAGCATGTTTTTAAGCTTGTATTGTGTATGAAATGTATGTGTAAAGGTGTATGTGAATATGTATATGCATATATGAATATATATATATATATATATACAAAGTGCTATAAACCCGATATGGGTATGTTATAAAATGTAATAGCGTTAAAGAAATTTACATTAAATGGTTTAAACATACCGTTCCATTAAAGAAAAAAAGACAAACAAACCGCTATTGCTTTGTAAACCCAGCTCCTCATCTCTGTAAACCCGGCAAATCTACGCCTCTCACGATCTCTGCCAATCGTGGATCTCTTTCTCCAAGTCTTGATCCTCATCTCTGCAATCGTGCATCTCTTTACGCCTGACTCATCTATACAAACTGGGATCTCTACAAACTCACTGCGAAATCTAGCAAAACCAAGATCGTAGATCCTGTAAAACTCACCTCCAATCTCTCGTAGCCTCCTACGATGCGAGAAAAAACCGATAACTTTTTCAATATGCGATGGCGAGCATGTATATAGAAGGTGTCCCAATTTAGGCTAGTTGACTTCATGATTTAGTAAATAGGATTATACATTTCTTGGTATGTTTTTGTAATTAGGAAAATACATAATTAAACATAAGCGGTAGTAGATATGTTATGGCATGCACATCACAATTTGAAGGTCAAAAACAGTCCTTCTCTCTACTATGGGGTCCCAATTTAGGCTTTCTCGACTTCATGATTTAGCAAGCAAGGATTATACATTTCTTTGGTATGTTTTTAATTAGAAAAATACATAATTAAACCTAAGCGATAGTAGAGATGTTATGGCATGCATGTCACAATTTGAAGGTTAAAACAGTCCTCTCTCTACTATTGGCGACACAAATAAAGATGTAAACTCTACCTATCTGGCGAGATCTGCTTCTTTGGCCGAACATTTTCTGAGAGAAAATGAGTATCTCTCCATAGTAGCGAGTTCTCTTTACTATTGGCAAGCATAAACAAACACAGCAAAATGAGTATCTACGCTCACAGTAGCGACACTTCTAGCTATATTGGCGGCCAAATAAATATTATAAAATGATACTCTAGCCTATAGGGGTGAAATCTCACTCCTTTGGCGAATATTTTCCTAGGAAAAATGAGTATCTTGCTCATAGTAGTGAGTCCTTGCTACTATATTAGCGAGCCTGAAACAAATCTTGTAAAATTGAAACTCTTGCTAAGGCGAGATCTCACCTCGCTGAATCATTTTCTGGGAAGAAAAATGAGTATCTACGCTTGTAGTAGTGAGTTCTGCTACTAATGATGTGAAACAAACAGTAACTACATAGACTAGGCATCTTTTTTTTTTTTTTTTTTTTTTTCCTTTTTTTTAATTTATGGTAATAAACTAGGCATCTTTTTGCTTATATTCTTGAGTTTCCATATATATGGGATATTGTACTACTTGCATGTGCTTGCGTGTATTCTTGATTTCCTTGTATATGGGATATTATACTACTTGCATGCTTGTATTCTTGAGTTTCCTTATATATGGGATATTGTACTACTACATGGGAGGCACGAAAAACCAATATGAATATTTTTATTTTAGGGAAGTGTTACATCTCTGTTATAAATATGTAGGATTGTGATACATAACAAGCAAAGCTTCTATTCCACATGTTCTGATGATAAAAAGCCTAAAGTTAAACAAAAATTTCAAACAATTGATGAGGTTTTTATTTTTACAATGCATATGCTAAGGAATATGGATTTAGTAAAATAATTAATAATAGTAGGAAAAATAAAGGAATAAATGAGATAGTTTGGAAATAATTTGTTTGCTCTAAGGACAAACAAATAATTTTTATCAGAGATAATATAAAGAATTGGTTGAGCGATCAAAGTGAGGGCATAGAAAGTAGTTCGAGTTGGATGGGTTAAGATTACATTGGTTAAGTGACAAACAGGACCAAATTCGATTATTAGCACTTTTTGAAGAACATAACCATGCACTTGCGACTCCACAGATACAGATCACACAAAAATATCAACTACAAAAGAAAGTTAGGCCAACAACTCTCTAAAGCGAATATACCTACATGTCAACAAATCGGGTTATGGGATTGAATCTGGTGGTGCTCAAATATGGGTTGTATTGATAAAGATATAAGAAACTATGAATAACATTTAAGGGAAGAGCTTAAAAGAGGTTGATCACGGAAACTTTGCTTGAGTTTTTTCTATGGAAAAGAAAAAAATCTAGCATTTTACTATGTATGAGCTTGATGGAGCAAACTGACTTATTAGATGCTTTTGGCAGACCACTTATGCAAGGAGATCATATAATTTTTTAGGGATGTTGTAGTGTTTGATACTACTTATAATACAAACAAGTATGACATGACATTTGCTCCAATTATAGGAGTAAATCATCATGGTCAAACTATCATTTTTGGGTGTGCCTTTTTAAGTGATGAGAGCGAAGTCCTTTATTTAGTTGTTCAACAAGTTATTGGATGTTATGCTGAATGGTGTGCCTAAAGTGATTATTGCCGATCAAGATCCTGCAATAACCTAGGCCATTGTTGAAATTCTACCATTAACCATTCATCGGTATTGTATTTGGCATATTTTAAACAAGTTTTCTAAAAAATTGGGTGCGATTATTTATCGTGACAATTATAACTTGTTTAGAAATGTCATATAATATTCTAAACCAAAGAAGAGTTTGAAGCAAGTTTTTGATTTATTGAAGAAAATTAAACTTGATGATAATGCATGGTTATGCCAATTATATGAAATCCTTAATAAGCGGGTTCCAATATATGTTAATAAATATGTCAAGTAGTCAAAGATTCAATTCAAGAATTCATTGATGGATTTTATCACCGCGTTTCATCAAGCTATATGTCATCAACGACATGAAGAGAGTTGGCTGCAGATCATAAGGATATGAATGAGCAACCAAAGTTGACATCTTTATGGCCTATGAAAACACAAATGGTGAAGATATATACAAAAGTTAATTTTCTATCTTTTCAAAATGTTTGAAAGTTCTGGCTACATTGTAAATTGCACTCTTGAGGATGATGAGACTACTTTATAATGTTCAAAGGGTTAAAGGAAGTTCTTCATCAAGACATAGGCACTTGGCTATTTTGAAGGAATTCAATATTGTATCATGTAGTTGTAGACAAATTGATTTCAAGGAATCTCATATAGGCATATGTTGGCTTATTTTCGGTTTAAACAAATTGTCTATTTACCAATTCAATACATTTTAGGGAGAAGGACAAAAAGTGCCAAAGTTGGTGGAGTCTTTGACAATGGTGGTCATGAAATTAATGAACACCAAGATAAATATTTGACAACGAGGCATGCATAACTATCTCAATTAGCTTCATAGTAGTTGATGATGCTTACCTTACTATTGAAGGAACTAATGTCCTCTTCAATGAATTGATTGAATTGGTACATAGAAAAATTAAGGAGATCGTATTAAAGAGAGTGTGGTGTCCTCGTCAATTGGAAAAGTAAGTAGTAGAGAGCTTAAAAGTAGTAACAATCCTATACATGTAAGGTCAAAAGGATGTGGAAGGAGATTGAAATCTTCAAAAGAAATGTCAATTTCAAAATCTAGACTTTGTTGAGGATGTGGATTAAAGGGACAATCACATGACAAAAGAAATTGCCCTAAATTTCATGAAAGGTGATTGCCCTATTTAATTCTCTAAATCTCTCTCTATCTTTTTCTTTTTGTATGAATAAACTTATTTATTTTATTTTTTTTTTTAGGTCAACAATGGGCGACTTTAGATGATTCATAAGAAATGATGAGGATTTAACATCCTGAAGTTGGTATTTTTATATGAATTAATGATATGTGTTTAGGATTGGAATACTTGTAATAAAATTATTATCTTGTTTATATGGAATACTGTAATAATTATTATATTGTTTATATGTATTTCATCCGTAGGAAACCCTAACATGCAAGAGATTGCAATGGAGCTAGAAGTCTTGAGAAGTATGGAAATACATGAATGGGGAAAAGCTGATAAGACATGACGAGTAACTTGGTTTTATTAAGCTATGTTTTGATTATTAAAGCTGGTTTTATGAAATCATCTTTTGATTGCTTCTTTATTCTTTCTATTACTTGGTTTTATTAAACCATGTTTTCAACTTTGGTGTTATTCTAGAATATCAGTCAACATGTCTAGTTTGCATTATCTTCTCTTGATTTATTGATTTTGAGCATGAGTAAGTTGTGAGTTGATAATTGAAATTTTAAAGAAGTCCGATTGGAGATTATTTGCCTATAAATCCAAGCCAACAACTTGTTCAAGCATACACGTAATGTAGGAAAACTCACTTGAAACATATATTTTAAAAATTTTCTATAACACAAGCACATACGTCCCAACCACCATAGGAATTGAAGTTGGAAGTAAATAGGAAATAGATTTGAAGTTGGAAGTTAAAAAAGAAAAAGGAAGATCCTCCAACCATTTGTAAAGCTAACCATGAAACAAGTTTAATAATAAACACAGTTCTTTTCATTAGCTAAATATGATCAGGGTCCCCGATACAAATTTCACATGAAGCAAAGTTTCATAAATAGACTATTTTTCAATACTCAAATACAAATAAAAGTTGCCATTATGCTACAACAATTATATTTAAAATTTTGAAACTAAAATCATTTGACATTTGTCTCCATAGGCTTCTTCCATACGATGCTGGGCTTTTTGATAAAATTTCCAGTAGTGTTTTCAAATTGGAATTCAATTCCCAAACATTACCATTTAGCTCATTAACCAACATTTCACTTTTATCTAATTTGCTATATATTTTTCTACACGTATGTCATCAACCTAGAGTAATCTTCCACAATACACACCATTCTACACAATAACAACATAGTTAATATATGAATTATTCAAAATGAAATGGAGCTATAATTGTAAAGATCTAAGTACCTTATAATTGTTGCACTTTCAATATTTTACATTTAGATTTTTCTTGAATGAGATATCATTAGTCTCATATAAGAACATTCATACTTTTGTTGCCTATGGTCCTCATTTGTACTTGAAGTTGACATGCACAGAATGAAAATATCTAAAAACATCATATAGTTAAACAAAAATTCATTCAATACATATATCTTCAAAAACAAAATCAAGCAATTAACTTGGTTCATAATTATTTTTGAAGTTTTAGTTATGTATTTCTTTACATACATTATCCGGCAACCAAAGGAAGAGATTTTTGCATTTAAACAACGTGTCTTTGTTTAAATCACTTTT
>CM017581.2:19442494-19483385 GCA_007844105.2 Rhamnella rubrinervis
TAATTGTCTCTTAATGTGTGTATGGTACGCCACCGCAAAAAACCACTACCCTCTAAACAACCACTACTTTCCTTATTTATTTGGACTTAATCAACTTTCTTTATAAATTGGAAATTAACTAATTACATGTGAAAATAAAATTAGGAAAGTAGCTAACTTATTCAACCAAAAGAAATAAAACATAATTAAATAAAGGTAGCATAATCAAGCCTTGCCATGTCACCATGTGGCTGCCGCGTCATCAAGCTCTAGTGAATGTACAAATTTACCCATCATGTGAACTTCTTCCAATCGGTTGCCATGCATGCATAAAGTGGTGACCAACCTGGTTCCTCACTTAGGAAAGATCTTGCCCTCTAGATTGATAAGCATCTCTCGGGATTAAACCATTCAATCGTTTTTGAATCTCTTTGACCTTGCTCTTGTTATGGGCCCCGATGGCATCTCAAAGGCTCTGGATGCTATCTTTGCATGTTACTTGGCGGTCCTCATCAAAGTCTATTTGTATTGCTGCCTCCTTCTCTTGGTCAGCCACAATGCTGCCAAGCCACTCAAGCTAAGCTTTGAGTTACCTAAATAAAGGAAAACAAATAGGGGTGAGTGGAAATCACTCAGTAGGTTCCCAACATGCGGTGTTAGTGCAATCTGAGAATCTTGATGGATGTCATTAGCAATAGATTACCAATTTTGATTTTCTATTTAAAAGGAGCATTCTTGTGTCAACATAATGCATATGCAAAATACAATCTTTTCAAAACACTTATACAATGACTCTTTAAAACTCATGTTCATAGGACTTTTCAATTAGCGTAAGTTTTAGTTATCTTTGGAGCTAGTTACCCGTCGGTAACTCTAATTTCCTAAAGTAGCACACATGCATAATTTCAAGGAAACTCTCATACTTAATGATTTAGAAGAAGCGGTGTGAGTGGGAAGAGGCCGTCTTGCATCACGTGTCATGCAAGTCTTGGGTTCAACCACCACATACACCAATCAGCTTCGCATATGCATACATACGAGAATCCAAACTCTGCTCACTAGTTAGTGGGACCTCACTAAAAGATTCACATAACACATCCATATGAACTCCATTTTCTATATCTGAGATGCCTACATTATGCATGACCACGACTCTTCAATTCAAAATTTGCAAAACATGATTCTCGTGGAAAAATGAGTTGAACTATAAAGAGGCCAAAACTTCTTTGACATGCTTGATGCATATGAATGCTCATGATTCTCTTAACAATGGCAAGCCTTAACTACATCTATAAAGCACATGCAGACTCTAAAGTAATTACTAACTAAAGCCTGACCTAATTGTAAACGATGCTCGAATCTAGTAACACTTATTGAATCAAGTATCGTACTTTATCATATATAACTTCAAAAGATTATAATCACATATTAAAATAAACTCAAGCTTTAAATAAGAAATTAAAATATAAAAAAGAAATTAAGCATTAGGAAATAACTTTATATATAACATGTTTTAAGTGAAATTAATATGTTCATTAAATAGTAAAATAACTTAATAGAACTTAGCTAAACAAAATATAACTTAATTAAACCTAAGAAAAAATATTTACTTTACTAATTATTGGCAAAGGAATTAACCAAACATAAGGTACCACTTCAAACACTAGTAGCAATGTATTTGCTATAATATGTCAATTTAATCAAGCTGATTTGGTTATGTTGGACTAATTTTGTAAAAATCATAACTAACTCATTAACTTAGATTTACATGATTTCAAACCCAATATATTCATGACTTAATATAGTACATGGGAAAAATATATCACAAAATTAACAAAATTATAACCTTAGTAAAAGCGATTGAAATCTCATTGGTGCAAAATAAGGAAAACTAAAAGCCCTTCAAATTGGTAAAATCAGGTAGGCTAGTGTCTTTGAAATTTTTCGAAATTCTCAAACAACCAATGATTTTGTAAAAATAAATTCTTACTCAATACTAATCCAAATCTAGTGATTCAAAAGCCAAAAGTTCATATCAAACCCAACTTATTACTGAAAAATTGCCAAAAATTTTGGACAAAAATAACCAAAGTTTCAAGCGGTCAAAATTAATAATTTTCCAAAAATTCACGGTTTATGCACTTTCCTCTTTACAAGAGTAGATCAAGCATTGCTCCCTCAAATCACATTTCCAACATCATAAATACCATATCTACGAAACTCATCATGTGATATTTCAAAAGAAATAATCACAGCACACAAAATAGCGGAACCTAACTAGATCCAAAGCTAAATATGCATAGAACATCCAAACTCAACCAAAAAGCATGGGTAAGGGTTCCTACCTTTGATTAGCTTAAACACTTCTTAAACCCTTTGAAAAGCAAAAGGAAAAACCCGATAAAGCTAATGGAAATGGCGGTTAACTAGACCTTTCCCACTTTCTTGAAGTTTAGATAAATTCCTCTTAAAAAGCTTGAAAAACCATCACTAACACTCACTTCCTCACTCTTTCTTCCAGAACCACTCTTCTCTCTCTACAGGTGTAGAGCCCGGCTACTAAAGTGTGGAATGAGAGTTTGGTTCCTTCATACATGGCTTTAAATAATGAGGGCTAAGGTTTTAATGAGGTACAAAAGAGACTACTTTTTACTAAGGTTTGAAAAGTGAAACTTGTCTCAAGTAATCTCAACATACTTAACTAAATTTAGCTAAAACCTTTCCTACACATACCATGTATGCAGGGAAAGAAAAGTCTTAGTCGATCTACTACCGGTCCCAGGTGATGACATGGCGAGTTGACTTTGACTTTGACCACCAATAAATACAAGCCTGATTAATTAGTTACAAGTAAACAAACAAGTTAGTCTTAGTCGATGTAAAACCAATTCAAAATCATGGCGTGTGATTCTTGGTCTAACTTTTGACTTTGACGAGTTGACTTTGACCAAAAGTCAACTGCATGGAAAAAGAAAGCATACATTACATATCAAGAGCCTTCCTATTTAGCTTATATAGTCTCTACTTGTCATGTAAGACCATATTGTTTTAACCTCCTTAACCATTTCATCACCTTCAAATTTGGATCTAACTTGATCGAAGCTCTAAACTTTCCTGAAAGCTAAGTAGAACTAGTTTCTCTATTTATGGTAGAAAAACACATGTGCTTGCCATTATATGTTTTGATCATATAAGTCACTCCATCGGATGTTGGTGTTGCATGAATCCTCCGGGGGAACTGTTCAACTTTGCATTTCATTTCATCCTTCGATTTCTCATTTTTACTCTATTCAACAAACCATTCCTAGATAGCAAAGTTGGCTAAAACCTTTTTAAAATGTATTACATTGTTGAACACTTGTCTAATGGCAAATCTTCTTTACCTGATACTTGCTTAAATTTATTTCATTTCGTCATCTTGGCGATCTTAGCAATTGTGAATCACTTTCTTGTACATCATCATCATCAGTGGATCTATGCCATGACTAGTCATCATCATCACTGCTATTCACCTCAACATCTCTCTATGCATTCTCATCTTCTCTTGTATTATAGGTCTTCCCTAATTTAACTATTTCACCGAAATCTTCATCATCCTCATCATTACTCCATTCATACTCAATATCTATATTTTTAGTCTCAGTTTGAGCATAGGGATTTTCAACATTTTTATTCCATAAAATGTATTTAAGATTATGTTATACATGAAGGATACTAGGATAGAACTGTTTGAGATTTAGGTCCATTTTCTGGTGAATTAGGGTTTTAAGATAGAATTTATGGGGAATTGGATAGATGACATGTAACTTGTGAGGAGGTGGGAAATTATTAAGAATAATCTACTTGTACAGGTTTTATGTGTCTATGGAAATGAATAACATTATGACCTAACTTCTCAAACATGGCAAAAATGGACATCAGTTCCTTATCATTGTTCATTTCTACTTTTCTATTCTCATTCCATGATAACTCAACCTCAAAACCCACATGTCCGAACAAAAATGTCTCTTTTATCCTTAATCCTAATATTGTGGCATCAAATAGAAGACATACCAAACTGTATTTCTCACCATCCATCCACGTACCCTCAACTCCCAGAAAATGAATATATATTTCAAACATGTTTAGTTAATAAAAATTGAAACTAAGTATAATAAATAACAAAACAATTACAAAACATTCACAACAATAACAAATATTCAACTATACAAACAATATACAACTTGAATAATTGCACAGTATAAATAAAGTACTAACACAAATTGTACAAGTAATGTATAACTCATTAATCATGTAATGATCAATCATTAACATTGTAATGCAAACAATATAAACAATGTACAACTCTGTAAAGAATAACATGTGATTACACCTAGTGATACTAATTTAACATTATGTAATCATCATTCAGTAATCATGGTATATAAATTGAAAAACTATGTAATCAAACCCAATAATACTAATTTTAACCTAAATAGAAAACATATACAAATTGAAAATGAAACAAAACACTAAAATTCAAACCCAAATATTAAAATCCTCAATTTTTACAACTAGATTTTCAATATTCCTTTATTCAAACTCTAATTAAAATCTTAAATTGAAAGCAGATAAAACTAAAAAAAATTATAAAAACCCTAATCCTTTTTTAACTAGATATGAAATATCTCTTCTATCTTTGAGATTTGTGTTGGACCAATCTCATTGTCAAAATCCACAACACAAAAATATTAACTTTTTTAATTATTATATATGAATATGAACATTGTGGGAGCTCCAAGAAACTCCCACCAGTCATCCACATAGGGTACCCAATTAGATTTTTCATTGAGTTGTGGTCCATATGGGGAGGTTAATTACCAAAGTTAGGCCAAACCCATTTTGTCTTTAGTCCCATTTTCAACTAGGAAATGTTACATCCTTAGCGCCAAGCCCATATATCAAGCTTTTGAATAAATAATGGAGTAGCATGTACAACTTTGAGACACATAGTTCTTGAACTTGGTAACTAAGCTACTTATGAAGCAGAGTGTAGCGGACCACCAAACGAAATGTGCTTGTGTGTGTGTATATATATACGTGTGTGTTTGTATTGAATACAAACCCAGAAGTGGTCCCCTAATTTGAGATTACGAGTCACTTTAACTCACTTTTTGGTTGACACTATTAGAAATTGTAACAGATGGTTACAATATTAAGTGTGAATGAATTGTGTTATAAATTTTCAGTTTTAAGTTTTTGTTTTTAATTCTTCAGTTTCATATTTTAAATACATATTTTAAATGTTTTTAAATGCTATTTTAAATGTTTTTAAATGCATATTTTAATTGTTTAAGTTACAATATTAAAGGTATATATTAAATGCCTTGTAACCTATGTTTTCTAAGCCTATATATAGGCCTTAGACTTTGAGTTGATGAAAGAAAGAAAATAAATAGACTAGTTAGTGTATTTTCACTAGTTTACGTGATAGAGTAAAGACATTGTTCAAGTTTGTTGCAGGGAGTTTTGGAGGTGCTTAATTTTCAAAACTTTATTAGATTCATTGTATCGTGAGAGATAATGGTTGCTAGATCACTAGCAGGTGTGGAGCAAAATTGTCTTAAGGACCTATGAAACACATACCTCGAATCAAACTTCGGTGAAGTGGTAATTCAATATCAGGTTTTTAATATACATATATATATATATATATATTTATGGTAAAAATCCTATCATAAAACTTTCTCTTCATTTTTATTATTATTATTATTATTATTATTATTATTATTATTATATTATTGGAGGTTAGTGAGAGAAGATGCAGTGCGATCTTCTTCTTAAGCGGCGGCGATGTAATCTTGGCGTGGTTCAGGATCAGCCGGATCTCCCATCGTCGTAGGTGAGTGAGTCGCTTTCATTTGTGGGTGGCTGCGATTGGTCATTGGGCTGGGATTCGAACTCTCTTCCGATTTTCAAGGCATTCCGGCGGCCAGTTGATTCTATATGGTTGATGTAGCGTCGTCGGGGGTTTTGAGGTGGTGTAATTGGCCTAGCGGGTGGGCATCTCGCAGTCCGTTTCTCGGATGATCGTTCAGCGGGTGAGCCCGTTGAGGTGGATCTACATGCGGCGCGGTGGGCCTGTCGAATTCTTAGCGATTCGCCGTGGAGATTTAGCCGATTGAAACCTCTTTCACGGACTTAAAGCTGATTTCATCGTGGGTTTTCCGGTGGTTCGCGCGAGCGGATTGTTCTTAGCCGTGGAGTGCGCTTTCCATCTCGTGGAGGCTTCATTCATGGGTATGCAGTTCGGGTTCTGATTTTGTGTCTGCAGTGGTGATGGTCATGGCTGGTTTGGGAACTCCGTGGGTATCTGCCGTTTGCAAAGTGAGCTCGAGCATTGATCAGAAATTGTTTGTGGGTGGATTGGGTTTTGCTGGTTTGAGCTTCGGGTTCGTAGACCTACCCGAGTCGTCGAGGGTTTTGGTAGAAAATTAGGCATCGGCGTTCGCGTGGGATCCGGGACTTGGTGGACTCTTTGGATTTGGTGGATGCGGAGGTAGGTACCGCGTGATTGATTGCATCTGCTAAGGTGAGTCAGCGGTTGTAATATCGTTAAGTGGGTAATCTCGAGCGTGGTGCATTTTAAGGATTTGGATTACGTGATTTAGTAATTATTGTGCACTCATTTGAAGCTACATCGACCACTTGAATTTATGCTTGGGTTTGCTACCAATGGCGTCTGATGCGATGTGTTTGTAACATATCATTGTGGGTTATTCTTTGAATTTCTCTTGGTTTGTGTTGAATTTGTTGTATTGAAATCTTTGGAAATTACGAGTAATCAAGCAGACTTTGCATTTATACTCTAAATTGCATTACTTTTACGTTTCTGCGTGGATTTTGGATATGGCATTTGATCCGTCATGGGAAGCGAGGGTACTCTTCCACTACGTCCCGTTCAAATTGAGGCGTGTAGTGCGAGAATACACGTCTTTGTGAACCACTGACATCTTTGGGAATCAAGGTAATGAAGGGAGTGCTCGTTGCACTGCGATATCGGTAGCTACCTACGGGAACATGTCAATAGAGAAAGCCCACTACGCCCTCTCTTGCGGCGGTTGTCGGTGAAAATGCAAAGGGAATGGCCTCCACAAACCAATGATGGTGTTACGCCTCGCTGCGGCGTGGTTGATGGGAATAGCGATCAATTTGGATCTTCTTATGCGGCCGGTATTTTAAGTGGTAATTACATTCCCTTTTGTGATCCTTGATAATCGAGAATGTGCCTATAAGAAAAAGAAATTTTATTTGATGGAAGTAAATGATATTGCTTATAAAGAGCGTATTGCTCTTTTGAGTTCTCGCTTAATAGCAAAAGTTCCTTTCGAGAGGAAGAAACTTTGGAAGCATGATGATCTGTTTTTAAAATTGCAAAGCATTGGGAAATTGAGTAAATGGAAACTAATCCATCTAGGAAGAGGCTATTTTCATGTTTTGCTGCATTTGAAACCAGGGTTTGTTAGTTACGGGCTTGGGTAAAAATTTTAATCCAACACAAAAATCTACCAATGCTTCGAGGTTTGGGTAAGATTTCACAATTTGAGTTGGGAATCTTGGCATCCTCGAGTTCTTTTCGATCTTGCAAGAGGTATTGGGAGTTCCTTTGAGGATTCTTGAAATGACAACTAGCGGCAACTTTGGCTACTTTGCTTTCGGATTCAGTGGATGTTGACTGGCGGTTTCATTCGAAAATTATTATTGGAAGCGGAAGACAAATGCATGAGGTTGGTTGGAGTATGAAAATTGTCGGACTTTTGCACTTCTTGCATGATATAGGACATCGGTGGAGTGATGTCGGATGATTCAAAGCGGGTACCTCACATGGCGAGCCTTGAGAAAGGGTAAGGATGATTAAGCACCGAGCCGAATCCGAGAGGCTGACATCCTCCTCCATTGGATACAAGTCGAGGGCAATCTTGAGTCTACGCCGCTGAAAATCCTCAACGGCCTCCACTCTACGAGGTTAAATGTCACCGGATACTTCGGGTTCTACTTGGGGGCGGTTATTCTTGAGATAGTTGCTATGGATTGAGATGAGGAGCATTGGTCTTAGGAAAACATTAAAGGAGCGGGTGCTCGGGATATGCCTTCAAATTTGGGTGACACCTTCGGCGATTTGAATGAATAGCTACCACGGAAGGGGCCGAGGGTGAGGCGAGGACCTTCACGGTATGATTCTAGCATGGCCAGGATATTCTTTCTCACCTTTGCTGTGAAACCTAGATTTAGTCGCTCTCGGCCAGCCCGGTTTGAAACTAAGGACCTGCATACTTGGACCACGGTTAAGAAAACACAGGCGACCTCGAAGCTGGAGCAGGACTAAAATGCCGGGAGGCGACCACGTAGTTTTGACGGGGCCATGACTTCGGGCTTCGAATCTGGAAACGATGATTTTCTTTATTGGGCTACGGGGGTTTTGGTAACCCAGGCACTTCGAGAGGTCTTGTATGATTTTTTGTCGTCGACATAACCCATACTGTTATGCTTGGTGGAGCATGGTAAGCTTTTGTCACGATTAGAACTCTTTTTGGTCACCGTTAAATATGGAGTTCATTTACACTAATAGTTAGGATGTTTTGCCAGTATTGGATTTTTGCTACCATTTCTTTGGAGGATGCTGGGATTTTGCTTCGATTGAGGAGCAAATCGTTTTAATGGATATTAGGGTAGGAGGCGGCGGTGATTTCTTTTGTGTATGGGAGTGTCTTTTCGGGCGTCGAAAAAATCTTTGGGCAGGTTTGGGACATCTTTCCGGTTATAGATCATCCAGGTGAGGTACATTGTAGGGACTTGATGCTGCCATCCTAGGTGCGCGTAGGAGTGCAGTGGAGGGAGTCCTCTATTCACTCTTCTTGTCTTGACTTTCGGGCAGCGGTGGAGGCTGCGGGTTTGCTCACTATTGATCTTCATGGAGCTTTCTTCACAGAGGGTTCGTGGGACCCATGGGTATGTTAAAACAAACTTCGATAGTGCTTTTACGCTCGACTCTTGTTTGGAGGTTGGGATTCCATTTCTTGTTGCACTTTAGCCAAGCTGCATTCCGATCGTCACATTGCTTCTTTGAGTCTTTGAAGGCGATAATGTGGGCGCGTCCGTTTCGATTCGGTCACATGTAGGTACCGATAAGGATTTCAAATCCTTAGTTCGAGTATTTGGGATGAGGAGGTTTGGAAGTCCTTTCATCGGGTTATTGCTAAATTGAAAAGGTGAAGCATGCTTTTCGAGGTTGGAGCGAGGATATGCTTGGTGATATTCACGACAAAATCAACTTTGGCTCGGGAAAAACTTCTTTCGGTCGAATATTATTGTACGGAGGGGGCTTCGAGGAGATTGGCGGCAGGCGGCTCGAGTTTCTCTTGATGAGGCTCTACTTTCTTCAAAAGCTATGCTTGGATGATTAATAGATTGAATGGTTGAGGGGCGGTGATTGCAACTCAAGTTCCATTCCACTGGCAGATGCATGAGTCGCGGCGCCGCTTTGTCTTGACTTTTCGATTGGGGGATAAATATTTCAGATGAGGACTACCATCGGGAGTCATATCGTGGATTATTATAGATCTTTATTTTCGTGAGGATGGAGTACCGGCCGCGGATTTCTCAGTTAGATGGGATCATTCGAACTCGTGTATTGCGGATGAAAACTCAATTTAACGATTACGCCCGATTACGAGGAGGTTAGGCGGTGTTCAACTGGACCCGTCCGGTGCCGACCACGATGGCTTCCGGGTTCTTTCTTTCGGACTTGTTGGGACTTTATTAATTCCAGATATGGTGGATCGCGGTGAAATCTTTCTTTCTTTGGGAGCCATTCATCCAGCCTAAATTCAAATTTCATGGTGCTTCTTCGAAAGTGCAGTCTTGGACTTCGATGGACAAGTTCAGTCGATCATGTTGGGAAACTTCCTTTTCAAGGTGGTTTCTAAGATTTTTAATGATAAATTTGGCGAGGGGGTGCCCAGAATTATTCGACAATCGGTTTGGTTTAAATCAGAAAAATGTGGAGGCGCATTCGCGATTGCTTGGTTGTGTTAATCACCTTGTGATAAAGTTTTGGTAATGTGGCTTTGAAGATAGACATCCATAAGGCTTTTGACTCTATGGTAGGGACTTTCTGGCTGGAGTTTAAGCGGTTTGGTTTACGCACGAATTTTGCTGCGTGGATCGGATCTTTTCTCCTTTCGTGAAGATTTGGTTCATTAATGGGGTTCAGGAGGGTTACTTTGGTTGTTCAGGGGTTGGCAGGAGATCCACTTTCTCCCCTTTTATTTGGTATTAGAAGATTTTACGGCGGTATTTATCTCGGATGGTCTCGGGGCTCTCTCTGCCGATTTCCTCCCAGGAACTCCTCTTCCCAGGCTAACTCCTTTATCGCGGAGACGGCGTGCTCATGTTTTGCGAGAGGGACTTATCGAGAATTTGGCGGTGTTTTTGATGCCATGCGCCTTCTGATTCTATTAGTCGAGGTTGTCAACTTGGACAAATCCAGCATTTATTTTGGTTCGGTTATCTGCATTGTCGTCTGAATTTTGGCGGACTTGAATCAAAAATTTGGATTCGCTTTTATACATCTCGGGGTTCCTTTTTTAAAGGAAGCCCTACTCGGTATTCTTACGTCCCATGTGTCGGATTTTGGGCGGTTAGCCTCTTGGAAGGCCGTTCCTACCGATGGCGGTCGGTTGTGCTTGATTAACTTCGGTGATTACCTCGAAGTTTGTCCGCGTTTATAGTCTACAAATGGCGGTGGGTTTCTTGAAGTCTCTTAGCGAGGCGATTGAAACTTCCTTTGGTTTGGATCTTCTGGTTGGAATCGGTCACCGGTTGCTTGAGTAAAGTGCATTTGTGCGACCCATGTCGAGGGGTTTGGAGTGCGAAAAACGGTCGCACCTTTAATAAGGCTTTCTTGAGTAAGTTGGCTTGGAAGTTGATGAACAAGGATTCATTAGTTTTCAGTTTTTCTTGGTAGCTTAGGAAAATTGAACCGCTTTCTTATCTTTGCTTCCTCGATCGGCTGCTGCGGGCAGCTCTATCTTACCATTTCGAGGGAATGATTTGGATCATCGGGGTTCCGCTCGAGGTTTGTTTACGGGTTGACAAGCTGGGGATGCCCATTATTGAGTTATTCTGAGAACTTCGGGAGATTTATGCGACCGGACACCTTGGTAGCGTCAGTTGATTCGATGGCAATTGGAACCTTAGGTGAGTTTCGTCGACTTTTCTGATTGTGCTTCGTATTGAGAAGGTGGCGATTTTGATGGGAGTAGGATGAGAGAGTTTGGCCATTGACTCGAGGCCTTTTAGTCTTGAGATATATCTATCACCTTCTTCGGCGAACCTCAGGTGTGGGTTAGATATGTTTGGAAGACTTTCATTCCTCAGGCTCATTTCGATCTTAACTGGCGTCTTACCGAGTGCGTATTCCTACTCGATGGCGTCTTGATTAGGAGGGATTCTCCATGGCCTCAAATGCGAGAATTTGTAGTAGCGACTTAGAACCGTTTCGCCTCTTCTTGACTTGCCACTTATCACGGTTCTATTTGGGGTATGGGGGTGCCGGAATCGATTGGATGCATCGAGGTTGATGGTTTCTATGTTTGAGAATTTATGAAGGCTTCCTTCTTCAGTCTTAACATGAATTCTGACATTGTGAGTGCATCTACTGTATCTGGTTTGTTGGATCGGGGGCATTTTGGCAATGTCTTCATACCTTTAAGCGCTCTTTGGCTTTTATTTGGGCCGACTAGGGAAGCAAATGCTATTGAGGAAAGTGCGATGCCTGGCTTCGGTTAGTGACCTTACAGTGCTTGAAGTTTAGGAGTTGCGGTAGCTACTCCTCGAGCTCCTCAGTTATTCCCATGGTTTGGTCACCCATGCATAAATTTGGTTGAAGGTTATCTTGATGGGTGCGGTGGCGGTTGCGGGTCAGGTAGGATCGCGGTGGAGTACCGTCCGCAGTAGGGGTTTCATCAAGGTAGCTTTGTTGTCACTGGATTCTGTTATGCCTTTGAGTGAGCTTTTGGGGGCTATTCACTGCATAGAGTGTCTTTAGATTTGGGTGGGATCATTTATGGCTAGAGTCGCGACTCACTTACGTCGTCAACTTGCTCACGTCGAGAGGAGGTAGTCCCAGATTACACAAATCAAGATGGGTGAAGCGCCTTCTTTATGTTTCGGTAGATTAGGGTTTCTCACATCTTGAGGGAGGAAATCACGGTTCGCGGATCTTTCTCGAAGATGCGGTTTCTTATTGGAGTCGATGGTGGTGGGGTCTTCAGTTCTTGTATCCTATGCATTACGAGGAATGTCAATGGGTTTGCAAACTATAGGTTTAGAAAGTAGTTTGTTGTACCTTTGTTTTTCGGTACTTTTTCACGGATTGAGATTTTCCCATTTAGGGGTTTTCTCTCCTTCGAGTTTTTAGGGCGGCGGTCTTTGTTTATCTTTTGATTCTTACCTCGGATGTATTTTATTTTGTTACTTGTTGATTTGAGGTTTTATACTGCTTTGTAACTTTGTAGCGATTGTAAACTCTTTTAATTTAATAAAATTTCTTGCTTGTTGATGTGGATTTGGAGGGATGCCAACTTGGTTGGGATGCCTCCTTCTGAAGTAAGAGATGTGCCAATCTAGTTGGGATGTCTACCGAAGTATCCACGAAATAATTACTATTATTATTATTATTATTGTTATTATTATGTATACATTGCGACTATTGGTATACATGTTTTCTAACAATCTTAAGACAATTGGCTAGCGTTGAGCGGATAAATTAAAAAATTCTTGTTATATATCAGCGGGGAAAATGGCGAATGTTGAAACAATGATCAATCTCATGGCACAGTGCTTACTCTAGTCTACGTGGCATAGCGCACCCCCATTTGTGGCGGTTCGATGAACCATGCTAAAGGCCGAAAAATTTATTGGATTGAATTTCAAGAAATGGCAACAAAAGATGATATTTTATCTTACCACTTTGAACCTGCGAAGTTTATGGTGAGGATCCACCAACAATAAATAGAAATGATAGAGATTCTCTAATGGCATTTGATGTGAGGAAAAGTTAGACTATTTATGTGAATTATGTATTGAATATGTCTATGATTAGTTGTATAATGTAGGCGATATATGAAGAAGCGATTAAGAGTTATGGGAGTCTACGGAAAAATATAAGACCAAGGATCTTTGGTTCCAGAAATTTATAATGGGCGTTCTGGACTATAAAATGGTGGACTTAAAAGCTGTGGCGGTCAAGTTCAAGAGATCTAGGTGATCTTGCATGAAATTTATTTTGAAGGGATAGTTGGTGGTGAAGCCTTCCAAGTAGCTACTATCATTGAAAAGCTACCTTCTACATGGAAGGATTTCAGAACTATCTTAAACATAAGCGAAAGAGATGAGCGTCAAAAACTAATCAATAGACTTGGTGAAGAGACAATAAGCGTTAGAGAAAAAGGCGCCTTATACTAGATATCAAGCGTACTAGAAGAATCTGATGATCTGAACTGGATATATGATGTTAAAACTCAAAGTCAACTAATAGATATGTGTTCACACTAGCGGTCTCTGATCATTACCATGGAAGTCCTCAAAAAAATTGTAATAGCAGGATCCTGATGAAATATGAGTTTATTATTTTAGATAAATGTGGTGAAGATTTGAATGGCTATGCCATTTTTTTGAGGATATTCCTAGGTAGCCTAAGCATATGACAGCTGTTTGTATTCATTGTGATAGTTAATCAACAATAGGCAGGGCGCAAAACATAGAATATAATGGCAAGTCTAGACATATATGTCGAAGACACAATACCGTTAGACAATCAATCTCAATTGGAGATATTTCTATTGACTATGTAAAGTCGAGAAGGATAGCGTTGGATCACGCTAACCAAAGGGATTAAATAGAGAATTAGTTGAGAAGTTATCTAGAGGGATGAGACTAAAGCCCATAAAATTAGAAGTCCATGCAATGGAAACCCAACCTAGTTGAATGGAGATCCTAAGATCTAGGTTCAAAGGGACAACCTAATTGTAAAGACTAGTTTGGATCACTGTGAGGGTTTAATCTCTTGTCCATTCCTATGATGAAACCGTGATGCTTTTTGGGGGTAAGGTTAAGCTATGCTTTTAATGTAAGTTACTTTAAATTTAAAAATCATCTACGTGAGAGAGAAGAAAGGCCGCTTCAAAATAGAATTATATGGGCATAATTCTATAGAAACTCTTCTGAGAAATAGGAAAGATGCTCATGGCCAAAACAAACATAATAGTGAGGCAGAATATTAGGGAGGTGTCACTGTGTAGAGTATATCATCATTTACATAAATGATAGAAAGGTTCAAGGACATTGTGTATCTTTTAATCGATTAAAGTAAATATATTTTCCAAAAGGGCGGTTTAAAGGATAAAACCTACATATCCTATGTAGGTTTCAACTTCTAAACTCTATCACTAGGGTTAAGTTTTGTGGTTTTGACAATTCATTCATATGCGGGATTGTTGGAAATTATAGCGGATGGTTTACAATATTAAGTGTGAATGAATTGTGTTATAAATTTTTAGTTTTAAGTTTTGTTTTTAATTCTTGATTTCATATTTTAAATGTTTTAAATGCATATTTTAATTATTTAAGTTTTAATATTAAAGGTATATTAAATGCCTTATAACCTATGTTTTCTAAGCCTATATATAGGCCTTAGACTTTCAGTTGATGAAAGGAAGAGAATAAGCAGAACTAGTTAGTGTGTTTTCACTAGTTTCGCGTGATAGAGCAAAATATTGTTCAAGTTAAATGTGAGGGGAGTTTTGAAGGTGCTTGATTTTCAAAACTCTAGTAGATTATGTATTCTAGGAGACAATGGTTGTTGGATTACTAGCATAAAGTGTGGAGTGAAATTGTCTTAAGGACAATATCGAATCGCAGTCTCGAATCAAACTTCAATAAGTAGTAATCCAATATCTACGGGTTTTCTAATATATATATATACATATATATTTTTTATGGTAAAAATCTCATCATAAAGCTTTCTCTTCATTTTTATTATTATTATAATTTTTATTTGTTACTATTGGTATACATGTTTTTCTACTGAACCTGATTCTACCTATTGCTTAGGTTACCAATTTGAAGAACAAATAAATCACGAAAAGGGATTAAAATTATCAACTTGTGAAGAAGCGGTGAAACTTTCTTTCATTCTATTTGTTTGCAAATGGAAGATGGTATCTATAATAAATCATTTTTTGGCTAAAATCTATAAGCAATTCAATTGGTTATTATGTAGAGGGTCCATTAGTTTTTAGTTTGTTTGATATGGTGGTCCACGAGGTAAAAAGACATGTTTAAATCATCACCCTGTTGATAAAAGGATCATTTGAAGTCCCTTCCATTCCATTTATTTATGGATTGGTTGGAAAATTGGTGGACTCATATATACGTAATGAATTCTGAAATGAGTTATAACTTGTTTTCAAAATTAATTCATTTTGACCTACATTTTAGAATTGCACAGGTACTCAAAATTGAATCATCGATCGAATTCCATTTCTCATCATTTGGAAAAAGCTTTATATCCTCTAACAAGATTTCTACACTCTGCATTCTCGACTACCACTTCTGACCTCGTTGAGAGACATTTGAGACCTACAGCGAACTATATTTCTTTGTACATATTTGATGAGTAAAAGTCATTGGGAGCAAAGGTTAGTATAAAGCTCTATTTGTTTGAAATCCTTGAAATTACTACGTTTGTTTTGTTTTATTTTCTTTTTTATTTGTTTTATTGATTTTGATTTTGAAATTACTAGGTTTTCTTTCTTTGCTTTTCTTTGGATTAAGTATTTCATTCTTAAGCGTAAGTGTTTAGAATTAGATATATTGATTTTCATTTTTAACTAGAACTAGAAATATTGATTAATTAGTTGAAAATTGAAAATCAATATATCTAATGTTATTTTAATTATAATATATGATTATCAAAAATAATCCTTGAATTATTGTTTTGAACTATATTGAAATATATCAACTTTCATAAAACCTTTTGACAAAAAAAAGAAGAAAATTTTGTATTGATTGTTAAAAATAGAAATCAATATATCGATTGTTAGTTAAAAGCTGTATAATTAGAATATATCGATTTTCATAAAAACCTTTTTCAAAAAAAGAAGAAAAAAAGCAGTTTTCTTTGGTTAAGACTTGAAAGATTGTTGATCGGAAGAAGATACAAGTAAAAGCCTTAGGTTTTTATTTTTACAATAATGTTCAAATCATGGGTTTTGATGATATTGTAGAATATGTAAATCATCAATTGATTTCTTGAAAAAAATTATAAATCACATCCAATATATTTAACCATTTGGTTTACCATGTGTTATTCATCCCAAATACAATACCAAAAGAGTGCCTTAATTCCCTAAATTAAATATGTACTTTAATTCTCCACTAAACTTAAATATATACTTCTTTGTTTCTTTCCACTAACTTAAATATGTACCTATTTGTTTACTTTCAATAATGTGACCATCTTGGTGTGGGCTACAAACTTTCCCACATAATAATTAATAGGGTTTTTGATATCATAGCACAGTACACAATCCTTTAATAAAATGAAGCCAATTTGATGGAGAGTTAAAATATTAGCCTAAAATTACCTAATACTCATAAATTAAAATTTTTGATGTCATAGTCGACCACCACCATTGACCACTTTTCTTTTCTTCTTCTTTGGCCAATGATAACTTAAAATGATTGAAAGAAGTTAGAATACACAATAAGTGTTTGAAAAAATGTTTTAGTGAAGCTTGATTGGTTTAATTTTGAATTTACTTATGGGTTATGAGTTGAATAAAATTTACAAAAATAAAATAAATTGGATAGGCATAGTGATGTCACCAGGCCGGGTGGTGGTGGGAACTTACCAGCTCGTAGCCATTTTTTCTTTATAATTTTTTTCTAATTTAATATTTATTTAAATTAAGTTGGATCTAAACTTATATAATTAAAAAACATATGCAATTAAATACTCAAGCTTCATTAAAACATTTATTCAAACACTTAGCATGCATTATAATTTCCTTTAAGCATTTATTCAACCACCAAGCCTTAAAATACTCAAGCATGTACTATAACTTAACATGCATTATAACTTCCTTCAAGTATTAAATACTCAAACATTTATTCAAACACCAAGCTATGCTTTGGTGGGGTTTGGTGGTGGGGGCATCACCAAGCAATGCCTTGGTGCCTTGGTGGGCTTGGTGGTGGTGGTGGGTGCACCCTTTTTAATTTTCTTTTTCAATTTAACATTTATTCAAATTAAGTTGAATCTAAATATATGCAACTCAAAAACATATTCAATTAAATGCTTAAGCTTCATTAAACAATTTATTCAAACCCTTAGCATGCATTATAACTTCCTTCAAGCATTTATTCAAGCACCAAGCCTTAAATACTCATGCATGTATTATAATTTAGCATGCATTTTAATTTCTTTCAAGCATTAAATACTTAAGCATTTATTCAAACACCAAGACATGCCTTGATGGTGAGGTTTGATGGGGTTTGGTGGTCAGGGCACCACCAAGTCATACCTTGGTGGTGATACTTGATAAGGCTTGGTGGTGGGGGCACCACCATGTGATTGTGGGGGCACCACCAAGCCATACCTTGGTGGTAAGGCTTGGTGGAGGGTGCACCCCACCACCACCCGGTGGTCGTGGGGGCATCACCAAGCCCATAACCAATTTTTTCTTTTTAATTTTTTTTCCATTTTTCCATTTATTCAAATTAAGTTACATCTAAACATATGTAACTAAAAACATATGCAATTAAATACTCGAGAGCTTCATTAAAGCATTTATTTAAACACTTAGCATACATTATAACTTCCTTGACATTTATTTAAGTACCAAACCTTAAATACGCATGCATATATTATAATTTAGCATGCATTATAACTTCCTTCAAGTATTAAATACTTAAGTATTTATTCAAATATCAAGCTATGTCTTGGTGGTGAGACTTGATGGGGCTTGGTGTTGAGGCACCACCAAGTCATACTTTGATGGTGAGGCTTGATGAGAGCTTGGTGGTGGAGGCACCACCAAGTCCGTAATAATTTTTTAATTTAACATTTATTCAAATTAAGTTGGATTTAAACATATGTAACTAAAAATTATATGCAATTAAATACTCAAGTTTCACTAAAGCATTTATTCAACACTTAGCATGTATTATAATTTCTTTCAAGCATTGACTCATTTTATTGCTTTAACATATTCCATACCTATATTCAAATATCAAGTAATTTCTAACTAAAAATTTCAAAATGAATACATTCAAATGCTTCTTGCTCGGCCAAAGAAGAAGAAGAATG
This sequence comes from Rhamnella rubrinervis, assembly GCA_007844105.2. Lineage (NCBI taxonomy): Eukaryota > Viridiplantae > Streptophyta > Magnoliopsida > Rosales > Rhamnaceae > Rhamnella > Rhamnella rubrinervis. The sequence continues at coordinate 19,460,886 of CM017581.2, forward strand.
AGGCAATCATGGTTCCGTCAAACAAAGAAGAAAAGAATGAGCCAAAGAAGGGGTAGTTGGGTAAAACATTAAGCATGAAATAAAAAATTGCTAAAATTCTAATTTTTATAAAAGTTGGCTAAAAAACATGAATGACCTTACCACAGGCTATGACATCAAATAACTCTAATTGATATCTAAATAAGCAACTTGCCAAAACAATCTCACCCACCATAAACCTACATCAAGGTCTCCTTGATATTTTGAGAGTTTTAGACTAATTCAAAATGTGAGACCCTATATAAAAATATTTATAAAAAGATTAAAAATAAAAATAGTAAATTTTTATGAATAAAAATACCCAAGACTATAAAAATAAGTAATCTAAAACTTTCAAAAGTCCAAATTTTTGCTAAAATATCAGCAGCTATTAAAATCAATAGAATATTCTATTATATTATTAATATTTGAGAAATTCAATCTACAATCTAAAATCAATGTAATATCAAACTTCAAATTAGTTTAGGGACATAAAACCTAATAAGAAATTTCCACTTAAATAGATTATTTTTTTCTTCAAATTGCAAATTACAAAAGAATAAAATTCATCAGAAAAATATTATTCAATAAACAAATATATAAATTAATGAAATAAAATATATATAAATAAACTGAAAAATATCATACTAGTATTAGTTAGACTGCATTTTGCATGCAGCAGTATTTTGGAGACTAAGTTTTGGCGGACTAGCGACTAAGAACAGAATAAGAAAAAAAAAATTCATTTTTCTTACCTCCCTATTGATAGAATGAGAAACAAGAAAATTAAAAAATTAAAAAAATTGATCCTTTATAATAAAGCGAGAAATAAAAATACAAAAGAAAAAGTTTTGAAGTTTTCCTAATAAAACAAATGATAAGTGGGGCCACCCAAAATAAAAAATAAAGAAAAAATTTGATCCTTTTTAATAAAATGAGAAATAAAAAGAGCAGAAATAAAGAGAAAAAATAGTTTGTAAAAGTTATCAAAACAAAATAAATAGTAAATGGGCTACTAACATGTTTTAAATAATACATTATTATAAAAGATAATATTTCTACATTTTTTTCCTTTCTTAATTTTTTAAATTTTATTACTTATAATTAGATTTACAAATTTAATATATACACATATTTTTGGGCCCTTCATTATAAGGGGGCTTTATCATTTGCATATCTAGTTACGGTGAGGTATATAATTAATTAGGAGGTATATAGGCACACTTTGTATCTGCATGTATGAGCTTGGGTTTCATACTTTGATTTACATACATATACATATAGCTTTAACCTTGAAGAAGCTAGCTTATTACCTACTCCAAACTTGGTGGGTCACACTTATCATCTATCTAACGAACATAATAAGCATAGCCATAGAGCCTTGAAATGTCTTCTATTGGATGGAAGTACAAAGAAAAGACATAAAAGCACAAATCTTGAAGGGGTCATTCATCAAAGTTCTTTATTTAGAAAGGAAGAAAATTAAAAGAAAAAAAATAGAAAATAAACCAAATTGAGTGCTAGGAAATAGGAATAGGAAAGTCGTGTAATTGCAGTTATCATTTGCAATAAGGGTTTTGTTTTGTTTCTTTATTTGTTTTTATTTTGTTTTGTTTGTTTTAAATTTTGATTTTTATATAGGCAAATTTTCCAGCGGTTGGGTTGCATAGGCCCAGGTGGATTAGCGGTAAGACCCATTAAGACTAGCCTAGATGAACTAACCAATCGGTTAGTCGAGTGATGAATCGGTTGGATAGTCGGGATGTTCTTTGGAAGGGGCATGATATTGACTCAAAAATGGCTTGGCGCCAAATCTAAGGGCTTGTAATGGATTCATTTAACTTGAAGGTGATAAGAGTTAAGGAAGGTTCCAAAAGGGAAAGTTAACTCATAGTTATCTTGGATACTTTTCAGATTTTACTTTCCAAATTGGAGCGAAGCAAATTTGGGGACTTACCACTAAACCAAGGCGGTTAGGGTTTCCTACTCTATCTTGGTGGGAGGAAGACAAAGCCAAGTCTATAAATACTTCATGCAATACAAAGCAAGGCCGCAACCACTTATTGTCGGAATTACCCAGTAGGTTAGCTTTTCTTGACTTTTGAGTTTGACTTAAGTGTGTCGGAGGTTCTTTGGCGATACCAATCGATGCCCACAAAAGCTTTGCACTTCTTATTTTGCAGGCCAGCGGCGAGATTTATGGCGGTTTGTGGAGGTAAAATTTGACACTAGAAAGAAGGCCATGATCGGTTTTTGCCTAAAACCATCATAGGCCTACCTTGTCGCCAAGCACACATGTCTAGCGAATCTTAAAACCTAGCCTTTATGATGCGTCATGCCTCGATGACAAGAAGATGAAACAACACCCGACAAAGGAATCACTGGCCCGACACATCTTGGCTCTGCGTGAAATGTCACAACCGCGCCGCGCATGGACTAGTTGGTATGCAGGATGAAGGAATTGGTGCAATCCATGGGCTCTGCTTGATTGGAATGAAGCTTAGGAGCTGATCAGCGAGAAGTTATTATTGGAGCCTTTCAATGCGCGTGAACAAAATCTATGCATGAATAGGATGAACTACTTGAAAAATCTAAAGGGCGGATGTGACCAACGATAAAGCCTAGTCGAGAGAGAAGAGGGGTGGCGCTAAATAGAACAACCGTTCGAAAGCGAGAACCACAGAACCATTCTCGAGGAGGTCAACATGGAATTAAAGGGGAAAGAGTGAGTAGAGATTATGATTCGCTAACAAGCACACCTAAAAGGTGAAGGATCCTTGACGTACTACCTCTAAAAGGGAAGTATAGACACCCTCTTCATAAGGATAGGACTAGACGGATAGACCTGGTTTGACGGGAAGGAAGAGGTAATGATTGGTATGAAGAGGTAGTAGAGACACCCTTTGTAGATGAAATTACTAGGGTAGACACCTCTGCCAAATTCACACCATCGAAGTTCACCATATATGAGAATAGTTGACTTGTAGGATCATATAATTCACTTCAGCGGTGATGATCCCAACTTGTATACCTTAACCCAGCGAGGAGGCTGTGATGTGCAAGATTTTTGCATCAAGTTTGAAGGGTTGGTTACACTTTGGTTGAGTCTACCAACATACTAGCGTCGATTCATTCCATACATTGGCTTAGTTATTCCTAACTTCGGTTTGCATCCATCGACAATCTTTGGAAGGATACTCAATTATTCCTAACTCAGTTTGCATCCAGCCTCATTGTCTCTTCAAAGGAATCCTTGGAGGCAGTTTGGTTTGGAAGGGCTGCAGGGTCTTGGCTAGATGATATCTGGCGGCTTTGGAGGAGGAGATTTCTAGGAGGTTTTGGCTTCATTATTTGGCTTATCCTTGCAGAGGAAGTCTCCACAGCATCCAAGCTTTCATCTTCCACATCCTTCTCTTTCGGGTATAGGCCATTCGTAATGCTAACCTTGATTGCCGAATCATGTCTTTTGGGTCTTTAGAACGACATCGAGGGCGGCCTTCTCGTAAATTTATCTCTTTGTTCTTTGCTTATAGCTCATTCCTCTCCATAGTATAGCCGTCTCTCATTTATGCGCCTCGACTTTCTTTTTGTATGCTTCATGCCTTGATGTAGGCATGTAGAGGTATCATGAGTTAGGCAGTAGGGACAAACAAAAAGTTAGAGCAATATGAGGCATGCATTTTCAAGGGAGATATGATGAAGATTTGTTACCTTTAATGCACACTACTAGGATTCCAGGTTGATATCCTCATTGGATATTCTTAGAGGATGCTCTACAGTCCTGACTTTGTGATAAGAGACCCTCTATTAGAGCTGACCAAAGTTGGGTTGGTGATGATAAAGCGTCTCTAGCCTTGATATTTGTTTTTCCTTTTTTTATGCTCGGGTGAGCACAGGGGGCTGGCACTCCTTTGTCTCTTGCTAGAAAGGGCGTCACCAACCAGAATGGCCACGTTTAGGTCCTTTGGTTTGACTGTTACCATGTTGCTTAGGGTTGGCTCGATATCGGCACTCGAAATAGACTTGCCACTTTGCTGTGTGTTGCCACTTTGCTGTGTGGCTCGCTACTCTTTTTTCTTCTTTTGGAGTTTAACCAGCTTCGTGTAAGTTGGCATCGTCATCTTAAGTTGGCTCATGTTTACTACTAGGTAGGAAGCTCATAGTGGGTTGGTTTGTCGTATAAGAGCCCAATACAACTCTCGACAATGTGTAAGTATGGAACTTCAATTGGGAGCAAAAAGAGTACCTTCTAGGATTTATTTGTCGTGTGGTTTTGAGGGACCTAGCTCCGAGGTATAGTTTTCTAAGGGCCAATAGCCGATCGAACAGAATGACTCCTTAAAAAGCAAAGATAGTAGACCTTTAGCCTTAGGACCCTAAATGATTTAGATCATGTGTCGTGTGGATCAAAGAGCAAAAAAGTCGACATTGGTTTAGGGCTGCCTGAGGGAAAATCAGTTCGACCTTGCAAAGTCATAAATAAAGATTTCAATAATTCTAGTAAAAAAGGTACCTTGTTCAGCCCATACAGAGCAGACTCTGAATTCAGACGAACCGACTAGGCTGAATAAACCTTCCTTCTTGATGAAGAAGTACCAATCCTTCCAATTTTTATCGCAAATCGATGCATTCTCGAATAGTTTGATGAACTTCAGAGTGTAGAAGGCGTATCTACCCTCTTCACTACGGTTTCAAATAGAAGAAGTGGAGAAATATGGTCATGTCATGTGCATGCTATACTTCTCATAGAGGACAATATGTCGAGGAGATAGTGCTAACCGTTCAACATAAGTTGCTTTGTACGAGATTAAAGTAGTTGGCACCATATTGATGAAGTGGTGGAGCGAGTCGAGAGCTTCACTTTAAAGGCTATTTCATAGAAGCAAATCCATCCTTCACAAGCAGAACGCCTTTTCATTCGGCCCATAAGCAAAGAGCTTCGGCTTGGCAGGAGTTCATACCTCTCCTTGAGGAATGATATATTATTTTGTTGGAAAATGGAGGGATGTCAATTTTGATGAAACGAGTGCATTATGAATACTAGGTTGTATCCTTTTCCATTTGGACCATCTACCTTAATATTGCGAACTAAGCTGAGGTGTCAATGTTCCACTCAATTGTTTGCTCTGTTTGGTTATTCTAACGAGAGGACCTAGCCTCTAGGAGTGAATTTTTCTTAACTAGTTGTTCCTTGATGAAGGAATCAAACCCGTGAGAAGACATCCTAGTCGGGAAACAGAATTGTGGAAAGCTTAAAAGATCTGAAATCTAACACAGTAGGAATCGGAGAGAGGAAGTTGCGAGAAAAGAAGAACGAGAAGATCTTTGAAAGGGAAATTTGAGATTTTAAGCTGTAATCGTTACTCGAACACAAAGAAATTACGAGAGCACACTTGGGATGGATTCACAAGCATAGTAATGACCATAAACTGTGGTTGTCTGGCAAGAAGGTGGCCGAAAGGGTGGAGAATGCACTAAGAGCACAAAGGACATAGAGACTGCAAAGGATATTCATGAAATGGGTAAACTAAAAGTGAAAAGAGGAAGAGTGCAGGCTGTTAAACCCAAGTTTGACAAGTTAAAATTGAGATTTGAAATTTGAATCAATGGTTATGATCAATCAAGTCTTTTCAGCTTCAACATGTTGCCTACATCATATCATCATTGCATTGTTGGATGCATTGGCGACTAGGTGTTAGGAGGAGTTGGTTTTCTAAAAGATGAGAAGGCAAGTGGGCCGAACAAATACTAACCGAGCCATTTCGTTTGGCTGCATTTTCTTAGTATTTGGTACTGTATGGGCAAAATTTCCCATCGACCTGGATTGTATTGGCCTAAAGTGAGACTTTGGATGAGCCAAGCTGATCAACTTGGAGGTCAGGGTGATGGATCGGTTGGATGGTCGGGATGTCCTTTGGAAGGGGCATCAGCGGTGACCTAACTTGATGGTTAGGAGCGGATTCCCTTGACTTGAAAGTGGTAAGTGTTAAGGAAGGTTTGAAGGAAAGTTCATTTAGTAGTTAATATATGATATTTTCTTAGATTTTACTTTCCAAATTAGGATTAACCAACTTTGAGGACTTACTCTAAACCAAGGCGGTTAGGGTTTCTACTCCTACCTTAGTAAGGAAGGTAAAACTAAGTCTATAAGTGCCATGCAATAAAAAGCAAGGTAAGCAACCACTTATTCTCACAAATACCTAAAGCCGATTAGCTTTTCCTCCGTTGAGATTGACTTGAGCATGAAGGTTCTTTGGAAGGTATCACACGATGCCCCTAAATGCTTCCGCTCTTCCTTATTTTGCGGCCACAGAAGTAAAATTTAGCACAAACAATTTTAAGGTTTGGTTTAGGGCTTATGATTTGAAGGAGCCTTTTTAAACACTAAATTGTTTCAAGTTTAAAATAAGTATTGGAATTCCATTATTAGTTTTGACTAAGAATCAAATATAATGATTTTTATTTTTTTTATCTATAATAAAAAATATCAACTATAGCTTAAAATTGAGAATTGGAATTCCAATTGTAATTAAAAAATGAAAATCAATATATTGATTGTCATTTTGAACTATAATCGGAATGTGTTGATTTGTCAAAAAACATTTTGGAAAAAAAAAGATTTTTACTGTTTAAAACTAATATTATAACAATATTTCAATTGTTGCTATTCTTATAATCTTTTCATGTAAATGTTTAAGCGTTATTAACATTTATATTATATAGTAACCATTGATGTTGCAAGAATGGCTCAAATTTTTATTATTACTTTCCATAGTATAGTAGTTTCATTGTTTCCTTCATTTCTCCTATTAAACTTGTTAAATCTACTTGTTATATTAATTATTATTTTACAGCAATAAAAGAGATTAAAACGTTAACATACCCCGATGCGCCACAAAATTATATTTGCATGTGTCATCTAAGGCCTAATAGGAAATGTTATTAAGGATATAATAAATAAATTCTAGCCAAATAAGAAAAAAATAAGATGTCTAAGATTAAGCTAAAAGTGAATCAAAAAAGGTTTAAGGCTAGTTGCTTTGGGAAGTTCATGATGTAGCGGATACAATTTAACTCCATCGTGCATTTACTATAATATTATCCATGACAACTACAATATTTTCCATGAAAATGTACAAATCATTACAATATAATTATTAAATCATTATACAATGACAAAAACCAAAAAAGTTTCATCTTGTCCTTGTTTATGGTAGACATATCAAAATTTTCAAAATTAATTAAAAGTACAATAAGCAGTTAAAGCATAAGCATGTCTACATTATATACCCACGTGATGTAAGCCTTCATTTCCTTGATTTGTAACTATTGAATAAATCCTTGCATGATTATAAGTGTTGTAGCGTTTTTAACATAAGCCCATTTATAAGCGGCGTTTTAACATAAGCCCACTTATAAAAGCCCAATTGTTAATCGATATCTAAGACCAACTCGGAACCTAGATATAGAACCCAGTATAAAACTTCGGATCTGAGAACCCGATTATAAAGCCCGAATATAGAACTTAATGACCTTTCGTAAACTAGCACACTCATCCATTACACTAGATTTGAGGATGCTATAGAGGAAATAACTACTTGAGAAACCTAGGTGACTCAGCCTCACCTTTTTATGGCGGCGGGTAGTGGAACATGAGGTACAAGAAACACCTCATGCTTCTTCTATAAATAACCAAAAACACCCAATTGGGTAAGTAACTCTCTAGCCATTCAAAATTGTGCTATTTTAATTCTAAGATCGATTACTAACAGGTGTGCGTAGTCCACTTTAGCGGTACCACGCTGGTATCCTAAGACCAAAGCGGTTTCACAGTGGGAGTTAACTTGCCCAGATGCCTAATGCGGCAATTGGGATATCCTTGAGAAAGCAATGGATGAAGTGAGAGAGAGGAAGCATCGCGAGCGAGGATGGAAGAATAAGTCCGCAACTAAAAAGCGATTTGTGACATCCTCCCCAATTCATCATGTGATGGAGTCATCCTCCCAAATTCATCATGTGATGGGAGTGAGGACTGATCAAGCACGGAGAATTACCTCCTTAGATAGAATTGCCTCGCTCCGGATAGAATTGCATGGTGTAGTAAGGTCGAATATGTACAAAGGCTTCGCTTACACTTTATGATCTGAGACTACTCGAATCGGGTTCTATCTCTTCCTCTCAGAAGCTAAGTCAAGGTTTTGTAACCCACGAGAACTCTGAAGTTAGTAAAGAGGCCAAAATTATACCTATTTACTATCAAGCGAGGAAAAGATGAAACTTTAAAAGATTGTATCATATGTTTTTAAGAGAGGCTCTCAGTATAGATGGTTATAGGGATGACTAAATCTTGAGTGTCATGATGGCCAATTTAAAACCATGCAAACTATTATGGTCACTTGGGAAGAATGATCCTGGGACTTCCGAGCTGATGTGTGCGTCTGAGAAATATGTAAATCTTTGAGAATGCTTGATGATCTCGAGGCATGATGACATGATCAAGTCAAACCGGCAATTTGTGAGCCTGAAACGAGGGTGATTCAAGTAGCAGTATGAAATAACCTAGAGAGCTACAGGGGCGTTTCGATCTTGTACCGAATTAACTACTTTCAGCGACAAGGTATTCATGCAAATCCGAATGATAACCTATTGAAATGGCTAGCAAGAATCAAAACCCGGTAAAGAAGGAAAAAGCAAATCTTGTCGGCTTTCACAAGATCATAGTCCAACATTGAGGATTACATTGGCCACGAAAGAGTAAATCAGGCACATCTACGAGGGCTTCTTGGAAATTTTGTAGCAAGAGGATAAAAATCTGAGGAACTAGTGGCGAGTAAAGGACCTTAAGTCGCGATTGAAAAATGAAAAAGAAATCATGAGATGGGACCTCCTCTGAAATTTAGACAATAATTGGAGATTTGAGAATCTCGATAGGGTGCTAAAAGCTCATGTTTGGGCAGCAAAGTATCCACCACCCAAGTATCATGAGGTGAACCTAACTCCGATGCCCAACAAAAAGAGTGCGGTCTGATTCTAAAGGATTGCATTCCGCAGGATGGCGATCTGTTGATTCTAAGAGGTGTGCATCGTCCACGTGACAATGCTGGTGGATGATGGGGCTCTATGTACATTCTCTACTAGGATGCTTCAAACATATAGGCATTGATAAGGAAAAACTCAACCCAATACCAACTACTCCATTTGGGTTTGTTGGATTGAGAGTTATACAAAGGAAACATTGCCCTCCGGTAATTGTAAGAGTTATTTCTCTTATTGTGGTAAAATTTTTAGTTGTTAAGCCTTTACGTTGTATAACATAATTATAAGGAGACCTTTCTTAAATATGCGAGGCAGTCCTTCAACCTACTACCTTGTAATGAAGTTTCTAATAGAGGAAGGAACAAGTGTAATTTAAGGAGACCAATAAGAAAATGCTAGGTCAATGCTGGCAAAGGGAAAGATAAATTAATGGAAATTGATGATAAAAGCAGAGATGTAGATCAACCATAGGGTCTTGACCAAGGCCATGAGGCTAAATCAAGGTCAGGAGCTATATCACATGAGCGAACTAGGAACCAGAGATAAAAATACCTTGAGTTGAACCTACAAAAGAACTTAAAAGGTAGTTATGTCTCTTGAGAACCAAACAAGGTGCTTGGTGGCACCTCACTCATCCAGAGGTGAGGGTTGTACTTCTTGAATTCTAAGGAACAACATGGATGTCTTGGCATTTTGTCTTGAAAATATGCGGTATTGACTAAACATCATTGTGCATCAAATTAATGTGATTGAAGCTATTTTCAGAGAATGACCTTGACAAGGAGAGATATGTTGCAATCGAGGAGGAGGTCAAAAGCTGGTCATGGTTGGATTTATGCGACTATCAAATTACAGGAGTGGTTAGCAAATGTGGTGCTTATAAAGAAGGAAAAAGGAAGATTGAAGAAAGTCAGTAAAGCATATCTTAAGTATTATTTTTTCCTTGCCATAAATTGATCAACTAGTTGATTCCATGGCGTGTTATGGTACGCTAAGTTTATGGATGTATATTTGACTACTGATCAGTTGAATGCGAACTAGCCAAAACAGCCTTCATTACTACGCAGGGCTTTATTATTATATTATGATGCTTTTTGGGCTCGAGAATGCAGGAGTAACATGCCGCGATCGACAAGCGAGAATGTTATGAGACGAATTTGGAAAGAAATGGAAGTACATGTAGGCGAAATGCTGCGTAAGGTGTAGAACAGCGATGGATCACATAGCTAACTTAGAAACCTTCAAACAATTACAAAAGTAGCAAATGAAGCTCAAACCCAGAAATCGCGGCATTTGGGATAGTTTCTAAAAAGTTCATGGATTTATGGTTAACGAAAGGAATAGAGGCTAACCTAGATAAAATTAAAGCTATTATGAAGATGAATGCCTCTGAAGCATAAAGGATGTGGAAAAACTCAACTGAAAGAATCATAACACTCAACAAATTCATTTTCAAAGGCAATAAATAAGTGCCTTTCATTTTCAGAATCCTTTGCATGGAGGGAAGTTGTTTTGATTGGTGATGAGTTATTTGGCATTTCAATAGCTCAAGACTACCTTAGCTTCACATCCACTTTCTTTCAAGGTCCTTATCGATGAAGACCTAATCACGTATCTGGCGGTTTAGACTATCACAATAAGCTTAACAGTAAATAAAGAAGTTGGAGTGGTGTCGGTGCCATGGTGGATCTTTGAAACTTCGATACAGATATCAAGAAGTTGGCTTTGGCCACGGTGGTTTCTTAAGCGAGAGACCTATTTTCAAGCCTTTGTGATAGTGACACCTATGAATCAACCATTAAGATAGGTACTTTGTAAACCATACTTATCTAAAGACTTCATAAAGTAGGTGATTGAAATGGAGAGTTCAACATTAGATATAGAGCTGGGACCAGGTAAAGAAGGATAGGCGTTGGTAGTTTTTTTCTTTGAGTTTGAGTATAGAAGCTGTCATTTACCTTAATACTAATTTAGATCCTTCTCCTTTTATCATAACCTCGATTCTATATGTCTATATGTCTTACAATATCCATAGAGTGAAGCGGGTGATCCTCATTACCTAGAACAAGCGAAATTGAATATGCTCTTTGTTTTGGCTTGCTTGGGTCTAACAGAAGGTGAGTGTGAAACCTTGTTAGCGGGCCAAGAAATTTGCTGACAACAACTGGAGTGTAGAAGGTAGTTATTTATAGTGTTTCGCGATTAGTTTGAATCACAAACCTCCATATCTTAAACCAAGAGGAGAGTATGATGGCTTATTTATCTAAAAGTCGAGGTGAGATCCTCTACATAATTTTGAAGAATATTGCATCATCAGGATCACAAAAGTACAGAAATTGGCGGATTCATTGGCACAGCAGAGCCGACACTAGGAACAGTTTCTATAGAACCATTCGATAGAATTTCTACCTCATCTAAGCATTCTAACAAAAGGAAAAGGAGTTTATCTAGTCAACAACTGCACTACGTGGATGAGTCTAATTATAAAATCTAAAAGTGGGAGAGCTCGATTGGATAAGCTTTAATCGAAACTAAAGTACAAGTCGGTAAGATACTTATAAAAAGAGCATTTAATGCACCCCATTTGAGATGCCTTATTTGGTGAGGCCAGATTATATAATGAGAGTGATTCATGAAGGCATGCATGGTAACCATTCTAATGGAAGGGCGACACATAAAATGATCGGATAAAGGGTGCTAGCTCACAATGCATACTTGATACCATGCAATTTATTAAAAATGTGACAAGCACCAGCATTTCTCCTTCATCCCACTTTAACAGTGGAACTCACACTCTTTGTAATAAGCCATGGCCTTTTGCTCGATGGGTGAGTGCGATATCGTAGAGGCCCTCTAGCGAGGAAAGGAAGGCCCAATTTTCTATTATAGTAGTTGATTACCTCACTAAATAGGTAGAAAGCAGAACCATAGGCAACCATCACGTAGTATAAAACCACCAACTTCATATGGAGATTTATTGTTTGCATATTTGGCATCTCAGCGCCATAATAATAGGTAATGGCAAACAATTTGACAAGATAAAGTTCCAAAAATTATGTTCAACTCTCCGAATTAAAGCATATTCCTCACCGATTGCATGCTACAGCAAAAAAGATTGCAAACCCAGTGTAGGTTGTCTCAGTAATAAATTCTAGGGAGTCAGAATTACGATCCTGAAGTAAGCTAATAGAGAAATTAATAGAGATAAAACAATATGATTTAGTAACAAAAGATTAAACTAATACAAGTTGTTCTTAAATGGAAGGGATTTGCTAAGGTTAGGGGATCCCTCTTGGTATATAAAACAAAAATAAGATTAATTCTTTTATAACTTCGATTAGAATCCACGCCTGCGGAGGTTCCAATTGGAAAATATAACATTTAAACTTCATTTGTAGTTATATATACTTTGTATTATATTTACTTTTAATTAACAAATAACATCAACACATGTAGCTGCTTGTCTTAGCATCGAGCATCAAGAAGTACATTATTTGGGCGGTATTTTTATGAGATACATTTAAATCTGAATTTCACTGTTAGAATTGGTCTCGAATCTGAGAATAGTTGTGCTTTAGCCTAAATACGGCCCACTAAACTTCTGAACTGGACTTTGTTGATAACTACAATGTTGTAGTGCATCAAGTTATCTTTCCATTGCATTAGAATCATCTTAATTGGCCTTCTAGATTGAGAGATACATCTATTTTATTAACCACTGTATCAAAACACATATTTTAATTTATTTTTACTTTTAAACTTAAATTTAAAGAAATTGTATAAATTAGAGGAATTAATGATACTTTTAAGTGTATAATGATAATTTAAACTATAATAAATATACACTTTTAAGTGTTCATCACAACCGACCACATTACTAGTCTCAGTAAAACAAGCGTCAGATAAAGTAGAGTTCCAAAGTTAATCACCATTTTCTTCCTTTGATCAATTAAAAAAACAAACTCTCACTTATCTATTTATTTTTAAGATATTGTTAAACTTTCTTTTGGTGCTCATTTTCACATATATATGGAGCTAGTTATGAAAAGAGCAAAATCAATTTCAATGCTTTGTTAAGGTTACTTCCTTGGGTAGGAGTCATTTATTTATTCATCAATATTTTTTAAAAAATAAAAACAATAATATACATCTTTAACCCAGTATAGCGAGCTTTGGGCTAATGACCCACGAACCAGTTGGTCTTAGGGCATTAGGTGTTAAGACACCCTACGGAGCTTAATACTTTCGGGTTCAGAGATACTTATTTATTTTTGTAGACAAGTGCAATGTTTGATTCTTAAACTTTCTCGCTGCTTTGTATGAGTTTAGACCAGATAACTTTCCCAACTAGTTAGTCATAGGGTATTAGGTGTTAAAACACCCTATGAGTTTAATTACTTTCGGTAAGGAGGTTACAAAATCAAACTTTATCCTGATTTATTTTTGTTTTGTTTTTGTTTTGTTTTTTGTGTAATTATAATTAAACTACCACTTTCCTTGGTCATTCTCTTGTAAACAAAGAAATAAAATTATTATAACATTTCATTTTTTTTGCACTCACAATAATATGTATGAGTGTGTGTGTGAAAGAAAGTTTATCAATATGTACTAAAAATAGCTAGATAAATAAAGATATACGAGTTTATAGGCTTGAATTTTTCAAAGAGATTAAATGATAAAACTTTGTTATACACTAAATCGAAGACAAAATAATAACCTCACTCCTTAGATCGTCTCCGAGTAAAATTACTCGCTACTTTCGGTAAATACTTATTTGGTTTTAGTTACAGCAAATTAGTTAGTTAGTTATCTAAATTTTATTATTATTATTATTATTTTTTTAAGAAACTCTACTTGACAGATTTCAACATTGTCCTCGATGGTTAAATATAACGAGAAAAATGGCAAGAAGAAGTTACGATCAACATTTATTGAAAAGAGAACCACTAACAAACAAATGAAAATAAAATCTGTAAGTAAAACGGAGGATAGGTTATAAAAGTGTCGAGATCAAACTGCTTGCTTACTACTACCTTGTTCAGGCAATCTAAGCGACCCATTCTTTGGATCAGGTGCATGTGCAAGCGTTGTGGTTTATCAATTAACTTCATCGGCTGATTGGCGAGAAACAAGGAGTTATGCGTCTTAGAATAAGAAATAAAATTCTGTTCCGGGCATGATTAAGAAAAGATAACAAACCATCAAAAAATTATTAACATTCAACAAACTATAGGTTTGATGGATGTTCGGTTGGGACGAAGCGTTTGAAAAATTTCTTCCAAAGTACCATAGCCACCGGGTAAAGCGATAGATATCAGATTTTTCAAGCATTTTAGATATTCTTTCATGCATGGTTGGACTTGTATTTCGTTCAAGCTGTCGTCCAGTGATATTGGTTGAAGTTAAGGCTTTAGGAATGATACCAAGACCTTACTTCCTACACGTATGCAATAATGATCTGATCCCATTAAACCAGACTACCTCCAATCTAAATGAATCTTTTTCTCGGTAGTACTTCGTAGGGTGTGTCTTTGCTTTTAGAAACTCTTTATCTTTCGGGACTTGATCCACAAAATACCGCAATATGTGTGAATGGAAAGCGAAACTCCCTCCATCTAGAGCCTTTCAATGACTAAGATTTGGATGCTAATAAAGAAAATGGATGTGTTTAAATAGGGCAAAGAGACCATGCGATAATGGAAAATGCAATGATGATACCTATATAGGTAGATCGGTGTCGCGAACAATGTTGACATTTAAAAAACCTTTTTTTATAACAAAATAATGACATGCATGTAGTTGTGATTGTGGCTCAGCATCTTCCCTCACGGTTTTACATCCGATGCCGGCTTAAACACATACATGAGTGAGGATATGCTTCCCGTCAATTTTCTTATAAATTGTAAGAATACGTTTAAATTGATTCCAAGGCTATGGCGGTGTTGTTCATCCTTGGAAAGATGCCACCAATTAAGAAGTTCACTGATGTACAACTCGCGAGAATCGTCTCGAGAGTCAATAAGATATCATCCAATGACTCGCTTACTCCGTCATTAATAAAGTTTATTTTATCTTCTCGATTAATGGAAACCATTCTAAAGCGGCGTAAACATTATTGAGTCCATGGGCACATTTGTGACAAACTTGCATTCTTTTACTCTTACTCCTTTTAGAATATGAACTCTTACCCATCCGGGCATATATAAACAAGCGAATCACGAAGATTCACTGAATTATCGGACGCTTTGCTTGATTATCCGGTACGTATATCTCGAGGCATGCCTTTGTCGAATTATGATAAGTAATCTTTCTTGCGCGGCTTTATAAATTTTATTAGAGCATTGTGAGGAAGGAAAGGAAAATATTTTCTCAAATTTGTAAGAGTGACATCCATTGTAAAGGGAAAAAGGATCGATTATTATGGAAGCTGAAAATAAACGATTTGAAAATCACGAATTAGTTATCCATGCCTTGCAGGGAAGAATTTAAAAGGAAAGTTAAAAAGGAAAATAAATATTTACATTGATTGACTATTATTTTTCATAGCATGAGGTTGAGAAAGTGGAATTAATTCTTTATGAAAACATGATTATCTAAAATGGTTTGAGTCTTTGTCCATTTATCTTAAAAAGCAGTACCATTTTAGGGTTCTACATGTCGATAGCCATAAGCATACATGTTTAACAATGAATGGGTAGCTCCACCTTGATATTAATTTTCGGGGAAATATGTGAATCAGGAGTTATAAAGCAAGAACCTTTGACCAATATCAAATGTTTTCTTAAAATTCTTTTTTGAAAAGCTTTGGTTCTAAACTTTTTGAATTTTTGAATTCTCGTATGCATCGTTTCTCAATTCTTGAGTTCACTTAATTGTAGCTTTAAATGAAGTTGCGAGCATCGTAAGGTTTGAATTAAACTTTAATAGCTGATAAGCTTTATGTTTAAGTTAATAAGTAAATGGCGGGGTTTTCCATAGATGCTTTATGGGGAGACATACTGATGAAGTTTTAAAAGCGGTTCGATCTGACGAAGTGTCGTTTAGTCTGAGCCAATCTTTCACGATTTGGACTCACCCGTTTTTCTAAAATTTATTTTATCTCCACTGTTTGCAAGTTCTACTTGTCCAGTTTGTTGATAAGGGGTGGTAACTTTGTGTGTAATTCCACATTTTTCATTAAAGATTGAATGGCCATTGAGAAATGTGTTCCAAATTCAACAAAAATGGCGAGGATTCAAGCAGCTTAAAATATATTCTTTCAAAAATTTAATCAACATTTTGTGATCATTATTTTGTGTTGGAATTGCCTCATCCGAATTGAAAGCATGTCTATTGCTATAATATATATAAAAACTAAATGGCGATGGAAATGGTCGAAATCATACGATAATCAAAATTTAATCCCAAGAATGAGATTTAATGGTCATGTTTCTTTTTGAAATGGATCCCGATCTTTGACAATTATATATTTTGCAAAATGCATGTGTATCTTTTGAATAAAGTGGGCGATAAAATCCATACTATGATATTTACTGTGATCGTTTTCTTTGAAGAAAAATGACGCTTGTACATCTTACGAATGTGAAATTGATAATCTTTACTTATCATTTGTAAATTTACACATCACAAATATCGTCGAGCGATCTTAAGCAGATAGGGGTCATCGGTAAAAGTTTTCATCGGTTAAAACTTTCTTTTTATCTTAATGAAGTCAAAATTTTTGGGATTTGACTTTATAAAAAATTGGCAATGTCCTGACAAACCGTGGTAGTTTGAAATACTAAAAAGTCTTTCAAGTAGGAAAAAGTGTCATTAATTGGTGCGAGTAAAAGGTTTCTTAAAATAAGTCTTGATAAATAATCCCCGCCATGACATTTTCAACTCCTTTTTATCTCGAATGGTGATAGAAAATTCTTGAAGTAAAAGAATCCACAATAAGCGAGGTTTGGCATCTTTCTTAGAGAAAAGATATTTTAAAAGGCTGCATGATCACTTAAAGACAACAATTGGTGAGCCAACAAGAGATAAGATCTGAATTTGTGAGATACAAATACTCACCCTAAATTCCTTTTCAGTTGTAGAATAATTCAATTGGGCCTATTTAAGGTTACTACTTGCATATTAAATGACATATGGTTTCTTATCTTTCATTTGTCTAACAACTTGCTTTCAAGCATAATCGACACTCAGCCATAATTTCAAAGTTAAGACCAATTAGGGGTTGCATGATAGGGCAGAAGTAATCATGGTTTTAAGTTGAACAAAAGCTTTTTCACAATTTTGGTCCATTCAAAATTATATCTTTTTGATAGAAGGTTCTTCGAGGTTACAGATATTGTCTTAAAATCTTTAATAAACCTTACATAAAACCGACATGTCCCAAAATGATCCAATATCTTTATGATTTTGGTGTTGGCAGAGTTAGAAATCAACTCGATTGAGCACAAGATTCTTCTCTTCACACTGGCCAAAACTTTTTCAAGTTAGATAAGCAATCATCAAATGAGTCATGAAACAGCGAGAAAAATCATTCATAGAAAACTTCAAATCACGTTACCATATCATTTCTAAAATACTAAGCATGCATCTTTGAAATGTAGCGTGCATTACACAATCAAAAGGCATTCTACGATATGAAAAGTACGAAATGGACATGTGAATGTAGTCTTCTCTTGATCTTGAGTGCGATTGCAATTTAGTTATACCGAATACCCATCAGAAAGCGATAGAATTTATGTCCCAGTTCTACAAGATTTAATCCATGAAGGTAAAGAGAAATGATCTTTCCTAGTCATTGAGTTAAGTTTTCTATAGTCAATGCACATCGTAACCCGATGCTTGATTATAGTTGGAATTAACTCATTATTTTCATTTTTGACTCTGAACTTTCAGGATTTAGAAGGTAAACGTGTAGGACTTACACTATTTACTATCGAGAAATAGGATAAATAATTCCATTATCTAAAGTTTAATGACTTCATTTCTTACTACCTCTTCTTTCATATTAGGGTTCACCTTGTGCATTTCTCTAGAAGGTTTAGCATTTTCCTCTAAATAAATTTTGTGTGTGCAAATAAGAGGATTAATTCCACTTTAAATCGGTATTGTCCATCACAATGCATTTTTATGGATTTTCAAAGTTTGTATCAACTTACCTTCTTGAAGTGTGTCAAGTTTGGAAGAAATTATTACGAAAGGTTTCATTTTCACCGAAGAAGTATTTCAGATCAGGATGGCAATGGCTTCAAGTCAAGCTTTGGTGGTTGTACATTTGAAGGTAGGGAGGCGTTGGATTTCGGTGGCGAGTTCTTGAAATCTGAGTCTCAATACACTTGCTTTTGGTTCTGAAATGCATTCAATAAAAATCATATGTGAAATTTCAAGAATTGGTATTGGATGCAAACTCATTAGACATAATTAAACATGCTTCTAAGGGATCGGATGGAAGAGTAGAGATAAATTGTTCATGCAACTTCATAAATAAAATCCAACTTCATGCATATCCTTATATCTACAAGTTGTTTGCAAATATTAAACATATTCATTTCCAAAATCATATTACCAAAAGAAGTTTTAAAATTCCATTCCTACAATTGATTATAGCATTTGAAGTAGCGAAATGGACATCCTAAAATGGCAATTATTTGAACTTTGGAATTTAAAAGCTGGATGTGTATCGAAACTATAAAATCTCAGGGATAGTAGAATTTATTAATTTGAACAAGAACATCCTCAACAATTCCTCTTGGAATTTTCACTCCAGCGATCGGCAAGTTGAAGTGTTGCTCTTTGTAGGTTTCAATTCTCCCGATCCTAGCGCTTATAAGCGGAAGGGTAAAAGATTAACACTTGCACCAAGATCAAGTAAAACCGTTCCACTTTAATATTTCCAATTACACATGTAATTGTTGGACAACAGGATCTTTATACTTAGGTGGGGTGTTTTGTTGGATGATGGAACTCACATTTTAAGTTAAAATGCTTTCTTTTGTACATGCAACTTCCTTGGCGGTTGCAATCTTTCAAAAATTTGGCATAAGATGAAATTTATTTTATTGCATCCAACAAAGGAATATTAACCTTTACTTGCTTTGCAAAACTTCAAAGATTTCAAATTTTATTTATATTTTTAATTGGCTCTAATCTTTGAGGAAAAGGTGCAAAAAATAGGTTTTATCCTTAGAACGAGGTTCAAGTTTATCATGCTTACCGTCATCCTTACCATTACCCTTTGGTTACATGGGTGCAGCTTAGTGTGATCTTTGGAATGATGGTTTTTATACATGACTTTTCCCTTGAAGAGTTGCGATAGAATTGACATCTTTAGGTTGCGATAGAATTGACATCTTTAGTAGGATTAGGTTGAGATTGGCGGAAACTTACCTTTCTCTTGAGTATGCAAACTTGCGGTTAAAGAGAAAGTGTGCTTTTGATCATTGATAGCTTGTGAGTTTGATCGTTGATGTTTGTTTGGCCTTGAATAAAGGCTTGCATTGTTTCTTCAAATTCCTTGAACCTGATGATGCATAAGGAGAAAATTTGATGTACCTTGAGAGGCATAGTGTTGGCACTATTATCATTCCTCCAATTTGAAATTTGGGTGATTTTTCCATCCGATTGTATGAATTTGAAAAGAAGATGTAAATGGCTTTTAAAATTGTTCATAGCATTTACTTGTTCATGTACAACTTCTTTAAAGCAGGAATTTTTGGATATTCATTTGTTGAGTCGCTAAATCATCCAATACCACAAATTTCTTCTTTTTACCTGATTTGATTTCTTTTATTTTTCCTAATTCCATGGCTTCAATTTTTCACAGCTAAACTAGCAAACCTAGCATTTAAATCTTCTTCTTGACTAAGGTGATATTTTCCTTTAGCATTTGCAAGATTAGATCTAATTGAATTTTCGGAAGAATTAGTATCATGCCAAGATTGAGAATTTTCAGCCAAGTGGTCTAAATACTCTAAAAGCATCATTAGGTTCTTTATCAAGAAATTCACCATTGCACATTGTTTCCAAAAATTGTTTACGTTTTGGTGTTAAACTTTCATAAAAGAAACTTATAGTGCGTCATTTTCAAAACCATGATGTGGACAAGAATTTAATAAATCTTTAAAGCGTTTCCAACTTTGAAAATATACTTCATTTGAGTTTTGGGAAAAATTTTGGATTTGTCTTTTTAGAAGCATTGGTTTTATGTGTTGGAAAAAATTTCTTTAAAACTCACTTTGCATTTCTTGCTATGTACAATTGACCTTGATTTCAAAGAGTTAAGCCAAGTTTTTATTTATCTTTTAAAGAAAAAGGAAACAATTTAAGTTTAACAATTTCTTGATGCAATTTTGATCATTAAATGTGGCACACACTTCCTCAAATTCTTTAAGATACAAATCACGGACTTTGATTCTAAGCCATGAAAATTAGGAAGTAATGAAATCATACGGTTTAAATTTAAAGTTATTAGCATTAAGTGGAAAGATAAAACATGATGGACTAGAATTTCTAGGTGGTTGCAAATATTCATGGTTATAGCGGTTGATTTTCATGTTCATCATGTATACTTTCACTTTCAGCCATTGTGTCAAATGTGTGTTGTACTATGGAAATGATTCAAACAAATCAATATGCAAAGTCGCAAATTAGTTTTAACTAAGCGACAGAATTTTCATCCGCGATACCAATTAAGCATAAATAAGAAAATAAAAGTACATAAATAAATATACAGCGGAGGAGGCTCAGCCTTCAAGATAGAAAAATTTAACACAAACAAAGAGTTGAGGCTCAGACCTTCCAAGATGGTAAAAATAAACAATGGATAGGAGGCTTAGCCTTCCATGATATAAAAATTCAACAAGTAAGCGGTATAGAAAACCAGCCATTAAATACATAAAAGTAAATTGAGTAAAAGGGAAAGAGTATACAGATTTGTGAAGTTTATTCAAAGAAAAGAAAAACCTCAATCAATTTGATCTTGAAACAAGATCCAGCAACTGGCCAAAAACTTCTACAACAAAAGATTGCAAACCTAAGTGTAGGTTGTCTTAAGTAATAAATTCTCGGTCAGGAATTGATCAACAAGGAGCTAATGAAGACAAATTAATAGAGATAAAACAATATGATTTAGTAACAAAGATTAAACTAATACAAGTTGTTCTTAAATGGAAGGGATTTGCTAAGGTTAGGGGATCCACTTTTTGGTATATAAAACAAAAACAAGATTAATTCTTTTATAACTCAATTAGAATCCACGCACAATGGAGGTTCCAATTGGAAAATATAACATTTAAACTTCATTTGTAGTTATATATACTTTTGTATTATATTTACTTCTAATTAACAAATAACATCAACACATGTAAATGGGTTCAAGTATTCATTGTGCCAATATCTTGTCAACAATGAATCAAGATCTATTTTACAAGGAGGTTTCTAAGTTAATTGAAAACAAATAAAAACATATAATAACAATTTCATAATATAGACATTAAAACTCAAGAAGAGATTAATCTAATCTTATTTCATAACCAAAGCTTCACCCTTTCACCCAAGCAAAATGAGGATTAGTTACCCATAAGAAAGAAGAAGAAATAAAGAACAAAGGAAGAAGGAAGAAAATAAACATGATTTTTACTAAGAACAAAAGGAGATTACAACAAGAGAAACAACAATACAAAGGTATGATCTGATCTCTCAATTGAATGCCTAAATGAGTGTTCAATGCTGCTATTTATAGATCATTAAGGATACAAAATGCCAAAAGACTTGTATGAAAATAGACACATGGTTAGGTAAACTTTGAAAATATATGTCATGCTTGTCTTTCCACTTACACCGTCCATATATGAATTCAATAGAATCTTCCATTGGTCAAAACATACAACTTGTAGCTGCACGTCTTAGCTGTCCAGGCATCAAGTACATTATTTGGGCCAGTATTTTATGAGATATGGCCCAAATCTGGAACCTTGTTGGGGTGGTCTCCGATGCAGAATAGTTGTGCTTTAGCCCTAAATCACCCACTAAACTTCTGACCTGGACTTTGTTGATAACTACAATGTTGTAGTGCATTAAGTTATCTTTCCATTGCATTAAGAATCATTTTAATTGGCCTTCTAGATTGAGAGATACATCCATTTTATTAACTGTATCAAAACACATATTTTAATTTATTTTTACTTTTAAACTTAAATTTAAAGAAATTGTATAAATTAGAGAAATTAATGATACTTTTAAGTGTATAATGATAATTTAAATTATAATAAATGTACACTTTTAAGTGTTCATCAATGCACCTACAAGCTAATAGACAAGTGAAAGCAATAAATAAGATCATTAAGGATAATGTGAAGGTGAAGCTAGAGAAGCTAAAATGAGCTTAGATAAAAGAGCTTTCTTTGTGCTCTAGCATATAAGGCGACTACAAGACTTTTAACAGGGGAGACC